>JAOTAY010000008.1:29101528-29126913 GCA_025629805.1 Erythroxylum baracoense | reverse complement strand
ATAGTTGATATGTAATGGTCTAGTCCAACAAAAATATGAAGTTTTTGTCTATTTTAGTCTCTTGCTGCATGGTTTTGTAACAAAAGAGTTTGGTTTTATTTGTATGAGCATAATATAACTAGTCATAAGGTACTAAGGTTCTTTTGTAAGTATTATACATATACATGGAGATGTATGGGAAATATGTATATTATTATAATATAAATTAATTGATTCACAGTTAAATGATCAAATTGGTCGCTTGATTATAGTTTAGACTATAGTGTTGTGATTTACCTCTGTGTAAGTAAAGGAGTTCACTTCAAAGGAATGATGAGTTTCAAATCATGATATTAGTTCACTATCGGTAATGGTACTATTAAATGAATATGGAATCGTGTATGTTTTTAAAGAATAAAGTAGGCTGTTACTTTAATCTTAAAACATACACCTTAGCAATTGTTTATTACGAACCACAATCTTAATGAGTGATGAACTCATGTGTGTTTCAATATAATTCTTGATATGATCGGAATAGATTTTTACAAGGTATCAATCTAGTGTCCACATGTTGGAATTATTAATTGAAACATGCATTAGGGAACATTCATGCAAATAAAGAGTTTATAATGATATCATCACTTCTAGATGTTTTATAGAGATTGGTGATTAAATTGGCGTCAATAAATGGACTAGCTACCCATTAAGTCTTAACACCAAGATGAGATCTTATGTGTTAATCACCATATAGAGTAAAACGGGAGATCTAGAAAAAAAACCAACATAAAAGCAAAATGGTAAATTTACCCTTTATTGTGTGGATGACTATAATATGGTTCATAATAGAGTTTATGATTGGACATCGAATTAATAATTTTGAAACATAGTTTCTTATAATTTTAAATAATTCAAGAGTTCAAATAATTGTCTTTAGTAGAATGACATTTAGTTAATAAGTTGGAATTAATTCTAATGAGATTAAATCAATTCCAGGCTTGTTAGATCTTGAATTATTTAAGTCCAATTAAATTCCCTGCTTGGCTTTTAGAAAGGTTATCAAAGAAAGGAAGAAAAATAAATGAAGGTTATCGGAAAGAAAATGAGACAATTTGGAGAGAAATGATCGAATTGGATTCAGGTCTAATTGATTGGAACAATTTAGTTAAGAGTTAATTAAATTGAGTCTTAAGCATATAATCAAATGTTGGGCTTGCACTAATTAATTGTTAATTATAAGCCCAAAGGAACATTTAATATTGGGCTAGATTTTGATTTAATTAATTAGATTAATTGAATTAAAATTAAAAAAGGAGCAAAACTAAATTCTATAAAGATGTAAAATTTGGTCATGGTTCTTCTATTATTAAATGGTTTAATAACTTGTTTTTAAAGCATAAACATGCATCCCTTGTTTTTAGCATTATTTTGATTAAAGAATGAAGTAATGCTTCTTTAATCATTGAATGGTTTAATGAATGGATAGAAAAACATGCAGCATATTTTAGCATTAAAAAAATGAATGAATGTGTGGCTTTTGGAAGCTCTCTCCACTCTCTCTCAACACATTCGTTTATGCTTATTATTATTACAACAATCAACACGTTATTGATATTGGTAACATCCAAAGGTGTTGTATGGGAAAAGACGCAAGTCTGTTAGCAATTTGTTTGCCAAATGACCAGTTGCATTTTTGGCTTTGAGTCTCTCCACTCTTTTCTAAAACGTTTCTTCGGATATAGGAAAAGAAGCTCTCTCCATTTGCTTTTGTAAAACTAGCCGAACATAACAAAATGAAGATGTCTCTTTTTTTGTTCTTTCTAACTACCCAAATCTAGCAAAAGTTTGCTATTCAATTTTCTTATCCTTTCCCATCAAAGGACTTTGATAATCAAGTTGTCTAAGGAGAATAAGTGGTAGATCAGATTGGTTAAGGACACAGCAGCGAGGAGTCAAAGTTGTAGCTAGGAGTCGGTAATATTTCGATATTTTTCTTATTATATTTATTTTCCTTATGGTGTATCATGTATGGATTAAAATCACGTTGATTTGGTGTTTACGCTTCCGCTATATTTGATTTTGGAAAAAGTTGTTGAAATATGCCATTTAGCCAAACCAAGCTTGTTTTTGTTTTTGCTCTAACATTAATTTCACTAATTTAATTTGTTTTGCATGATTAAGGGAAATGATTGGTTAGTTCTCTTACTAAAATTAATAGTTAGGTTCTAAATCAACTTGAATAATAAACTAATCTAAGTTTCGTATTCAACATGTTATTATCCTAATTAATTATAGAAACCCAACTATTAATTACCACTTAAGTTAATATATTTCTAGTTCTTAACTTAAGCATCCATAGTTTCTCAATCTGTATTAAACTTATCCTCTCAGTCCTTCATTTAATACTAAATATGATGCAAAGTTTGGCCGTTATATTACATCCATTCAGATCAGAACCACATAAATGAATAACACAACAGATTCGTAACTCAATTATGCATAGTCAACGAAAATAGCTACATTAATTCTCAAGAAAAAGAGATCAACCCATCATAGTATAAACATAGTTCATCATCTCTATACACATCAGTCCCATGTTATTGTCAACAGAAGTATTAAAGCAATAAAACAGTGAATACTAAATGAACTATGAAAAGATAAAAAAGTAACAATCGGTTAAGCTAACAAAGTAATAACTTTAGTAAATAAACAAGAAATTAAGGAATAGGTGAAAAATAGAATGAGCAAACAAGGATCAGATGAGGGAGTGCGGTTGGTCTGTTGCCCCTCTCAAGCTTTTGGCATTAGCTCTTACATTTTTCTTTAGCTTATTCTCACCCAACCGAATGGTTACTCAAGTTCAATGGATTTAGCTCTGACTCTCGCTTTCGGCCTCTGTCCCTAACTGTTACCTCTTTGCTATATTTCTCTCTTCTTCATCGACTCACTCTATTTCTCTTCTTTGTTTCTCTCTTCTTTCTCTCTATCTCTCCGTGCCTCCCTAATGTGTTTGTTCATGTGTAGAATGAAGAATGAAGAGCGTTGAATGGAATGAATGATTCCTCTTCGTCGCTGCTGTAATATCCTGTCTCCTAAATTATTGAGGGTTAAAGGTTTAGAAGATTAAGCACATGCATATTGTATTAATCAATTGACATATTTCGGGATTCTTGGATATGATTTTGATAAATTAGAAATTGATGGATTTAAGTTAGTAATTTGGAGTTAATTGTTAAAAATAAGACGTTTGAGAAGTTAATGTGTAAATTGGCTTAATAAAATTCCTAAATTATAAAATTAAAGATAAGTGGCACTTTATATTTGCGATAAGTTTCCCTTTAAATTTGTGACAAATGGAACTATAGAATTGTGACATGTGGAGCTTTAGAATCATAAAAGGTGTAGCTTTATAAATGGTGGCATATGTAGCCTTACAATTGGTGACATGTCTTGCAAGTAGTGACATATAGAGGCTTAAATGAGTGGAATATGGAGCCTAAAGTTAGTAATACGTGGGCCAATAGATTATTATCATATGGACCAATGGAATGATAACATATGGACCAATAGAATGGTGACACATGGACCAATGAAATGGCAACACATGGATTAGTTTAACCTTCTTTGAACTTTCAGGAGAAAATAGATGTAAAAGGAAACCAAAGGGAGAGTAGAGGTCTGCCATGAGGTTAGAAGAGGGAGAAAAACAAAAACGACAGAGAAGGAAAGAAAAAGGGGGAGAGAAAAGGAGAAGGAAAGAAGTTACCAAGGTAAGTCAAATTTCAGCTTCAATTTCATCTTCCTATTTTGATCTATTTTACATATATTTAGAGCATGAATTTGAAGAAACTCAAAGAAAAAAAGTTGTATATATAGGTCTTAGCTTGACTTATGTGAAAGTGGCTTGATAAAATAGTTACTAAAGCTTGCGTTATACTTGTTTACCTAATACTGCCCATGATAAACCCTTATGCAGGAACCTTGTATTATTCCTAATTTTTGAGGGCTTTACAACCCGAATTAGTCAAAATATAAAACATGAAAAATGATTATTGATGTCTTGTTAATGTTTATATGAAACTGCTTGGCTAGAAGATGTCTTGATAATGATTTATTATTATTTGAGCATTGGTTGCCAGCCTGTTTCTAACCAGAAAATAAGAAAGAACTTGGATGGGATTGTATTCTAAAGGGAGATGATGTTTATGTAACTTTTAGATATATTATGACTAATTGAAGTCTAGTTTCAGGAGGCACAAGAATTATGGTATTTGGATTTTTGTAGAGAGAGTTATGATTAAAAGAAAACAACTTGTTCATAAAGGAACATTTGGAAGAAAAGGATCAAAACATAACACTTAAGGATTGCATACATATTCTTGCTATTCATTATCAGTGAACAATGTTCATATACATGTTTAATAGGCTCTCAGAGTGATTGTCAATACCCAGATATTGTCAAGATGTTGAGCCAATAGCTCGTTTGAGTGTTCTGTGAGTTAACCTAGATGTTTCTCATTATGATTGATTTATTTTTGGTTAAATTTCAATTATTGAATTATTATTTATATGATTTTTATAATTCTGGACATTATTGGTCAACAGAGTTTGATATTTCAGGACTGTATATGGAAGTGTTTTCAAATTGAATGTCAATTGCTTATTATGTGATTATCCATGAAATGCTTATTTGATCAAAATTGAACGTGAATTTTGGACTAGTTACGTTGATGAAAACAAACGATGTGTGAGATGATTCATATCATTGCATGCAGACTTTCAAGGTGAAATGCTTGTAATCAGGTCCTAAGCTTATAACGTGAAATCAGGGCTCAATGCTCGTAATTTGAAATTAGGGCTTAAAGCTTGTAATATGATCAGAGCTATAATGCTCATTAAGCTAGCCAACAAAAAATTGTTTGAAACCTAGGGCGTGAATTAGCATATTTGATCACAACAAAAATAAAGAAGAAATAAAGCACATGTGCATCTGCATTTGCATTTGCTTTCTTTTATATATGATATGTTCTAATTGAACCAAAATATAGCAATACATCTAGATATCATTAATAATGTGATATGGTGATTAGAATTGTTTTATATGATATGATTATTGATGTGCAACAATATGTTGCTGGAATTGTCCTCTATGATATGTCTTACGTGAGTGGATCAATGATGGTTCACTCACTAAGTTCGCAAATTCATCAGAATTGCAATGTTGTTTTTAGGTCTAGGAGAGATCTAGCCATTCTAGTTGGAGTATAACATCTGCACTTGGACATAAGTTAATGGTCGGGATCAATTGTACCTGTAGATATCTCTAGCTATTTTGCATCAAGAATAACATTGTCACATTATCTTGTTAATATCAGACTTTCTTTATGTCCTTTGAATATTACAGAAATTGTGATATACTGTCGGTTGCTACTTGATGTATGTTTTGGGTATTAAATATAATGCTAAGATTTATGAAATGTTTTGATATATATATATATATATATTGAAACAATTTAAAAGAAAGTTGAGCTTTCCTTTATATTATTTACACAAGTTAAATATGGGATGTATTTTTGAAAGTAAGGTTGAACTTTGGCAATTTGTTGATTAAAATGCCTCTGTGTTGTATGGTATTATGTTTAAGGTGGAAAATCTTTTCGAATTGTTTTCTAAAATATCGTTTCAGTAGAGTATAGCCTCAAATTTGCTTTAATATGCTCTATTGTAGTGGTATGTTACAGCCACCCTCTCCTTCTATTTGTAGTATTCTCTTAGGTCCAGGGTTTCGTACCCTCAACCTTTGCAGCTACCATGTAATAACCAAACAAACTATGGGAAAATGAAGGGAGGTCACAGCTGTGACCTAAAAATCACGAACATGACTTACACATGAATGACCGTGCATATGTACCAAAACACAACATTAGGTCGCTATGTACCAAAAGTTGATGGATCTATGAGTAACCTTTGATGTCCTAAATTGCAAGAATTGTTCTTTATCTTTTTTGGAAATTATGTAAGATTGGTGTTACACCATTCCAAGGTGATCAACATCAAACTTTGAACAACTTAGATTCGAATTTAAGATTGTTTTACTAATAACAAGAGGAGATATGGAGACTCCTTTACCCTCTTTAATGTGTTACAAGCACAATGGAAGAACCTTAGGTATTACCCTCAAAGGTTTTGCATGGATATAATGCAAGTATAGATACTTAAACTTTGGTATATTAGCCATAATCTTTGATAAAGACATGTATCGCCACCAACCTTTAGTGAGATCCCTAATAAAAGACAAGCTCTATACTTTAGAGGAGGTGCCGGAGCAAGTCCAATGACTCATAGCCTCAAATGAAGTAGAATACTAGATATATGTTCTTAAGGGATAAGAAAGCAGGGGAGAAAAATGGAGTATATGAGGTTAATCTATAAAAAGAGAGAAAATGATGAAGCGAGGAGAGCACATAAATATGAAAATTAAGAGCAAATCCCAAGCATATTCTCAATTATATAAGTAGAAAGGAACTCAATAACACATCAAAACCATTTATGAGTAATCTTAAGGCCAAATTTTCAAACACTTTTTATTGCTTTCATCATCATAGGTATAAAAAAAGTGTCAAGATCTACTATAGGTAATATATTTCATTTTTGAAATAGGGGTAATTTGGTCAATTTATGGTATATAGTTCTAGGCCTGAAGGTAATGGAAGATGATGGGAAGGATCTAGATCTAAAAAATATGGTAGCAAACCTAGGGAAGCCTCACCTAAGATTGGAGTCATCAACAATATAGTAGGAGGAGACTCAAGGGTTAACATAACACAACTTAAAAAAATCTACATGCATTTTTAGAACAACAATCAACATTAAAGATAAATTAAAGAAGAGAAGGAGATCGATATAGTGTATTAGTTTTAGGGTTAAATTCCTGAGACTCCTTGTGGTTTAACATACAATCAAGCTATCCTTTAACTTCTAAAAATTATCAACAAACCCCCTATAATTTTTATTTTATAACACTTGTCTTCCCTGTTATTACATTTTATTAAAAACTTTGAATGTGAACTCTAAAATGACTCTATATAGTTCCATATGTAATACCAAATAATAGAAATGATTCTATTTTTAAGTTTGTAGTTACAGTTTTTAATGAAAGTTGAAGGAAGGGGGGATGGGTGTCACAAAACCAAAATTATAAGAGGGTTATTGATAATTTTTAAAGGTTATAGAATATATTGATAATATGTCAAACAATAGGGAAATCTAGTAAATTTAGATCTATGTTTAAGGAAAAGGATACTAAGGTGACTAATCTTAATGATGTCATAATGATCAACACAACAACCTTAACCATTTATAAAATGAGAAATATATTGGGAAGAAATGGAAACATTATTTATATCTTTTTTGACGGTGTGTTTGTAAACCTATGCCCTTTAGCTAACTTTAAAGGCAATAAACCTATGCCTTAGGAAAGAGCACGTTACTGCTAAAGTTTGATGCTTAATGTAGGCATGTCATAGACCATCACATATAATGTCATCCTATATAAAACGTCTTTATGTTCCCTCAAAGTTGTTGTTGTCTCTATATCAATTATTATTGAAGTTTCCCACTAATGGTAATTTAATTCATATATATATAAAGAGCTAAAAGAGATAAGACAATACTACATGACATCCTACAGGTTTAACTCTATTATTTAAAAGATCTACTAATAAGAGTCGGAAAAATAGCAAAGAAGAGAACTTATAGAAGATAATAAAGGTGAATATAGGATGACCCAATAATAAGAAACTAGTGAATGTAGGAGCTAAAATTGAAAGGGAATATATGGAATCATTGTTAAGAGAATATGCAGACATCTTTGCTTAGTTATATGGGAAATGGATGTATGAGGAATATCTAAAAGGGAATAGATTTTGGGGTATGCAAACAAAGTCTGATACTTCCTAGACTCTAAACCAAATGTTGAAGCTGAGAGATGGTTGTGCCAAAGAAATGAAATATCATATTGGTAATGGAGAAAGAACCAATTTTTGGTATGGTAACATATCAAATCTTAGGCATTAATTGGATTCTTGGTCTTAGTCCCTCTTGCTTATTCTATCAATCGGACCTTGAAAGTTATGACCATCTATTTTTCCCTTGCTTTTATACTCAATTCTTATATGAAAGCAGTTGCTTGAATGGTGCAATTTCTAGGCCAATCCTAACATATGGGATAAAGTTATCTATTAGCCTTAGGGAATCGACTACATTAACATGTCTAATTTGAGCATTTTTAAATTTTGGTTCAGCTCACTACAACAGATCCATCTATTGGCTATGTTTTAATTGGAGACGATTTCTCAATTGTCACTAAAAGTAACCTTTTAGTGACAATTTACAAGTTTGCCTTTATAAGTAGATGATTTTATGATGTTTTATTAAAACATCGACAAATGGAACATATTTTATGACGATTATTGACTATCATCGCATTAACAAGTTTTAATAACATTTAAATAATTTCGTCACCCTAACAAAATATTTTTGTGAAGAATAGAAGTATTGTAGCCAGATGTTAGGAAAATCAATGTACTTTGTATCGATTATAGTGAAGTATCGCAAATGGTTCAAACAAATAGCTACTGATATATATTGTGCACCAATAATTGCCTTTTTTGTGATGATTTGCGTAATCGTTGCACAAGGGTTATACAAACATAATATTGAGCGATGATAAAATAAAACCGTCGCAGAATGTATACTTTGTGGAACAATTTACGTCAATTGTCGCTAATATTTGGCGATTAGTTTTTTAAGAATCACAGATGGTGGCACATATGACGACTATTTATTATATTCATGACAATTGTGCTAGCATTTTGCGACGATTATGAATGTCGTTGCAAAAAGTGAGTGTTAAATATTTTTCAAAAATTTTTAGGGGAATTTTGATGACTTTTTTTCTATGATAGTATTGTTAAAATTAATGATATTTGGAAGATGGTTTGTTAATGCTGAGTGTACTTATTAATCGTACTTAAATAATTGATATTTTTATAATCCTATTTAAGATATCTTTTATTGTCAAGTTGTTTTTAATGTTTAAAACATATTGTTGAAAAACACATGGTAGGTTATTTAAATTATGAAAAGCAAATATATTTTGGATATTAAAATATTTTTGAACCAAAAATTTCAAATTTCATAGGATAAAAATATCATAAATTTAAGTAAACAACTATTCTTAATCATTAATATTTGGTAACACTAAAATAATTATTTACAAAAATTTTGGAAATGGTATCAGTATAATATAATGATATATGGTAAGTAGTGCACGATTTTAATTAGAACTTTAACAAATTTTACAGCCATAGAACAACAACAATAATACACAGAAAGGTTTTTTTAAAAATTTCTTACAGATAGAAAAATAGTTTCAAGCTAATTCCATTGATAAAGAGTTGAAATACTTATTCTTTTAGATTCTAAGTGACTTGAGACTCGGTAAAGGTAAATGAGTTCCCTATGTTTGGATTCCTAAGAAAGGCCCTTGCACATTCGAAGGCACCAACTAAAATAGTGAAAGATCTTCCCTTAAGTGTAGGGTTGTTGACACCTTTTCTAACAACTTCTTCACTACAGTTAAACTTCTAGAGGATACAGTGAATGAATCCCCAAATTTAGTATGGAAAATAACTTGATTAGATAAACTGTCAGTACGTTGCATTTCACCTAAAAATATAATTAGTATAGAACTTAGATTGCTAGTTTAGTGAAATTGTATAACGAACCAAAATTAGAACACATGCATACCTGATTGACCAGATATAGTCATTGAAATCGACAAATTTTCCAAAACAACCGATTTCTATAATCAACCATTATGAAATTGCCCCTACCTCCATTTCCATCTATGTTCTTTTGAAGATTCAAGGAAGTTTAACACAACATATAGTGTATATACAATCAAATGTTCATATATATAATATGTTCATAACAAGAAATGAGATCTAGATAATAAGGAAAGTGAGGTAGTTCAGATGAAACTAAAAACCTTGAAGAAGATCGGCCATGGAAGTTAAACGGTTATTAATGTATGAAGAGGGGATTTGTTCTACATTGCTTTTTTTCATCAGTATGGACAATTTTGACACATTCCTCCCAACATAATAAATTTCCACCATCACAAACTAGTCCTTACATTGACATACCTTGATGAATTATCTTAAGAGTTATATTTTGCAAAAGTGAATTTAGAATAAGATTCAATGTGTTCAACGAAATTTTCAATGATAAGTGAAAGTCCTACAGTTTAGTGCTTATACATCTTCATTTTTCCTAATGAGATGAAAGTTACCCTTATCAAAATAAAAGTAATCCATTTCCCTTTATATCAGATCTAAATTTTAGAATTTAAAGTAGATTACACATGACTATGTTATTGATGTAAATAAATATAGTATTATTTATATAGGGTTATGTTGTGTCTAGTTTTTATTGCTTTTAATTACTTTCATATCCTGATTTTGGTTACAAATCCTTGTGTTTTTATCCAAATGTGAGATAAATTGAGTGGAAATGATGTGAATATTGAATGAATGTTAATTAGATTATTTTGAGAATTTTGCATAAAGGTTGAAGGGAAAGTTGATGTAAATTTGCTTTAAAAGAAAAAGAAAATAACAAAGAAAGGTGGTGATTAAAGGTGTCACAACCGTGATAAGCTTAGTTGCAGTGGTGACTAAGAATGTCACCATCGTGACATGACATTTTAAGTCACAGTGGTGACTTAACTTGTCACCATCATGACCATGGTTATACGGGAGTGATAATAAGTCACACCCATGACTGTCATACTCACCCCCGTGACATGTTTTTCCTTTGATTCAACAACTTATTACGTGTCATGTGTAGGATGGACAAATCAAAAACCTAGGCCTAAAATGAGACTACAAATAGATAGTTAAAGGAGAGGCTGGTGATAGACACATATATTCTAACATTCTCACATTCTATTATACACATCTTTCACACACAGATTCTTTCAGGGACAAAACAGACAGACAAAAAAAAAAGTCAGAGTAGTAGAGAAGAGCTTCGGTTGAGAAGATAGAAGAGAGAAAGAGTAGCGAAAGGAAGTAGAGTGAACAATCGATCATCGGGGTGAGAACAAAACAGAAGTTGAAGGTGAGAGCTAATGCAGGAAGCTTGAGAGTAGTTAGAGATCACCGTAACTCCCTCATTTGAACACTCCTTTGCTCATTTTGTTTATTATTTATCTATTGTTTTACTAAACTTACTCCTTTGTTAGTTGATGAAGTCGTACTCTGTTAGTTGATGATTATTTCCATTATTCATTTAGTTTATTGCTTTAATACTTTTCTTATACTAAACAATATAAGATTGAAATATTTAAATATGGTGAATCTTGTTATTTCTGTGATGGGTTGATCTCTCTTTCTTGAGGATTATTGTAGCTAGTTTAGTCAAATATGCATGATTGATGGACTATGTTATTGTCTTATGTGTTGCTATAGTTTCTGAACTGGATGGATATAATAGCATGATCATACTTTGCATTATTTTGGCATTAAATGAAGGATCGAGAGAAGAAGTTTAATATGCAATGAGAAACTATGGACGCTTGGATTAAGAATTAGAAATATATTAACTTAAGTGGTAATTATTTGTCTGGTTTAATAGTTCATTTAGATGATAAACTTGTCAAATATTAAAGTTAGATTAGTTTGTTGTTTGAATTGATTTTAGAACCCGATTGGTAAATTTAGTAAGACAACTATCCAATCATTTCCCTTTAGTCATGAATAGGAGATTAAATTAGTGAAATTAATTCTCAAGAGTTTTCCACTTCGATTAATCTATTTGTTTTGCTATCAGTTTATTCCATTTACTTTTCAGTTTAATTTTGTTATTTCGTTTAAAGTCTTCACTCAACAAATCTGGACAAAATGTTTAGGATTGCATCTATTTCTATTTTCGCTTAAGATTAATTTAAGTGGACTGATTTCACCTCCATGGGAGATGACCCTGAGTAATCACTACAACTATGTTGTATACTTATGAGTAGGATAGCCTAGGTATTTTTAGAACTTATTTGGGCACAACATGTTATATTACTATTAATACAAAAAGTTTTAAATACTCTTTCATACCTTTCATCAAATAGTTAATAGGTTTTCCTGAAAGAAGCATTAAAGGTCGTAAAAAAAAAACTCAACCTATATATAACCAATAAAGGAAGATAACAAATCATCTTCTAAACACAAACACAAACATAACCCATACACCATATATGGAGAAAAGAACTCACAATAAACACCTAAATGTATAAGTAAAACAAAGCATATGAAAGAGGGTTAGAAAATAGAAAAGAAGAACAATATCAACAAAGTTAAGGATGTTCTTTGATGGTGACGACCAGAACACACGAGACTAGCACAAGAGAGGGGACAATGGTTATTGTACCGTGAATATAGAGGAATGTTGACAGCTATCACGAAAATAAAGAGAGGTTCATTTTTGTGTTAATAACCTAATACAAAATGACGTCGTTTCTTTTTAAAGTAAACGATGTGGTTTTCCATTTTGTCGGAAGAAATATAGTACAATTTTGTTAGTAACAAAAAATTGTTGCCAAATAGGAAGACATTGCCATATTCGTTGTCATCTTTGCTATACATAATTATACAATATATAATTTATATGTTAAAATACATAATCTTTATATAATAATTAGATAATTATTATTACACATAGAGTAATAAGTAAGATATGGAAAAATTTATATATTATGTAATATTTAATTAATCATTATAATAGTTAGGATTAATTAATATGTATACATTAAGTTAATTACCATATATGATAATAATAATAGAAGTTTAATTAGAAATAATTTTCAATATATTAGAAAATGGTATTCAAAATTAAATATGAATATAAAATCTTTATAATTTTTTTAATATTATTGAAAAGGATTTTAACAACAATGTCATTTCAAAGATTACCACATGATGTTAAATGTTGATTGCATAACTGAAAAAAAAATTAGGGAAAAAATTTGATTGTAATATATACTTTTTATTAATCATTTTAGGAAAATAAAAAATTGTATGAAAAATTGCATCAAACTTCTTTTATAGACTATGTACCAATGGATATTTGGACCAAGAGGTCTGGATAGATTGAGACAACAAGAAGAGTTACTAAGGACTCATTTCTATTCTGGTAGTTTTTAGAGATAATAATAATAATAATAGTAGTAGTTTAATTAGAAATAATTTGCAATATATTAGGAAATGGTAATGAACATTAAATATTAATAGAAAAGAAAATTTTAATATTATTGAAAATGACTTTAACAAGTCATTTTAAAGATTACTACATGATGTTAATGATACTGATTTGCATAATCGTAAAACAAAAGCATTGGACCAATTGGATTGTAATATATACTTTTTATTTAACATTTTAGAAAAATCAAAAATTGTATGAAAAAGTTTGGTATTGGTGAAATTTTTTAATTTGGTGGGAAAATGTTAGACAATTGGCAACATTATTTTAATTTTGTAGGAAAATTTTGGGCAGTTGGTGATGAATTATATTTTCATCGCCAAATGTAGCTGATGATAAAAAGATTTAAGCTGAGACGATGTTGTTTGTTGGAGATTTGGCGACAAAAATATTATTTGTTGCCCAATGTAGCAAATGATAAAACAATTGATGCTAAGATGACGTCATTTGTGGGACGAAAAATGCCACCGTCCCAAGGTCTATTTTAGCACAAACGACCGAAGCCCCTCTCCCTCCCTATTAATTATTTTGTCCAAGCCTCTCTCCTCATGAGAATTTTCTTCCACTTAAACCACCTTCGTTTGATAATTTTCTTCTCCTCTCTCTGTGACTTTGTGTCCTCCATCGTTTCCTACGGTTTCTCTCCACTTGGTAAGTAGTTTTGCACTTTTTTCTTCTTCTCTCATTGAAACCAAAAACGTATATTGTTTAAGTTATATTTTTTATTTTGATGTTGAGTTGTTTGTGTTAATTGGGACTGATAATGAACCTTTTGTGCTGAGTATGTGTTAATGTTAGCGAAGAAAAGGAAAAGATAGAATTGTTTTTGTTATTTTTGGTTGAAATTTGATTGACCATAATGTGTTCGAAGAAGGTCCTCAACGATTAAGTGACTCGTATTTCTATTCAATGTAAGACCTTAACGTTCCTTGGTTAGTTATCGATTTACTAGAAAATTACAAGAAGTGGTAATGATGCATTAATGGATCCATTTAATGAATATTTTAAGGAAACCTAAAGATTTAAGCATACGAAGAACAAAGCACCACATGATAGAATCAAACACTTTGTGAAAGTCTAATTTTATAGCACAACTTATAAAAGAATTCTTCTTGTTGTAACTCCTAAAGAGTTCCTAGGCTAATAGGATTCTTGAAAAAGGCTCTTTATGAATCATTTATAAGATTCTCGATGATTAGTTTAGGTCTTGAAGGAAGTGTCTTTTATATGATATTGTATAATATGTGATAACAAGAACTAAGTCTATAATTAATGATTAAAGAAAGGTTAGGGATATTTGAAATAAAAGTTATAAAGGCTTTATTAAGTTCTTTGAGCATTCACCTATTTTTAAACAACTATAATACAAAATTAGTGATGAATCTTTTTGTCTAAGACTAAGACTTTTGAAAGAAAAACACATTTAGACTAATAAGACCTTGGGACTTACCAATGCTCAAGTTCAATGCAACCTTTCCACTTCCTCATTATCAACATGCTTACTTAAGGGGTCAACTTCTATTATATATAATTGGTGATGAAGCCTTAAAGTAACTGAGGTGAGGATAAGCTATAAGCTTGAGTTCCAAAAAGATTGTAAAAGAAATTGTAAACCTCTTTACTCATCTCCACTTATGAGAGGGTAGTTCCTCCACCTTGCTTTATCAAAATGAAATTATATTGGGTTTCTTCCTTGTATTAATGGATGTATGAAATAGTTTTGTATTTTTGTCCACATCTTTGAGCCGCTGTTCTAAATATTTTACTTAATATGGAATTATGTTTCTCCATAGCTTGACAAAAATCATCCAAAGTTGAATGTTTAGTCTTTAATAAGGTAGCATCTACTGGGTTAGAGGTAAACTCTTCTTGGATTTAGGTAAGATAAAGTTTTGCATTAGTAATTCTCTTTTAAATATCCTTAAAACTATTATGAATAAGGATTTTTAGTCCTTTTTTTCACCAATCCTAATTTCCTATTACAAACATAAGATTTGTAATCATTAAAGGTATAAGGTACCATTTTCCTAATAACTGCTCCAAAACCCTCTATCTCTACTATAAAGTTGTTAAAGTGGAAAGGAGCTTTCCTATATTGTACAGAAAGCATATTCTTAATAATTATAAGGTTGTAATCATTGAACATTGGGTTCCTAAATGCAACTTTTCTCTCAAAGAAAGTTTGTTGCCATTCCTCATTGATGATATATTAAACTTACCTTAAAATTTCAAATCAGTTACTTTAATATCATTAACATAAAGAAAAAAAATGCATTGGCTTACTATTTAATGAAATGAGTCTATTATCATTCCTATTACCCTTATTTTGCTTTGCCATCTCCAACACATGAAAGTCCTTGTACGGATATCGATGTGTACATACAACTATTAATTGATGACTTAAACGATCTATGGGAAGTTGGATTACAAAATTTTGATAAGGTGAAACATAATGCATGTTGTTGTTTTGTGGACTATAAATGATTTCCCAGCTTATGGGAATTTGTCTAGGTAGAGCACTAAAGGGTATATGGCTTGTCTTGCATGTAACCATCAAACTTATTCAATGAGGCTATGAAGTAAAATATGTTATACACGTCATTGTCGTTATTCATAGCATGGGCATAGATGGAGAAGAAGCAAATTGTTTACTAGAAAAGTAGAATTGGGTTAAGCTCCTTTGGAGTTGTTTGGTGATTATATTATTTACCAGCTATCATATTTAGATGACATTACATCTGGCAAACACCTAAGTAATATAAAGCGAAAGAGAAATGATGTTGAATGAAAAAGCATATTTTTCAATTTGTTATATTAGAAGGAATTACTATTGAGACATAATCTTGATGTGATGTGTATTGAGAAAAATATTTGTGAGAATATTTTAGGGACTATGATGGGAATTGATGGGAAATCGAAAGACATAATTAAGGCTAGACTTGAGTTGTAAGACATGAATATAAGAAAAGACTTGCATTTGAAAAGAAGAGATGATGGGTCATATATTATTCCCCCTGCTTGTTACAACATGTCAAAAAGGGATAAGCAATCTTTCTGTTAATTTCTTAAATCAATGAAGCTTCCTGATAGGTTTGCATCAAATATAGGCCATTGTATGAATGTTAAAGAGGGAAAAGTATTAGGACTGACAGTCGTGATTGTCATATACTTTTGTAATGATTTCTTCTTATTGGAATACGTGGGTGTTTATCGAAGGATGTGTTTGTAACTTTGGGTCAATTAGGTGAGTTTTTAAAGCAATTATGTTGTAAGACACTTAAGTTGAAGAGCCTGACCTGAAGGGTCTATTGTAGAGGCTTATATAGCAAATGAATGCTGGACATTTTGTTCTATGTAGTTAAATGATGTGGAGACAAGATTTAATAGACTAGAATGTAACTTTGATTTTGATGAAGAAGGTGGCTTGTCAATTTTTTTCCTAAAAGTAAGGTCACTTGGTGTGGGTAAATATGTGAAGTTAACTAACGACGAATTCAAAATTGCCCATTGGTACATTTTAAACAATTGCGAGAAAGTCGATATATGTATATGGAGTATGTATTTTACTTTTGATTCAAACAATGATATTAGAATTTTGTGATTGAATCTCATTTCTTTACTATCATTTCTTTTCTAAATAGAGAGCAGAAAAGTCCATTCACAGAAAAGGGACTATTAATGTTAAAGAAAGACATAAGCTTAAGTTTGTATCATGGTTTAGAAATTGAGTAACATATTGATTACATATTATGAACCTATGACAATTTGTATGTCATATAAACTTCTAATTTCATTTTGTCATATAGATGATATGGGTACATAACTGTAACGTGCAAGAGGCGACAATAACATTATATAGTTTGGCATATGGACCTCATATTTGTGTGAAAAACTATATAGGTTGCATTGTTAATGGGGTGAGATTTCATATACAAGATCGAGAAAGTCAACTTAAAAGCCAAAATTGTAGGGTTGTTACTGAGGGATGTTACGATGATGATTTTATTGACTTTTACAGTGTCATATTTGAAATAATAGAGTTGCACTACATCAAGGATAAGAAGATTGTTCTATTTAAGTGAAAATGGTTTAATCTTACTAACATGAAAGTGAACGGAAATATTACTAGCATCAATGTCAGTAAGACATGGTATGATAATGACCCTTTTGTGCTTGTAAGTCAAGTGAAGCAAGTTTTCAACCTTAACGATTCTATATTAGGTAGCACTTCGAAGGTTGTTCAAAAGTTTCAACAATAAATTCTCTTAAATTTTTGTGATAGGGATAGAGGTCAATTCATAGAGGATGAAGATGAACTATAACAAGAGATTGAATCAAAGTTCAATAATGAAACCATTCGAATAGAAGATGTAGATATATCATCATTCCATAAGAGAGAAGTTGATCCCAATATAGTACAATTGGATGAAATCCAAGCTAATCTTATCATATAAACAGATGACGAATATACTCAGGATGAATTAAATGACAATGATGATACTTTGGCCGAATATATTAGTGATGAAGACTCCAATGATAATGTAATTAATGATGATGATTTCAAAAATCTTGATAAAAATGATTAAAGATAAATATATTGTTTATATTGTCTGAAATGTTATATTGATGTTTAAGTTATGTTAATTCGTATTGTTGATATCTTAGTTATGTTAATGAGTATTGTTAATGTTTTACTTATATTTGTACAGAATGTTGGTGTTTGACTAATGTTTATGCAAATGTTATTAATTTACTTATGTTTACGTGGATTGTTAGTGTTTGTCTTATGTATGCGGAACTTTGTTATTTAATTTATGTTATACGGAATTTGGATGTATGCTTTATGTTATGAAAAATGTTGGTGTGTGTTTGAGTTATGTTATTGTGGAGTTATGATGTTGAGTTATGTTATATAAAATGTTGGTTGGTAGTTATGTTATGTAGAATGTTGCTGTGTTTCTTATTTTATGTAGAGTGTTGGTGTGTGTTTGAGTTATGTTATTGTGGAATGTTGGTGTTTGAGTTATGTTATACGAAATGTTGGTGCATAGTTTAGTTTTGTCATTTGGAATGTTTGTATGTGTTTGAGTTATGTTTTAGCGGAATGTTAGTGTATGAGTTATGTTTATGTGGAATTTTCAGGTTTTACTTGTGCCGTTTGCAAAATGTTGATGTTTAACTTATATTTTTTCAAAATATTCATATTTGACTTATATTAACGTGGAATGTTGATGTTTGAGTAAAGATTATGCGTAATGTTGATATTTCATTTATAGATATTCAATATAATGGCACCTGGTAGAAACGAGGGAGAAAGGGAGGATGGCAACTAACGAAGATGTTCCTCCTCCCCCACAACAATCAAATCAATCTGACCATATCAAACAATAACCACCTAAAGCCAATAAAAAAGAACCTCTATCTATCTTAACTAATGCTAAGGGATCTTTAGGTCTTTTATTGTTGACCACTTATAATTAGAGTTATGCTCAAATATATATTTATAAGTTTAATATGTTTTTTCTTATCATTATTATTGTTTTGTTTTCAGGTTCTAATACCGGTATAAGAAAAAGAGGTTGAGGTATATCTAAAGGTTTTGAGTTGCAACACATGAATATTGCAATGAACAATAAGTTATCTGTGCACATTGACCCCACGCAACGTCGTCCTATTGACAAGATCCAATAAGCAAAATTGTCTAGTGAATTAGGAGTCATTGTCAAAAATGAATTCCCTTGCTTTCAACATGCCAGACAGTTGAAGGAAGACAACTTGCTACATAATGCTTTGGAAAAAGTTTATGTAATTTTTCAATTCATTTTATTATATGCAATTTCGTTTTACTTATTTAAAGAAAAATTTAACTTATACGTGTTATTCACATATGAAGTTTAATATCATTGATATCGAGAACCCTAAAATTTCAAGTTGTGTGGTTCACTATTGAAACAAAGGGCGAAGGATCATCATTATCGACCTCACAAATACTACAAGTCTTTTCTTTTGGATGATGAAGCAAGGAGACATGTGCCAAAACTGTTGACTTTAGAAAATTGGAGTAAAATGTGTTATTATTGGGGCTTTGTGAAGATTAAAGTTTCTTTTCTCTCTCTTTATATTTGCTTCCATTAATTTTATTTTTGCATTTAATGACTATTTGTTTTCTTTATTTAGGAAAAGTATGAGGAAGCCAAGGTTAACAGAGGCAAGATACAAACTCCTCACAACATCGACTCCATATCATTTGTTGCCGTACAACAAGAATTTGTAAGCTTTTTGTTTAGAAATTATTATATTAGTGAATACAATATAATATATTGTGTTTCAAATTTTTTTAATTCATATGACAGAATATGCTTAACTACATGGACAAGTGTGTGATATGATTACACTCTATAAACTGAAATGGTATAATGAAGGTAAGGCTAGACGTCTGAAGAAGCCCAAAATAATTATTTAAGTATAAAGATTTTAATTTTAGAGTTTATTTATTTATGTAATACTAACTAATAATATTTGAATTACATCTCGATTTTGTCTTTTAAATTGTAGGACAAGATGCAGGAGTTGTTATAGAGATCATTGTCTGATAGAAATGAGCCCAATGTGAATGACATTTGCAACAACGTCCTTGGTACAAGATCAGGGTATATCAAAGGTCTTGGGCATGGCCATAAGCCAATTGACTCATCATTGTCACGATCAGCATATGTAATGACGCTTCAAGAGGATAACCGGTCGCTTAAGACTCAGTTATAATGTAATGAAGAAAAGTTAGATCTTACTCAAGAAAAGTTACAAGGTAATGAGCAAAAATTAAACTGTATTGAAAGAGAGTTGACTAAGCTTAAAAAGATGGTCAAACAAACAATTGGGTCAAAGTATGTAAGTAGGAGTGACAATGGGGAGTTCTAGTTTGTCCGTAAATTTTTTCTTAACTTTTGTAATTAACATTTAATTACATTTTATTTTTTATAAAATGCATTTAATTTTTAATTGTGAAACATTTTTATTTTATTTGACTTAATTATTATTTAAACAATGTTACCAACAATAATTCAAAAATGTGACTTAATTATAATTCAAACCAAGTTAAAACAATAACGTGAATTAAAAATGTTATTAATAATTATAATTAAATGATAAATTGCTAATAGGAAAGTATAATTAAAAATAAAAATTGTCACTAAAACTTTTTAGCTACAAACATAAAATCGTAACCAAATCTTTTGACCTACGTTTCCCTAAACATCCCTAATAACATTTAGCTGCGCTTCAAAAAAAGTAAATAAATACATTTTGCTACGCAAATAAATCGTCACTAAACATTATTACATATGCATAGGCTAACAAAGCTAATTACCTTTAGCCAACGACACAATAAGTCATTTGCGACAATTTTGTTTCTCCTCGCCTGTTTCTTTTTGTGACGAAGATATGATTGTAGCAAAATCAATTGGGCGACGATTTCGTGAAAATGTAGCAGATAATTATTTACTACCAGAATTTTGCAATCATTGGTTCAACGATTTTTACTGTCGAAAAAAATTTGTTTGCAACAATATATTGTCTTTTAGTGATGAAATTTTTCGTCGCCAAAACCATGTTTGTAGTGGCTACTACCTGTATAATGTTTTAAGAGAAAGGAACAACATGGTTATCCAAAATCAGAAAAACCATGTTTGTAGTGGCTACTACTTGTATAATGTTTTGAGAGAAAGGAACAACATAGTTATCCAAAATCAGAAAACAACTCCTACTACTCTAAAATGTCTCATTTATTGCTAGATAAGAGAGGTCATTGTTGCTAAATCCCTTCACACTGACTTAGTCCGTGGTTTATGGCTCCTTTAGCCATTCACTCACTACTAATGTGAAAGCATGAAGCCGTCCCTCTAGTTTTCCTGCTAAGCTCATTTGAAAATGTCAACTGTCTATGCCTCTTGATTAGTTTGATGATCAACGTATTGACAGCTTTGTGCTGCTTGGTCCTTCATCTGTAATCAGCTTGATGATTAGCTTCGGAGTGGCAGCTTGACATTTTGCTTTTGTTCTGTGTTGGCTCTAAGCCTTTGTAACTCTTTTCGGAAATTTTTTATTAATATTATTATATAATAAATCATTTTTAAAGTAAGCGAAAATTTTTAGAAAAAAAGTTAAAGTCGACTGCTTTGCAGGGTAAAGCAGCAAATCTCACATTCATCAAACATTCCAAAGTGCACATATGATAGGAAAGTATAATGCTTTCGGAATTAGGAGATTGCCAAGAATGAAAGCGTGAAACTTTATACATTAAATGCCCCGTAATACAACACATCATATTCCAACTTCAATCTGCCCTTTTTTTTTATCTGTCTGCTTTTTCTTGCTTTTCTCATTCCGGTCGCGGGCCCTTTTCTTTTATGTACTGCTCACAGTTGTCCCCTTTTCTACACTTGGGGATTCGCAACTTCCTTGTCTTGTTTGCTTCTCCACGTCAGGTACTCATAAAAACTCCGTCCCACAAATTACTTAAAAAGTACTGCTAAATAAGTTTGTTGTTACATTATTGACAACATGAAAACAGAATGTTATCAATTCAGCCATTTTTATCCAATAGCTGAATGATTATCGTTTTGGTGGCCTTATGGTTTTTTTTATATGTTAAGAATTTATACGTAGAATTGTCTCGAAAAGAGATATAAATTCAAAGTAGAAAAGTATATTTCATAATTCATGATTTTAATGTTTTGAATTTAAATATAATATTTTTAATTATATATAAATCCGAAATTTATCTTGATAAATTTCTTCAAATTTAGTGAATTTTTATTATTCAACTTATGTTTTTATTTCATTATATATAGCCAAAATTTCTCAAAATTCAAGTTTATACTTGAAGAGCATAATTCTTATAATTTCAAAAAAAAAAACAAAGTTGTGGCCCAGGAGATATTGTGGGGTATTTGCAATAGCTGCTACCTTTTCAATGAAGAACATAATTTCCAATTTGCATCGTATATATTGCATTTCGACGTCAAATATGCATAAGCTGTGTAGTTATAAAGTTGCCATGCAATTGCAAAAGAGCTTTGCATGTAAACTCCATCGATCTAAACACCGCCGTGACTGTAAATTATGAACAAATCATTTTAGTGAACTAATACCTTTTCAAATGCCTAGCAATCTTAATTAAATTTCCTTCTTTTTGTAATGAATTGTTTACCTTCTAAAAAAACTTAATTATACTTAACATAAACCCAAATTATTTTTATGCATAACATTCTATATTTCATTATGCAACTTATATGTAGAACTCATCAGTTAGTTGAAGGAACTTTCAGTTTGTGATAATTGGAACTGAAAAATATTTCTTTTTTATTGATAATTCTCTAGAAGGTCAATCCTTAAAAAAGTCTTAACCGTGCAGCAGAAGGAGAAGTTGACTCGGCCTTTCAATGCCTTGGAAATTTAAAAGGTACTCTTCAATATCAACCTTGACAAAGTTCTAAGTCCTTATGGGCTAAATACATTTTTTTTCTCTCAAAAGAGTTGACATCTTACAGGGACTTGGTAGCTAAAGAAATAATAGAATTCTTCTCGAATGGTATATTACTAAGGGAATTTATGTGAGCTTGATACCCAAAAGCTTAATCCTAGCTTTCTAAATGACTATAAATTGATCTCTTATTGTAATGTCATATACAAATTTATCTCTAAGCTACCTATTACTAGAATTGAGAAGGTATTAAAAGACTTAATTATTCTAATTCAAGGAGTTTTCATCCAAGGAAAGAGCTTAGGAGATAACCTATTGTTGGCTCAAGAGCTTTAAAGCAACGAGGCCCTAAAAAGTAGTTTAATAAAGATTGATTTGAAGAAAATTTTTAATTCTATTGATTGGGAATTCATCATTGGCTCATTAAGAGCATTTGACTTTCATAACAATTTTATATCTTAGATAGAGAAATACATCTCCACTACTTCCTTTGCTATACTATAGAATGATGAGCATACTTCTACTTTCAATGGAGCCAAAGGACTTTATAGAATGATGGAACATAGAGTTTAATCGTTGGGTCCCGATTTTTTAAGGATTTATTTTATTAAATTATCGAGCATGAAAATAAGTTAGAATTCATGAATTAGAAAAATTTTGGAGTTTAATATAGTATATTATGAATTTTATATGGTTGCATGAATTAAAAAGAAAGAATTAAAATTTAGTGGAGGAGTTGGTAGGAATTGAATAAGGAAGGGTAAAATTGAAAAGTTAAATATTTTGTCTTAAACTAATAGGACAAAGAAGAGAAGAAGGAGTCATGAGATTTAAGAAACAAAAAGAAAGCAAGAGTCGTGGAAGAGACTAAAAGGAGAGAAGGAGAAACCGAAGCATAGGAAAGGGAAGAAGAAGGAAAGAAAGAAAAAAAGAGAAAGAAGAAGAAGGAAAAGTTCAGGTGAGCTTTTAGGTAGTCTTTACCTATTCTTTTGTTTTGATAGATGAAGGAAGTAGAGAAAATAGGTTTTATGTGATGAAAATGAGGAGAGAGAAAGAAGAGGAATAAGAGAACTATGTTCTTAGATTTCTTTTATGAACTTAAGTAGATCTTAGTTCTTCTAGTTAGATAAATCAAGAATAGATCAAGCTTAAACTCATTCATGGATAGTTAGGTTTAAGGAAAGCTTCTTTCGTGTGTGTTGATTAAATGAAAATATATGTTTTTAAAGGGAATCAAGCTAGTCGAAGTCAAGAGCAAGCTTGATCTTGGAAGTATCAAGTAAAATAGGTAGGTAATATGTTTATAGTTTTGTAATGATGAGCAAAAACATTTGTGTGTATGAATGCTATAAATGTTTGTCTTGACTTATTGTGAATGTGGGAAAAACATTATCTAAATTTATATCATGTTTGTTTGTATAATTATGTTGCTTTATGCTAAGGAAAAACAGAAACTTAAGAAGCATAAAAAATATGATTTTTATATGTATGCATATAAAATCTGCTTATGTGGGTAAGAGAGATACCATTTTGTTTTTCACGTGCACGTCGACTTAAAGCCTTCTCCCTGCTGCCCTCTTGTGGCATATGAACTCTAAAAAATGGACTCATTTCGTTCATAGTGTAAACTTTGGTTTCACCATTTCGTTCTATGGGATTCTCTCGAGCCATTTTGTTTATGCATTGCATCTTGAATTGTTGGATATGGAAGATATTTGAATGATATTTTGTGATGAATGAATAAAAATATGAGCTGAATTGTATGGTAATGTGTTCAAATATATGTGAAAGTCTTAAATTTTGAATGTGATTTGCTAAGTTTAGCATGTGGTATAAATATAAACCACATACTAAACTTAGCATATCACATTCAAAATTTAAGACTTTCATATATATTTGAACACATTACCACATAATTCATACTTGACTGTATATGGTTCGTTATCGCTGGCTATATATATATATATATATATATATATAAACCATATGCTAAACTTAGCAGATCAAATTCAAAATTTAAGACTTTCACATATATCTGAACACATTACCACACAATTCATACTTGATTGTGTGTGGTTCGTTATCGCTAGCTATAAACGTATTAGCCACTGAGCTTCCTAGCTCACCCCCACTATTTTTCCACTCCTCAGGTGAAGAAAAAGCATAACAACATTAACTTGCGAAATTCGGTAGACTCCAAGGATTTTTATCATTTGTAACTTAACTAGATAGTTCAGAAACTTTTGTCACTTAGAATCATTTCAAGCATGAGCATCCATGAATATGTTTTGCATTTTGCTACTGATGTGGTTTTTGGGATTTGTAATATGGAGTTGTGCAAGAACTCTGTTTATTGAAAGTTGGCAAAAAAATGTTGCAGAGATTCTCATATGTATGTGTAAAGTGTTATGTTCTGTCAAACGTTAATGTGGTTGGAAGTGAAATTTTTGTTGTATGATGGTTTTTGGATGGATTTTCTTTAAGTAAAATTGTTTCGATTGGAAGTTTGTATGTATGGAATTGAAAGTTAGATTCGGGTATTGTGGTTGTAGTTACTGGTTTTACATATATATAAATGTTGATAACAGATGAAAGAAAATAGAGAATAAGGGTTAAA
>JAOTAY010000008.1:29090296-29101428 GCA_025629805.1 Erythroxylum baracoense | reverse complement strand
TAAATGATTTTGTGATGGAATAACACTTATGAATTTAAGTGTTTTGTATGCATAATGGGCCTCAGTGACTAATGAAATTCGGATGATTTGTGAAATGATTGTAACCCTTGTGATTGAAAAAGTTTATGAATAAAGTAGGCCCAATTGATTATTGATTCTGCATATGTTTGTGCAAAAAAAAATGTACCGAGTTTCAAGTGTTTGATTGTGCTAGCATGCCCCCTTGCGGGGTACGCACTTGGACATCACTCAAGATGTCGAGTACATGTCTTGCGAGAGTGGGGTGTTACATAGAGTATTTGCAATAATGAGGGAGGAAGCAGAAGCAGCTCCAGAAATTGTGACTAGTATGGTTAAATTATTTCATGATGATGTTATTGTTTTAATTGATCCAGGGTCTACACATTCATTTATTTCATCAAGTATGATTTTGCATGATAGAAATTTGAGTCTCCTTGATAGTCCTTTGATAGTTAGTACCCCAATTAGTCATCATGTCATTATTGGTCATGTTTATCGAGGGTGTGAAATCTATATTGGTGAAGTGACATTAGTGGTGGATTTAATGCCATTGGAAATGAAAGGGCTGGATGTGATTTTGGGCATGGATTCCTTAGAAAAATATAATGCAACCTTGAATTGTAAATAGAAGACGGTAGAGTTTATGTTGGATAAAGGCGAAAAGACAGTATTTGTGGGAGATAAGAGAGCAAGCCCCTTTAAATTTATTTCAGCTCTAATAGCTAAGAAAGCGATGAAGAAGGGGAATGAAGCATACTTGGCATATGTGGTAGACATAAAAGTAAATGAAACAAAGTTAGAAAATATTCCAGTAGTTAAGGAATTTCTAGATATCTTTCTGGAGGAATTACTAGGACTACCACCACACAGAGAGATCGAGTTCACCATAGAGCTTCTTCCAGGCACTACACCAATCTCTATTCCACCTTATAGAATGGCTCTGGCAGGATTGAAGGAACTTAAAGAGTAGTTGGAAGAATTATTGGAGAAAGATTTTATTAGGCCTAGCTCTTCGCCTTTGGGTGCTCCAGTTCTTTTTGTTAAAAAGAAAGATGGATCCTTGAGGATGTGTGTGGATTATAGGAAGCTCAATCATATCACTATTAAGAATAGATATCCCCTCCCATGTATAGATGATTTGTTTGATCAGGAGCAAGAGTCTTCTCCAAGATAGACTTGAGATTGGGTTATTATCAATTGCGAATAAAGGAGTCCGATGTATTAAAGACTACTTTTAGAACACAATATGGGCATTTTGAGTTTTTGGTTATACCCTTTGGATTAACTAATGCTCCTGCAGCCTTCATAGATTTAATGAATAAGGTCTTCAAGCCTTTCCTAGACCAATTTATCATAATTTTTATTGATGATATATTGGTTTATTCTAAGAGCGACAAAGATCATGAAGAACATTTAAGCATTGCCTTGGAGACACTGAGAAAGAAAGAGTTGTATGCCAAATTTGATAAATGTGAATTTTGGCTAAGGGAAGTGGCATTTCTTAGACACGTCATTTTAGAAAAAGGAGTATATATGGATCCACAAAAAATAGAAGCTGTTGTAAAATAGGAAGCATTCAAGAATGTAGCAGAAGTGAGGAGTTTCTTGAGATTAGCTGGTTACTATAGACGATTTGTAGAAGGCTTTTCCATTATAGTAGCTTCACTCACAAAATTGACAAGGAAGAATCAAAAGTTTGTATGGATAGAAGAATGTTAGAAGAGTTTTGAGGAACTGAAGAAGAAACTCACAATTGCACCAATCCTGACTTTGCCTTATGGTAGTGATGGATATACAGTATACAGTGATGCTTCAAGGAAAGGATTAGGGTGCATGTTGATGCAAGAAGATAAAGTGATTGCATAGGCTTCCAGACAATTAAAACTTTATGAAATGAACTATCCCACGCATGACTTGGAATTGGATGCTATAGTCTTTGCATTGAAAATATAGAGACATTACCTATATGGAATCACCATCAGGTATTTACAGACTACAAGAGTCTTAAATATTTGATGAACTAGAAAGAGTTAAATTTGAGGCAAAGAAGGTGGTTAGAGTTATTGAAAGACTATGACTTAATGATAGACTACCACCCGGGGAAAGCAAATGTAGTAGCGGATGCACTGAGTAGGAAATCTACTATGCTGCATGTGAAGACGATATATATACCTTTATTAAAGGAATTAGCCAAGCTTAAGGTGAGGCTGAGACAAGTTGAATCCAGTGGTATATTGGCTAATTTTAGAGTAAGGCCTGTATTGAAGGAAAAGATTAAAGAAATGTAAGAACAAGATGAATACTTGAGCAGGTTCAGAGAAGGAATTAAAAATGGTAAGTCTTCAGAAATAGAAGTAAGAGAAGATGGACTGATGGTAGTAGGAAACAGACTGTGTATTCTAGATATGTAAGAGTTAAAGGATGAAATTTTGGATGAGGAGCACAATGCTCCATATGTAATGCATCCGGGAAGTACAAGAATGTACAGAGATTTAAAAGAACATTTTTGGTGGCGAGGAATGAAGAAATATGTTGCTGAGTATGTTGGGAAATACTTGGTATGTCAATAAGTCAAAGCGGAACATCAAGCACTCGCTGGTAAGCTTAAGCCCTTGTCTATTCCTGAATGGAAATGAGAAAAGATTACTATGGATTTCTTAATGGGATTACCGAGGACCAGTAGGAAGCATGATGTGATATGGGTGATTGTTGATAGGCTAACGAAGTCCGCACATTTCTTGCCAATTAGACAGATAGATTTTTTGAATTCTTTGGCCAAGAAGTACATAGATGAAATAATTAGACTTCATGAGATTCCCAGTTTTATAGTCTCAGATAGAGATCCCATATTCACTTCTAGATTTTGGGAAAGTTTACAAGAGGCCTTATGAACTAAGTTACATTTTAGCACAGCTTTCCATTCGCAGACAGATAGTCAATCAGAAACGACAATAAGGACATTGGAGGTAATGTTAAGAGCTTATGTAATGGACTTTAAAGGTTCATGGGATGAGCACCTACATTTGATTGAGTTTGCTTATAATAATTCTTATCACTCTGGAATTTAAATGGAACCTTATGAAGCCTTGTATGGTAGGAGGTGTAGAATCCCTATTTGTTGGGATGAGGAAGGTGAAAGAAAACTTTTAGGACTTAAGTTGGTACAAGCTTCAGTCGACAAGATTAAATTGGTGAAACAGAGGCTCAAAGTAGCTCAAGACAGGATGAAGAGTTATACAGACAAGCACAAGAAGAAGATGGAATATGAAATTAGGGATAAAGTATTTCTTAGAGCTTCACCATGGAAAGGAGTATTAAGATTTGGTAAAAAGGGTAAACTCAGTCCAAGATATATAGGCCCTTATAAGATTATTGAGAAGATTGGGCCTCTCGCCTACAAGTTAACTTTGCCGCTAGAGTTATCCAAAATTTATAATGTCTTCAATGTATCAATGCTAAGGAGATATAAATCGGATCCATCACACATAGTCCAACCTTCAGAAGTTTAATTAAGGGAGGATTTAACTTATGAAGAACAACCAGTGGCAATCCTAGATTCAAAGGAAAAGATCTCGTGGAATAAGACTGTGAAGCTGGTAAAAGTTTTATGGAAGAACCATGCAAGAGAGGAAGCAACATGGAAATCTTTGGAAGCCATGAAGGAGAAGTAGCCACACCTATTTGTGGACTCAGGTAAGAATTTCGAGGACGAAATTCTTTAAGGAGGGGAGAAATGTTAGGTCCTGATTTTTCTTAGGATTTATTTTATTAAATTATCAAGCATGAAAATAAGTTAGAATTCATTAATTAGAAAATTTTTGGAGTTTAATATGATCTATTATTATTTTCGTATGTTTGCATGAATGAAAAGTATAGAATTAAAATGAAGATAAGGAGAAAGTAGGAATTATATTTAACAAGGAAGGGTAAGATTGGAAAGTTAAAATTTTGTCTTAAACTAATAAGACAAAGAAGAGAAGAAAGAGTCGAGAGAGTTAAGAAAGAAAAAGAAAGAAAGTGACAGTTGTGGAAGAAACTAGAAGGAGAGAAGATGAAATCGAAGCACAGAAAAGAGAAGAAGGAAAGAAAGAAAAAGAAGTTAAGAAGAGGAAGAAGAAGGTTCATCTAAGTTTTAGGTAACTTCTTATTTATTTTCTTGGTTTGATAGAAGAAGAAAATAGAGAAACTAGGTTTATATGTGCTAAAAATAAAGAGAGAAAGAAGAAGAACAAGAGCTTTATATTTTTGGATTTTTATGACTTTTAGTTAGATCTTAGTTCTTTGAGTTAGAGAAATCAAGAATAGATCAAGCTTAAGCTCATTAATGGATATTTAGGTTTAAGGAAAACTTCATTCGTGTGTGTTGATTAAATGAAAATATATGTGTTTGAAGGGAATCAAGCTAGTCGAAGTCAAGAGCAAGTTTGATCTTGGAAGTATCAAGTAAATATGTGGGTAATATGTTTATAGTTTTGGGATGATGACCAAAAATATTCGTGTGTATGAATGCTATAAATGTTGTCTTGATTCATTGCGAATGTGGGAAAAATATTCCCTGAATTTATATCATGATCGTTTGTAAGAATTGTGTTGCTTTATGCTAAGGAAAAATAGAAACTTAAAAAGCATGAAAAATATGATTATGATATGTATGCATCTGAAATCTGTTATGTGGGTAAGAGAGATACTATTTTGTTCGTCACGTGCACATCGACTTAAAGCCTTCTCTCGGCTGCCTGCTTGTGGCATATAAGCTCCAAAAAAATGGACTCATTTCGTTCATGGTGTAAACTTCAGTTTCGCCATTTCATTCTATGGGATTCTCTCGAGCCATTTTGTTTGAGCATTGCATCCTGAATTGTTAAATATGGAGCATATTTGAATGATATTTTATGATGATTGAATAAAAAATATGAGCTGAATTGTGTGGTAATGTGTTCAGATATATGAGAAAGTCTTAAATTTTTAATGTGATATGCTAAGTTTAGTATGTGGTTTATAAATATGTGATATATATATATATATATATATATACTTAATTGTGTGTGGTTTGTTATCGTTGTCTATAAACGTATTAGCCACTGAGCTTCCTAGCTCACCCCACTATTTTTCCACTCCTCAAGCGAAGAAAAAGCAGAACAACATTAACTTGCAAAATTTGGCAGACTCCAAGGATTTTTATCATTTGTAACTTAACTAAGTAGTTCATAAACTTTTGGCACTTAGAATCATTTCAAACATGAGCATCCATGAAAGTGTTTTGCATTTTGCTACTGATGTGGTTTTTGGGATGTGTAATATGGAGTTGTGCAAGAACTCTGTTTATTGAAAGTTGACAGAAAAAGTTGCAGAGATTCTCATATGTATGTGTAAAATGTTATGTTCTGTCAAATGTTAATGTGGCTACAAATGAGATTTTTGTTGCGTGATGGCTTTTGGGATGGATTTTCTTTAAGTAAAATTTTTTAGATTGGAAGTTGTGTATATGGAATTGAAAGTTGGATTCGGGTCATGTGGTTGTAGTTATTGGTTTTACATATATATATAGATGTTGATAGCAGATGAATGAAAATAGAGAATAAGGATTAAAATGTAGTCTGAAACTTCAAGGCATAAACTGTACTGATCTAGGCAAAATTGAACAAAAGTGTCTTTATGAAATTGTAGATCTTTTTCTTAGCTTTCTAGTGACATAAAGTTTGTAATTTTTTGATTTCTGAGTTGAAAGTTCTAATGGTTTGAAGGGAGGGAAAGCGACTAGATGGTCGCGACTCTCTTCTTCATTTTCTTCTCCCTCATGCCCGTGTATGGTTCACTCACAATTGTGATTTCATTGTTCTTCTCTCACGCTCGTGCATAAATCATCACCCCCGTGACTCTTTTATTTTAATCTCACACCCATGCATAAACTCTCACCCCTATGACATTTCTTCCCATTGTCACAGTTGATCATTCTTTAATTTTTGGATGATCTCATTTTTTATTTGGATCTAATTCAGATTCTATGAAAAATTTTAGGAAAGTCTTAAATTCCTTTAGCATCATATCAAGCCTAACTATAAACAGAGAAAATAATGGCTTATATATCATATTTGATGCTCAAGAGAAGATGAACTCTCTCTAAAAGATTTTAGATAAAATGATCAATTATAGAGATTGTCAAGCTATATTTAACATAATTCATAAGAGGATTAATAATTGGAACAATTAACTCCAATATTCTGTTAGAAGACTATAATTAATCACTTTAATAGTTAATAACCTTAACATGTAGCAGTGTTATCACTTATACCTTCCTCAAAACCTCATTAAAGATACTGAAAAGATGATAAAGAACTTTCTCTGGAATGGAAAATAAAAACCTACGTTGAATGTTAAATTGAAATGGTTTAAGGTTTGCTCTCCAAAGAAAAAAGGGGGCTTGGGAATAAACTCATTAGAATTTTTAGCAAGATGTCGTTAAAAAGTGAAGTAGGAAGCTCTTCACTTATTCTAAATCAACTTAAGTGAAATGGATGCACTGTTATATCTTAGAGGGCCACAAATTCTAAACAGTTAAACCTCAATCAATTAATTCCTACTTTGCAAATCAAATGTTGAAACTCAAAAGCTTGATGAACTAAGAGATAAAAGTAATGATTAGGAGTGGTAACAACACTTGATTTGGTATGATAATTGGAATGACCTTAGTTCCCTCCACTAAATAAAAGGAATGAAAAACCTCAAACTCCTAATTTCCTTACATGCCAGAGTAAATATGATCATTGAGAATGGAGCTAAGAACTGCATATTCAAGGGATACAATGTGCAATTATGAATAATGTACCAAACTACAAACCAATATTAGAGCATAACGATAAAATAACATAGAATTGCCATAATTGTAACATCTTGATTAACAAATCATATATTCACCTACTATGGTAGCATAAATATTTGATGCTCATCTTATTTAAGGATAACTCCCCTAAAGCATCATTTATCCTATGATTTTCCATCAAATAGAGACCTAACACTTTAGATAGGTTGAAAGGAATCTTTGACACTAATATCTCATGAAAACTATATGGCCTAGAGCTTGAAACTTTAGATTATCTACTATTCCTTGCTCTTACTCAAAATCCTTTTGGAGCTATATTCTTAATACTTTCATAATCCAATGATTTGAAAATAATTGTCCAATGTTTATTATTTGGTCAGAGAATTTCATATTCATATATCATAATGAATTGATTATGTTTAAACTAGTTATCAAATATGAAACTTGTGAAATTTAGAGGAAGAGGAATAAAGGGCCTTTAGAAATGAACTTCAACCTTTTTAATAATTCACTTTAGCTACAATTCAATGAATAATATAGTTAATTTTGCTCACAATATCAACTTAGAATGTTCTTTAATTTGGTATTGAGATAAAATGTTTTAACTTTAGGTTGATGAGACTCTCATCTTAAAAGGCTCTGCTTTTTCAACTGATCCTACTTAGGGTATTGCTAAAGGTTTCAGTCTTATTAGCTCTATATGTTAAGCCTTATTTTACTGTTTTGACCTTATATCTCATTTCCACTTTATTATGATCGGTCTCTATATGTTAGTTTTTATTTTTTTCTAAGCTACTCACCTAGTTTTTGGTTATTGGTGTAAGAATTTTGTGTGCCATGTTAATACAATTCCTTTTAACTTTTCAAAAAAATCTTTAAAAGGTTAAAATTGTTCTATAAGAAAAAGAACAAACTAAATCCATTTAAAACTTCTTACAATCAAACTTGAATTCATATTGTAGTTTTTGAAAAATGAGAAGCATAATATTCCATAAAAGGAAGCAAGGTTACACTGTCTCAAAGGACAATCTAGTTGACACACTAAAACTACGCTTCATATAAGCGCATGTTAGAGAATATCCTTGCATTTCTTTCATTCCATATTATGAAAACAAGGTAAGACAAAGAGATATTGAATATCCATCTATCTCTTTTAGCTATGAACTAAATACTAGAAAGACATGTCAGGATATCATTCCATCATGTAGTAGGGTCAACAAGATTGGACTTTTCTAGAATTCTGGTTTAAACTCTATTTGAGAATTATGATTAGTTAATTTCTATATCGATATTAATTTTACCGCAAAAGCAAGACGCAGTTGTAGCTAGCACAAGAAGTACGAATTGAATCCCAAAAAGACAATGAATACTAATAACTACCATTATCCTCATATCTAGCCTACAAATTGAGTGTTGGATTGAATAAAGAAAATAAAACTTAAACAATTAAAATAAATAGGAAACAATAATGAGCAGAGAACAAAGAAATATTTTTAGAAATAATCATTATAAAAAATTAGTGCCTAGGTGATGAATCCCCCTAAAACCATTAGACAATTAACCTTTAATTATGTAATTGTTTTATTGATTATTGAGCAGCGGAAATTCCTATCGTATGCTAATAATTCATTTGAGATTATAAACAACTAATCTTAGGGGTATAAATTAAATTACTCAGGTTAAAGTTTTAAGATTTCTTTACCAATTTGTGAATTCCACTATTATGTTTGACCCTAATCTAGAGGATTTATGTCGACATATCTCTTGGTTTGCAATCAACTCCTTTCAATTATGGTAGATCTTTTCATACATAGGATTTTTCAATCTTTACATTATGAAATCAGATTATGTACTAATATTTCAGATCTATTAGAACATATATTAAACATATAATTGAATTACAATAGTCCAATCCAAAACAATGGCATTAAATAAAAGAGTTAGAACATATTATAGCACAAACTAGGGTTCATCATACCCAAAAACTAAAGATCTTTTGTTACATATGATAGAAAATGAAATCAAACATAATCAAGAATGAAAACAAGCAGAAAACAAAAAGTTCATAATTCCAAATCTTCTTTTCTCTTCTATCGAATACTCTTGCAAGGTAGAGGTTTGATAATGTATTCTATTGGATTTTTTGATGATTTCTTCATCTTTTCCCCTTCTCTGAATCAATATCACTGATTCTAAATGATCTCTACGTCTTGAATTAGCTCTATAAGTATGCTCCTTTATTTTGCTTTCAATTACGCCTTTCTATAGTAATTTTTAGGGTTTCTAAGAGATACACGGTCTGATACACGATCCTGTACTAGACCATATATATCTTAAAATCTTCAAAATTTGTGATTCTACATAAGGTGAGAGACTTACAAGGCCTTAGACATGACATTATATCCTTAATTGCTTCAAAACTTTGTTTTATGTGGCAATTATAACTTGCAAATACACTTGGAGCAAATTAAATACCAAATATACTATAAAAATATAAAATATCATGCAAAATATATTAAATATGGGTGTATAAATATGGTCAAATATGCATCTATCATAGTAACATTGAAAGAGCAAATGATTATGGCTTTACAAAGTAGATTTATAGAGAATACACTAGTTAGGAGTGAAAACGAGGTTAGCAATTTATTTAAGGTAGGAAGCTTATTGTGAGCAACAAGCCAGAGAGTATGAGCAACTTTAGGGTTATAATCCTTGTACCAAACTATTGTAAGCTAATATACTTTATTGTTGAGAACAAGACATACAAATGTGAACTTAACTTCTTTTAGAAGTTTTATTTTGTTGAAGAATTCCAAGGCTACTTCCACAAGAAAGTGATTAGTAAAGGGCCAAGTGCTAAGGAACAAATTTACAATAAGAACATCAGGCTTTAGATCCTTAAAAGAATGCACAGAGTTTAATGCATTGATCACTTCTTATATGAACAATGGTTTGGAAAGCATTTCAAAATTTGTAGAAGATGTTTGACACTGAACAATCTTTCCATTCAGCCTGGGAGAGGATCTAGCAGTAGTAAAAAAAAACTAAAATAGCTAGATAAGTAATTTGCATCTTTATTAAGAATTTGGATTTGAGAAGTAAGATTTTTGATAGAGTTAGAAATGGATAAAATTATAATGTTGTCATGCTTAGAAAGGAGGAATTTCAATCACCTTATTTGAGAAAATGTTTCTCTTAATCTTTGTTTCATTAGTACATAGTCATAATCCACAGCCTAGGAAAAAGTTCTTCAATGCTTTACTCTCAATAGTTTATAGGGATGGAGTGGTTACATGTCGAATGCACTAGAAAATAATACCTAACTCTATACAACTAAATTTATAATTGTGGTGAGAAAGGATTGTACCCATAGAGAGGGTGTGATTAGCTTCTTACAATGAATGAATCAATGTATAGGATTAGGGGGTTTTTGATTGAATTCAATTGATGCAATAAAATAAAACTAAACAATGAAAGAAAAATTAAACCAGACAATATAAAACTGCAAAGGTTAACAAATAGGTTTTGAATATAGTTTATGGTTAAATGTCTACCTTCACATGAACTTGTATAATCAATCATCATATTATTCTTATACCTCACTTTGAAACTGTTAACTGTAGGTTAAAAATAAGTTCTATTAATATTAGTTTTCCCTTAGGTTATTTCTAATTAAAATAATTTTTAATTAGGCTTAGCAATTAGATAACCTAAAATAAGTTGTCTAGATTTAGTGTGATAAATGCGTTACAGAATAAGAAGACAAGTTAAGCTAAACAAAAACCACATAAGCTTGGATCATTTAACCTATTCTATATTATCCCTAATGATGCACGAACACTTGTTTACCACATGTGAATCGTGTTTACAAAAATTATAGATTGCAATCTAGATTTTGACAATGAATCTATAAATGAATAATCTAGCAGGCCTATCTAAATCATTCATACATAAATCCTAAACTCTATACAAAGAATAACATACTCAATTCTAAGAAAAAAGTCACTAAGATTGATCACTACAAGAAAATCGAGAATTAGCGTCGGAATATTACCGACGACACAAATTTCGTCGCCTTTTACCGACGAAAATGGGACAATCCGTCGGTAACAAAAAAAATTTTCCGACGGACAACTAATCCGTCGGAACTATTGTCGGGGAAAATTCGGCCCAAAATCTGCGACAGACAATAGCGACGGAATATGCCTCGGCGACGGTAAAAAACGCGGGAATCGTTCCCGCAATTTAATTGCTTCGCCTTTACCGACGGTATTTTATATTCCGTCGG
>JAOTAY010000008.1:29024213-29063321 GCA_025629805.1 Erythroxylum baracoense | reverse complement strand
GTTCAATGGAAGAAAGATTACTCTTAATATTAACAAGTATCCTACTACCAAAATTTATCCTTTTCTTTTTCTTAAATTCTTGCCACTTATCTAAATATCTATATAGTTTAAAGCAAGTATGTCTAGTGTGGTTCTTATTTTCACAATGTATGCAACGTCCTACCTCAACTTATGTTTTTTCCATTGTTAAAGTGCTGGATTTCCTATTTTTTATCATCTAACGTGGAAGTCTCTCCTATGATTTTTTTATCCATGCTAAATATGCTAGCTTCTTTAGTTAATATCACCATTATCTTAGATCTTTTTAATGGACATAGGTATAGGTCTGTTCTACTATCGTGGAACGTGTAAGTTGAAGTGCATAAGCTTGAATATTGTCCAAGTAATCATCAATTATGTCCAAAAAGGTATAAAATATATATTCCTGTATTGTAGGGTTATATTTATGGATGTCAAATTCACACCTCATGGGATTTGGATGCCAAAAATCACTCTCTCTCCAAAGGTCTTGAAGATTATTGCCATAAGCATTGATTATTTCACCACCTTGTTTGAGTCTTGTCACTTTCCTCTTTAGACCATATACATGCAAAGTATCAATGTCTTTAATATATTTTGTAGCAAAAGTATCTCACATTGTCTTTTTTATTGGAAATCTGTTGTTATTTTCAATTAGCTTTGGATCTAAAAAATTAATTAGCTAGCCCTTTACTGCCACACTTTATTCCTTTATTAAGGTTGTAACTTAGTTGAATTTTGTCGACACTATAATTCTCATGCTGTTTTTTTCTTTTTTCTTTCAAAGATATTTCGGGATAGTTTACATTATTACTATCTATTTACTAAAATGCAATATTATGTTATGAAGTTTGTTTTATTCTTAATGATATTGGCATGAATTATGTCCTTGTGACTACTTCCTACATGATTAAACCTCTTAGTACTTGTTCAAAGTGGCACTTTAACTCAAATATCCATCCTGCTTTGTTCTTGTTTATTATGTTATGTTACTTCTAGATGATTCAATAAATAATTCTGTAGGGGTGCTTTGTTCTTATTTATTATCTATTTTCTGGTTCCTCATGATCTAAATTCATTTTTTCCTTGAGTGGTTTAGTTTTATTTATGGTTGAAACTAGAACATTTCAGTTACTAATGGTTCCTCTTTTATAGTGTAAGCATACACATATTAGGATGTTATGCGTTTTATAACCAAATTTAACATGTAATTCAACTAAGTTTTTTACAATGTTTTCTTATAAAAAGTTTTGGAGCATTGCTAGAAAATAATGATAGACGAAATCTTGCAAATATATTTTAAATATATTATAAGCGTTTTGTTTTTAATTCTGGGAATGAATGGCTATGAATAGGGATGACCACAGATATTGAATTTGGTAATTTTGGGTTCCAATCAAATTCAAAGTAATGTTTGTAGCTACTTTCTCATGCTTCCAATAAAAATCAAAACATTTAAATGAATTCCCCTTCCTTTAGTGACGTATAAGATGGAAGAATTACTAAGTAGAAAGAAGCAATTTTAAAAAGAAGTTGTGGTTGATGTGTGATGGAACATTAATGTAATGTTTAATGAAAATTCTACTTCTATTGCCTTTCTTGCTGTGTTTCTTGGTTACTATGCTACAATACTATAAATTATAGTAAAATTCATGTAAACATGCAAGTGATTCATATGGGACCTGGTTTACCTAAGAAGAAGAATAAGGTTGTACCAAGTAGCTTAGTACCAACACAATTGTAGTCGCGGTACCATCAGCTTCTTGGAAGTATAACTGATGAGTCATCTGCTCATACACAGGTAGAATATCACACACCTTCACCTTGTGAACCTATTCCAACACCAAGAGATGTCACATCTACGCCTATTACTCATCTTAAAGATAAGTATGTACAACTTACAAATATGCGACGCAATATTTGTTCTTCATCAACTTCTCAAGAGATGCCTCCAGCTTCTTATAATCAGTCACCAGTAAATATCATTATTCATCCAAGTGTTAGTGCTACCTCTGCAAGCACTGTAGGTATGATCTTTCACATCACATTAGTGGAATATATAAATTTAATAATTTTGTTTATCTAAACAATTGAGAGTATATTATATGCTAATTGTAAAATATTCCTTTGCTATTTTTAGAATCTACGACTGATCCGAAAAAGACAAAGAGTGTCACAAAAGGACGCGGATTGGCAAAGATTAATAAGGTGATAGGTAAGAGATTGGAGATAGAGATCTCCCCCGCTAAAAGAAGACCAACCAACTCTATGCAGTCTGCCAAATTATCCAGTGAGATCGGTGTGGTATCCCGAACTTCCTTACCTGTAAGAACAAAATGGAAAAAAATAACTAATAAGGAGTTGGACATTGCATTTGATAAGTTAGACGTAAGTATTATACAACTATTTATTTTGTACGTGTTTTCCATATGCCTATTACGTTCTGAAATAATTTATAAATTTTTGCAGCAAAAGTTGCAAGTCAAGGGAATGAGGATAGACATCGAAGTACATGCAGCTGTCAAGAAATTTCTTTCTTTAAGGTCTAAAGATCAAAGATTTCATTTTAAAAGGCATTATACCAAGCACGTAAAGGATGTTAAGCCGCCAAATGTCACAGTGGCCAAGTGGATGGATTTATGCGAATATTGGGACCAATCGGCTACAAAGGATAGTTAATTTGATCACAAAAATTATTTTCACAATTTTCTTTTACAACTGATTATATTTTTGTATTTATAAATTGTGATATACATATATTATAATAGATTTTGTTACGTTTATTGTTAGGAAAAAAGTCAAAAAGCCAAATTGGCTAGGAGTCAAGTCAAATGTCGACCAAACTCTGGCTCCAAGGCCTTTGTAGCGATACGACATGAGATTGTAAGTTAATCTTTTTAATTATATTTTACTTTGGTTGATATTTCAAAATTTATAATAAATATTACTAATAATATTTTTCAATACAACAGAGTGACAAAGATGGAGAAGAGTGTGACCGGATGAAGCTATGGTATCACACTCATTATGATGAAAGTAAAGGTCAATGGACAACTACAGAATGCAAAGAAAAATGGGTGAGTACATAGTTCAAATACAATTTTTTTTAGTATTTATGAATTTTACTATCTAATTAATTCTTTATTTTTCAGGAATTAATGTGTAAGGAATTGGCAGATTCAATAGAACAAGGTCATCCGATGACAGTGGATGAAGTGTGCGACAAAGTCTTGGGCACAAGATCTGATTATGTTGTTGGCATGGGAGTTGGGCCTCGACCACAAGGGAAGACTTCGGTCAGAAAGAGACTTCGAGACGAACTAGAGGAGTCAAAGAAGGTTAATCAGGAGTTACAGTCTCAAGTCGATGAATTGACTAAAAAAGTTGAACAAATGCAAGATCGATTCACTACCGAAGTCGAGCAACAAAGAATTGAATTTGAACAACAAAAAAAGCTTTTGGAACTTTTATGTTCTACACATAATATTCGTTTAGATTAGATATATGTACTCATATTGATATTTTATTAAATTAAGACAAACTTTTTATATTAATTAATGTATGATGACATGTTTGGAAATTGCAATTAATATAGTAAATTGTCTGCATTTATGAAATTCAATATTAAATAAATTAAAATTATTAAAATTAATGATATAAAATAAATAAAATTCAATATTAAATAATATTGAATAGTTATTAAATAAATAAGATTTAAAAATTATTAAAATTGGAAAATTATTAAATTAAATTTATTTTTGAATAAAAATAAAAAACAAATAAATGGCATTCTGCGACGTTTTTTATTGCATTCCATGACATTTTAAAGCGTCACAGATTCATCAACATTCTGCGATGTTTCATAAAATGAAACGTCGCAGAATCGTTAATATTCCGCAACGTTTTCCTAAACATTGCGGAATGTTGATGGATCTGCGACGTTTTCAGAGACGTCGTGAAAACTTCCTTTCCGCGATGATTTCAGAAACGTCGCGGAATATTAATGATTCCACGACGTTTTATTTTAACGTCGCAGGAAGGCCAACTTTTTCGTGACGTTTTCATAAACGTCGCCAAATGTTGATACATTCCGCTACGTTTTCCTTAAAACGTCGCAGAAACCTTTTGCCTACACCACAATCTGCGACGTTTTTTGTGACGTTTTTTAAAGCGTCACAAAAGGTAATCTGCAACGTTTTTGTAGATTTGGCGACGTTTTAAAAACGTCGCAAATTGGGTTGTATTCTTGTAGTGTATTTAGACCTCAAACTTTTTGGTTATGCAATTTCTCATCTACCACATCCATATGACTTTCAGAAGTTAAGTTTTAAGATAAAGCCATGTGTCTATTTAGGAAATAGTCCTAACCATTGTGCTTATAGGTGTGTAGACGTTAACATAAGAAGAATTTATTTGGCTAGAGGCACGAATATTTAGTCGAGCCTCTTTTCATATTCATGTGATCATCATTAGTTCAAGGATTCAATTCCTCTGCGGCTCGTCGTTTAACAAATGCACACTCCTTCAAGACAATTATTTGCTATAATTTGAGTTTCCTACTTCAATTTGTTTCAGCTAAAAATCCTCCAACACTTATCTTCCAATCTTAAACTATCCACATCCTTAAACGATCACACTAGCTCATATTTATTTTCCTCATCATTATTCGAACAATCAACTTCCAATACTAATCAAAGTAATTCAATCTCACCTCTAATGCGATCATGTCACCTTTTATCTAATGACCATGAGTTACCTAGTAGTAGCATCGTTCATGATTTTTCAAAATATGACGCATCATTAACAAACCCTACACCACCGTCCACTCATCATTTGATAGTACGACAAATAACTATGGCCAGATGAAAAGCAAATACGATCATTAATAAACCTTCCATTCAATCTTCTCTTCAAACCGAATCCATAACCTTTCACCAAGATAAGCGATTTGTTGAATGGAGAAATGTGACGCAAGAGGAAACTAATGCTCCTTTGATCAACAACACATGGATAATGTTCTCTCCTTTCTAATGCTAATGCTGTTTGGAATGAGTGGATTTTCAGGATCAAAATAATAGGGAATGTAATTATTGAGCGTTTCAAAGCGTGTCTATTTTTAAGGGATTCACACAAGGGAGTGGAATGAAATACATTGAGATCTTTGGTCCAATTCTAATTCAAACAGTTTTATCATTAGCAATAATAAACAATTGAAGGATCCACCAATTGGATATTTTCAATGCTTTTCTTTGTTACTTCCTTGACACTGATATGAAACAGAAAATAACCATGTGGTTTTGTAACCCCTAAATATCGTGGCCACATTTGTAAACTGCTTAAGTCATTATACAGTTAAAGCAGGCACGAGCAAGGTTCATCGTTTGACAACCTTCCTTCTTCAATTGAGTTTTAAATCCTCCAAAGTTGAAAATTCATTGTTTATATACAAAAGAGATGTTGTTCAAATATTTATTCTTGTTTATGTTAATGATATCCTTGTTGTTAGCAGCGATACAAAAGATATGCTTCGACTTCTTGCATTGCCATCGTTAGCTTGTAAAAGGGGAGGGGCATTCAGACAATTATTCCCGTACGTTGTGATCATTACTTCCCTATCTTTATCTTTCTGTCGATTCTAATTCTTGTCATAGAATGAGTTCCTGATTTATTGTCCCTATATCTCTATTATTTCTAGTTTTTATCATATGCTATTATTGTAACTATGAATATTGTTGTAAGATTGCTGTAAATGGAATGAATCAATACGAAAAGTCTTCCTGTTAGCTTACCTTAGCATATATGTTGTTATCTGTAAACAATTTACACTGCGTATAGTAACTTATGCAGCTTACAGTAAAAATCAAGTTATAAGCAGTTTATTTCTGTTTAAAACTTCCGTCTGCTATTGGATTTCTCTATGAAAGAGTGAAGTCGTATGTCTGCGTTAGGATTATACACCTTTACTTGGACGTTTATCATTAGTATGAGGGTTACTGTATTCAAAAAGGAAAAAAGATGTACAGAGTTGAAAAAGCACGTCTAAAGATTAAAATACTGTTATAGTAGCTGTTCAATGTCTACTATTTGCTGCTGGCCTATCGATCAACTTCTATAGACTAATGACGATTATAGAAAGAAAGAACCAAACGATATAAAAAGCTCCAACATAGACGCTTACAATGTACGTTACACAGTTATGTGATGGGATGACGGTAAAAGTAAGCCAACTGGCTTTTCGGGATGCCATATATACTTATACGTACATACCTACATATGTATATATTCCTTGTTTTGCTTTCGAAACTCTTAGTCGAGCAAGCTCAACTGTTCCCATTTCTCAGAGTCGGTCAAATTATGATTTTTGACGCTCAGTTTGTATTATTCTCTGCTTTGGCGTTTCATTCCTGAAGACAGTCAAAAGAAAAAGAAAATTCCACCATAAAGATGGACAGTATGGTGAATCTTATAATTGAATAGCACAAAAGCTGAACATTGCTAATAATTCATGGACAAAAGGCTTGGCCTCTCAAGCAACTGAGATTTATCATGTGGCAGAGATGTGATGAGCAGAATCCAACTTTTTTGGTCCAAAGTTACAAGAAAACAAAGTAAAACAGAACAAAACCTCCCTTACCACGCACTCGGTTTACCAAACAACAAGGCTCCTACTGAAGGATGTTGGCATCGAAATAGACCTCTCAGATACAGCGTGACGGGTTTAAAATAGACACTTCAGTGACTTGCTGAATCCTATGTCAGAATATAGGCTGCTAACAAAGCAGGACCTGCTATGCTATGTATTAAGCGTAATTGATACACAGCCATTGCGGTTATTGATGATTTCTAGGGTCCCAGCTACTTGTATACAATTTTATTTTCTGAACGAGATGTGAAAGTTTTTTTGAACTTTAATTCGCGGATGATCATCCACTAATCAATTAAAACATAACAAGTTATCAGTTAGTACGAAAAGAAATATTATAATACAAACTTACGTATGTGTTCGTAGAATTTCTCATATGTGAATACTACTTGGTTTATTATAAATTGTCAAAATTGCTCTCAGCATTACTCATATCCTGTTAATATGTAAGTCGAAATTTATGAAACCTTGTGAAATACAGGAAGCAGCTAGGGAGATGCTAAGCATTTTTTACAAGTCTTTCTTTCATTGATAAACATTGCTATTTGAAAGTTAGCCAAAAGGATAAGTCAGATGTTGAGGCAAAAAAGGTCTTATACCATTCTAGGGTTTCGGGGCATTCTTTTTAACACAAGAAAGCACTTTTAACCTTTGAAAAGAAGATTGATTTCAAGAAAAGTAGTGCATCTCGTTTCTCACCTGATACGTGATTATGAAGTTTCGAAGGAGGAAGAATAGAATGAAAGTGTACGAAGAGTCGCCCATTTCCTCCTTATCCCTAAATATTTTCCTTTCCCATTATTTCTTTTATCATTTTCGGTACACATCCAACTTTTATTTTGATCAATTAAATTGAAGTGCCCAAACCATAAATTACCTTCTCATCTCATTCAATGTGTATATACAACCGAACAGGATATTTATCGAAAGTCTCCTAATATATAAAATCTCCTAAAATAATATTTAAAGATATGCAAAATTTTTAAATCTTAAATTTATATATATATATAATTTACATATATCTCAATACTCCCTTTCAAGTTGTCGCATAAAGATTTCGAATGCCCAATTTGTGAAAAAATAGTCAAATTGATGCTTGCCAAGTGCTTTCATCAGTATCTCAGTGAGCAAATTGTAATTATGAACATGTCGTGTGACAATGTTCCCAGAATAAATCTGATCACGTAAGTAATGTCAATCAACCTCGATATGCTTAGTACGGTCATGAAAAACATGATTCGAGGCAATATAAAGAATCATTTGATTACCACAATACAACCACATAGGTTGTGTATGCTCGATCCTAAGTTAGTGCAAAAGTGCTTTGAGCCAAATCATATCTTCTTCTTCTAATAAAAGAAGAAGTACCCAATAGAACATAATGCCCTATCAATGATCACCAAGTGAGAGGACAACCAGTCTAATTAAAATCATAATAGGCATAACACATCAAAATATCCTACCTAAGATGACACATCAAATGGGGAACCACTCTCAGTGCCGCATCTAATGCTTCCCAAGGCGCTTACATGAACTATTCCAGAATATGCACAAAACAACTCAATTTAGGTCACATAATGGTCAGATAAATTAACTGCCCCACTAAGCAATGATACCTTTCAGGATCATCAAGTAACCACCCGGAAGCCAATACGAGTTGATGACATTGTTCGATCAAAAAATCAACATGTTTAGCACCTAACAACTTAGTTTTAGTGACATCATTGAGTGTATATTTGCGTTGACACAAGAAAATTCCTTGCAAGTTTTTACCCACCTCAATACCAAGAAATACTTCAACACACATAAGTCTTTCATATGAAAACAATGACCATCATAGAACTTGAAAAAGGCCAAAAAATTCACCATCATTGCCTGTAATAATCAAATCATCAACATAAATAAGCAAATACATAATAGCCACCCCCTTTTGGAAAGTAAGCAAGGTATAATCAGCATAGGATAAAATGAAGCCAAAAGTTTTGAATGCAGTGGCAAGTTTAGCAAACTAAATTTGGGCACCTGTTGTAGGCCATATAAAAATTGGCCCAAATGATAAGCCTTATCCAGTTAAAGAGCACCAAAGTTAGAAGGAAGTTTCGTATAAACTTCCTTGCCATGATCCCCATGCAAAAAAGGCATTGTGAATGTCCATTTGATGTAATTCCTAATTCTATGTAGCAACAATAGACAAGAATGTTTTCACAATCATCATCTTAGCCATAAGTGTGAACACTTCATTATAGTCTACACCTTCAACCTACATATTTCCAAAATCATCAATCAGGCTTTGAATTGTTCAATTCCATTTGAATTGCACTTTACAATGTAAACTCATTTACATATAATCTCCTTTTTATCTGGTGAAGAGTCTCGATAGTCCAAGTCTTATTCTTTTCAAGTGCATCAATCTCCTATTTCAAGGCCTCTCACCATCATGGGTCACGCACCACCTTTAAAAATTGAGTCAGTTCAACCTCAGTAGATAGTGCTACAAAGAAATCTCTATGCTTCATAGAAAATTTATCACATTGGACATAATGAGCAATGGGATACAGAGTACCTGAAGATAATGATGATGCGAAGGAAGTGTGGGGTCTATACAACACATATTATTGGCAACATAATCTCTAAGTTGAGAGGAGGGCTAATGAGCAAGCTCTTTACATCTTATAGGCTCGACGTCAACTAGTAGTGTTGCTACATCACTTTTGCTACTGGTAACATAACTCTCCCTTTCTTCTATATTACCCTCCAAATTACTTTCAATCTTCTCACTCCCCCTCTCTTTATACCACCTAGTTGGACTACCTATTAAAATCAGAGCAACAAAACCATCTTGCTGTCCCATATTATTAAGCAAATTATAATAACCCAAACTAAGATCTCCATTAATATAAACTGTAATGGAAAAATCTATTCTAACATTATCATCAAAATTAGGCATTTTGTTTTCAGCATAAGGAAACTTATCTACAATAAACTCAACATTAGGCGAGAGAAAATAGACATCAGACTCAAGATCATATAATTTCCAACCATTTTGTGTATGAGAATAACCATAAAAAATGCATTATCGACCTTGTGAACTAAATTTATCCTGATCAAGCCCACGATAATGAGCATAACATAAATAACTAGATGTACAAATATAAGTATACGAAGTTTTCTTTCCAAATAGATTTTGTGTGGTTACCACCATTCAAACTAGCTAGAGTATGATTAATATGATTTCCCACTGCCAAAATACATTTTCCTAAAATCTAATTAGCAAGTGAGCCTAAAAACACAATGTTTAACCAACATTAAGAATGTTTTAATGTTTTCTTTAACCTACCCATTTTATAGAGGAGCATCTACACACGAAGTTTGAAAATATTTCCTTAAAGGCATAAATTCTATCCTATTATCACTTCATACAGTTTTCACTTGAAAATTAAACTAAGTTTGGGTCATAGCTCAAAAATTACGAATAATTTTAAGAACCTCTATTTTATCAGTCATCAAATAAACCCAAACTACTCTTAAGAAATCATCTACAATAGACAAAAAATAATAGGTCTCATAAGAAAAAACTACTATATATGGTCCATACCCATCACAATAAATCATTGCAAACTGCTCAGTTGCTCTACTATTACTAGAGTGAAAATATCTCACATTTGTCTTGATTGAAAACATATATTACAATTCTTATTTTCTCTATAGCAACTAGTACTAGTCCTAATGACAGGAAACAATTTAACTACTTAGGAAGAAAGATGACCCATACCCCTATGCTATAAAATAAAGGAGTCCACCACTTTAACTCGTTGAGTCTATGCCTAAGCAATGTCGTAGAAGTAGTAGATCATATCTAGTCGTTCACCCATACCAATTAGGGTACTCAAAGTGTGATCTTGTATCACACACAATTTATCAATAAACATGACCACACAATTTACATCTTCCATTCAGCAAGCAATGGAAATAAGATTACAATTCAATTTTAACACAAATAAAACATGTGGTAATTTAACTCCTACTCCTAAGTTTATGGTTCCTTCTTGGACGGCTACTATTGACTCTTCATTTGGCAAGCCAACTGAAAATGTAATCAAAATTTGAATTTTACTTAATATATTTTTACCCATTAATCATCTGTGAGCTTAGGAAGATGAGTTCAATCCTCCTGTACCAAAGATGTTTTGGTTGATAATCCAACATTAATGTGAAATAAAAGAAGGAAATGGAAAATGCTTTTATTATTATTTAAAGTGAAAAGAACATATTGCTTCTTATAGAAGATTACTAACAAACTATATTTCCATAATTATAACAAACTATACTTATTTCACACTTTATAACTACTCTCTCTAACAACCTCTTTACTTCTCTGACTAAAGTGCAACAAATATTACATATTCTACACCCCCAACCCTTCAACTAAAAATTTTGGTGCCAGTCACACAAACTCAACTTAGACAAGAAATGATGAAATAAAGGAGCTGATAAAGGCTTAGTAAATAAATCAACCGGTAGCTATTGTGAAGGAACAAATTGAGGACGAATGAACCTTTGCTTGAATTTATCGCAAACCAAGTGAACATTAATTCCAAGATTTTTAGTTCATACAAGAAAAACAAGGTTAGAGGTGATATGAATGGCAACCTAGGCATCATATCATAAAGGAATTAGTTGTGAAAATTCAATGGAAAGATCGTGAAGCAAGTAGGAGATCTATTGAAGTTCTCATACAGTTGCAAATAAACTCTTGTATTTAGCTTCAATAAAGGATCATGAAACATTATTCAACTTATTAATTTTCCAGGAGATCAATGCAGGATAAAAAAAATAACCAGTAACAAATCTTCTTCTAACAAGGTAGGATGCCTAATATGTATCATAAAATGTCTGATGCTGAAAATCATTGAGAGCAAGAAAGAAGAGAGATTTAATTGAGTGAAATCAAAATCTAGAAGTTTACTAGTAAACTCAAGATTTCACAATCAATTGTCCTGCTTTAGACTATATAAAGAGCATTTCAATCTACAAAATTGATTCAAAGCAACTTTTTCATAACCTTCTGTTGGTAAAAACTAAACTTCTTCATCCAAAAATCATGCAAGAATGCATTATTAATATCAAGTGGATGAATTGGTTGACCACAAATAGCTGCCATAACTAGAAGTACCCAAATTGTGACCATTTCAACAACTAGGGAGAAACGTTTAGTATAATTGATGCCTTCGACTTAGTTATATGCCTTGGCAACTAGTCAAACTTTATAACACTCAACACAACCATCCAACTTAAACTTTACTTTATAAACCCACTTAAAGCTAATTGGCTTTTACCAACAGGTAAATCAATAATCTCCCATGTATGATTATTTTCTAAAGCCTAAAGCTCAAAATTTATAGCTTGAACCCATTTTGACATAATTTCTTCTTGATGATAAGAAGTTGGCTGTTTAATAGTAGATATACGAGCTAATAATGATACAAAATATGGAGAAGTGTAATAGGGAAACATTTTTGGTGTGTGAGGAGAAAAATAAAGGGAATTATGTGCAGAAGATCAATGATAACTTATGATTGAACCATATTTATGACAAAGTCATTCATCCACAAATGTTTACATGAAATGATAGAACTTTTTTTAATAACAAGTGGAGATGAAATAGGATTAGATGGAGAAGAAACAGGAGAAACACGATTCGAAGACATAAATGGAGGATCATATATACTTCTAATAAGATCAATATTAGAAGAACTATCAGGAGAAGGAACAATTGATTCTTTACGTACAGAATCAATGACTGGTATGGATATAATTAGTAGGATTATCTAAAAACTCTTATGGAGAAGACTTAAAAGGATATACATGTTAATAGAATATAACATCTTTAGAAAACAAAAAGAATATGTGTATCTAGATTATATAACTTGTAAGCCTTTTAGCCAGAAGAATATCTAAAAAACATATATTTGAAGCTCTCGTGAAATTTTAATTTACTCTGAAAAGTATTTGAAGCAAAAGAAAGGCAACCAAAACATTTATGAAAGGAATAGTTAATGTCTCTGAGAAACAAAACCTAATAAGTTGATTTTCAATTTATAACTAGAGTAGGCAATTAACTGATGATATATGTAGCAGCTAATACAAAATCACCCCAGAATTTGATAGGCAAACCTGATTGAAATAATAAAGCTTGAGCTACTTCCAATAAATGCTTATGTTTACACTCAATAACACTATTTTTTAAGGTGTACAGACACAAGTTCTATGATGTATTATGCTAAGCGATTAAAATAAAGATTAAAAAGTAAAATTTAAGAACTCAGAGCCATTTTTAGTTTGGACACATTTAACAAAAGCTTGAAACTATATATGAATCATATTTTAAAATTTTTTGAAAATCGTAGATGTTTGACACTTGAATTTTAATAAAAATATCCATGTAGTTCTAATAAAGTCATCATCAATTGTTAAAAAATAGTGAGCATCATTTAAGGAGGATTGTTGATAAAGTCCCCACAAATCCATATGCAAAAGTTCAAAATCAATAGTTGTATTGGTAGAATTTCAGGGAAAAATAAGTGTTTTGCCTAAAAATGTGACAAACTGCACAAGGTTGATCAGTAACCTTGGAATTTACAAAAGGAAACAAAGAACTTAAATGTTTAATCACACTATGAGAGGGATGGCCAAACCTTTGATGTCATACGTCAAAGTTTAAAACGTAACAACACTTATTCAAAGAAATAAGATAAATATCAATTGAGGAACATTTATAGAAAGACTGTATCGAATGGATGGAATGAGCTTTGACTAATCACATATAATCCAGCTATCATCTTTCCCACTGCCAACACATTGTTAGTCTGAAGGTCCTGTAAAACATACAATTTAGGATAAAGATGAATCTCATTTGAGCTAAAACATTTAGTTTATTAATCGATAATAAATTGTATTTGAATGAAGGTATGCATAGTGTAGAGGTCAAGGTTATAGCTTTGCTTATGAAACAGTAGTATAAGGTAAATACATATATGTATGATGTTTCACTAAAACAAGACCATGGAAAAGATTAAAGGTAGAGCATATGTGATTTGAGGCCCGTATATCTACTATCCAATATTCATATTCAATATAACCAAGAAAATTAAAACATTAGTTAGGAATACTACCTAAAAAATCACTAAAATATGTAAAGTTTATCATATCTCCTTCTTGTTACCTTTGTCCTTAATGTAGCTAGCAATTTCCTTTTATATTATGGTAGTAACACCAGACTTCCAATTACCATTTTTGTTTAGCTTATCCAAAGCTTCTTCTAATGTTTATTCCAGCATATTTGCATATATTCTCCCATTTCCCTTTCTTTCTTATCCTTTAATCCTTTGCACCAATCAAGATATGCAATTTGAAACAACTATCATTGCTGTGCCTAGTCATTTTGTCGAATTCATAAAATAAGTCATCCTTATTGATTTGCTTTTGCAAAGTATTCTTGTTTAAACCTTTGCTTCCTTCATTGAATTAACCTTTAACCAAGATTTTTGTATCTGCATTATCAATTAAATTAGTATTTACTTTCTTCTATTTCTCTACATAAATTATAATTGAATATTCTTTGTTAATATTTGAAGAGGATCCAGCATCAAAACTTGGTTTTTAACAGTGTCATAGACATCATTTAAACTTATAAGAAATTGTGTTAGTTTATCATTTCCATCTAGTTCCACCATTTGCTTTACTGTATCATAAATACATTTAGGAATAGGTGCCAAATAGGTTAGTTCATCCTATAAACATGATCTATGTTACCTAATATGATCATAGAGTTACTATCATGGTTGTTGCTTAATATAATCTATGTTGGTTAATTATCTTATCTTGGTTTTGATGTTCATTTTCCAGGTTATGGTTTTCATGTGTAGGATTTAAAAACATAGTAGATCCTTAGGACATACATAATAAGGATGGTGGTTTGATCTTACATCAGTTGACTTAAACTCGAATCAATCCAATTGTCATGCCACTATTACATTTGAAACTTGGTAATCCTATCTTAGTCATGTTTCTTTTCAGCATTTGAATTCAATATTATTTTAGTGGATTCTTAACATTTGTTAAACAAGAATATGTTGATTGTTTATCTTGTCAACTACCCAAACATTAAACTTTATGTTTTAATAATATCAATTCTATATAATCTATTACTTTTAATTTAATTCATCCTAATATTTAGAGCCATCTCTTATTCCTAGTATAAGAGGTTTAAAATATTTCATAATCTTTGTTGATGACTTTCTCAATGGACCTAGATTTACTTGATGTGTAAAAAATCAACTTGTAACTCATATATGCTTAGTTTGCTCAAATGGTCAAAACTTGATTTATAAAAACAAAAACATTTAGAATTGAGATTTCCACGAAATATAAGGATAACTCAACCTTTCTCTCTTGTCATAATATGGTACATCTTAACAAAATAGGTGAATTGAGAGGAAAGATAAACATATTCTTGACATAATATGAGCCTTACTATTTATTCGTCATATCCTGAGTAATTTTAGGTAGTAGCAATTCTTACTACCATTTATACTATCAATCATGTGCCATTTACTATTATAAGTAATTAATCTTCCTATGAGTGTCTTTTTTGGTTGTACTTCTAAATGCAATCTACTTCGATCTTTAGTTTTTCCTATTTGTAAAACCTTGAACTTTTTTATATTGCTTTCTAAGGTATGACATTGAACATAAAAGATATTGTTATTGGGATCATATTTTTAGATGTCTCAAAATTTCCAAATATATCACTTTTTAGGAACATAAAATGTTATCATCCTTATCTTCTAATTAAGTCTCATCTTTGACTTCTTTCTTAATTAAACCCTCTGTCAACTTGCTTTCTAATTCTATTTAGTCACTAGTTCTGTTTAAGTCTCTTCCAATTGTAGATTATAAATAATAAAGACCACTTATTCCACTTAAGATTTTAGCTCTATCGAAAGATCAAAGTTTTCCTAAACCATCTCAGTCATCACAACCCATTAGAGCCCCTAAACTCTCCTTTCATTTAGATCCTTATATTTTAAGCCTTCCTTATCTTAAACATAACTTTTTCCACTCAACCATCTTTGTCATTTATAAACCTAAGAGATGTAAATAAGCTAGTGTTAATCATTTATGTCAGCAACTTATGAAAGAAGAATTATAAGCCTTAAAGAAATCCTAGACTTAGGGTCTAGTCCCACTTCTCCTAATCAAGACTTTAATAAGATGTAAATGAGTTTATAATAAATGATTAATTGATTATATTTATATACCCATATTTAGTTTATTTTGATTGTTATTAATAATTTTATAGTATTTTTAGTAGTTATTTTGCTTCAATTTGCTTGTGTAGACCAAAAGGAGAAGAATTCGGGGGAAATTGTGGCATAAAACAAAGATTTGAAGCAAATTTAGAGATACACGATCATATATAGTGACCGTGTAAGTTATTGTAAATATGTAAAACTTTGAAGGCATTGTTTTTGCCCATATGAAGATACACACCTGTGTATGTTGCACGTGTAACTCACTGTGCCCATATAAAGTCATGAGGTGTTTTCAGAGATATATAGTCTCCTGCATAATTATGTAAGTAAGCAGGTATATCTTAAAAACCCTAGTTTTTACTATAAATGGATATTATTGGAGGCTACAAAAGAGAAAGGAGACATTTTTAGTTGTAATTGACACTAGAGAAGAGGCAATGTTGAACAAAATATGAGGAAAGCACAAAGATTATATCACAAGTTCCAATAGACAGCATCTTGCAACTGAAATTGCAAGAAGATTTCACTAGAAACAAAAAAAAGGGGATATAGAGTATGAATTCTTTATTTCTATTCGTTCTTCTGAATATTTGATATTAGATTTGTTATCTATATTTAGGAACTAAGTTGGTTAGTTCCTCAGTGTGATAAAACTTAAGTTGTGATGACAATATGATATATTCTTTTGTTCAATACAATTTTATTGATTGGTTTATTGCATTCAATTATGCATTATATTATGGAAATAGTATATCTAGAATATTAGTCCAATGTTTGATTTCATATGATTAGGATTGAGAAATCCTTTCATATGAATATATCTACCATAACTAGAAAGAGTTACATGCAAACCTAGAGGTAGGTCGACACAAATCCTCTAGATTAGAGTCAAATCTAATAGTGAAATTCACAAAATCAATATTACAATCTTAGGAGTTTTAAGTAGAAAGAGATTTAAGTTAATCAATTTAGGCCTAGTTATTAATATTCATGAGAAAGATATTATCATAAGACATGAATTTTCACGATCGAATAATTAATAATTTAATTGCATGATAAAGGGTTGGTGTTTAAGATATCTTAGGGGGATTCATCACCTAAATACTACTTATTTGATATTGAATAATCATAGTATTTTCTTCATCTTAGTTTATTATTGTATCAACTTTAGTTTAGTTTAATTTTCAATTAAATTCACAACCTATTTATGTGGTTAGATAATAGAAAAGGGTTAATACTAGTACTTACAGTCCTTGTGAGATCAATTCATACTTGTCAATGCTAACTACCGCTACATCGTGTACGTACGATTAAAACTTATAATTTTTATAAGCATAAAATCAAATCAATCAGTTTACAAGATCAAAAAATAGACATATGGCACTCTATAACATAATAAAGCTCAACTTATTATTAAAAGATTTACTCAAGAATATGATATGGACTATAAGGAGACTTGTTCTCCTAGAGCAGGTCTCACTTTAGTTTACAACCTCATCTTTTTTATTGTTATTAAGAATGGCAACTATTTCAAATGAATATCAAAATTACATTTCTCAATATTGACTTTTCTAAAGAAGTATAAATGTGAACAACTCCATTTTGTGGTCATCCTCTAGAAATTATTTCACTTTAAGAATGTTTTACAAGACCTTAACCAGGCTTCTCGAGCATGGTTTGGCAAATTTAGCCCTATTATTCAATAACTTGGCTTTCTTTTTAGTCCCTAAAATAATTCCTTATTTGTTCGACACATAAATAAAGACTATATGCTTTTATTATTTTATGTTGATGATATGATCATTATAGGTGATGACCTTAGTGATGTTATAGAATTAAAACAATACTTTAGCTACCACTTCAAATTAAAATATCTTAAGAATTTAATATATTTTCTTAGATTTGAAATCTTTTATAATGATTCAGACTACTCTCTCTTGCAAACAAAAAATGCTATTGATTTCTTGTCTCACTTAGGAATAAGTGATAGTAAAATTCCTTATGTCATTATTGAGAGTTATGTTCAATCCACATTAAAATATAGAAAACTTTTGGATGACCCAACTTATACAATAATTGATGGGAAGTTTGGTACCTTACAATTACTCATCTTAATATATCTTATGCAATTCACATTATAAGTCATTTTTGACTACTCATCGAGTCACTTATTATATTATAATGCTATATATTTTGCACTATGTTAGAGGTATTATGTCTTGTGGTATTCAACTTTTATTTTCTTCCTCTTTAGAGCTCCACCCAACCTCTAATGCTGACTAAGCTCAAAATCTTATTGATCAATACTCTACAACTTGGTTTTGCTTCTTTCTCGGTGATTCTCTGATCATACGAAGAAGCAAGAAAAAAAACAATAGTAATTCATTTTAGTACTAAAGTTGAATATTAAGCCCATACTGATACTACTTCTGAACTATTGTGATTATGTTGGCAATTAAAGGATATGAAAATTAAATATATATCAACAACTAATATTAATTGTGATAACTGTATTGCCTTTTATATTAATCATAAAAACATGTTTTCATGAGTGAACAAAATATATTGAGAACAATTATAACTTTATTCATCATAATCTTTAATAAAGAATTATCTCTCTTATCTTTGTATAATCCCATGAGGACCAACATCTTTATTAAAGCTCAGTTGCCAACTCAGTTCAATGAACTCTTTAACAAAATCAAGTTAATTAACTTTACTTTTATTATGCTGAGTTTAAGCATAGATGTTAGTCAACTTTAATATAGTGTTGCCAAAATAGGATTGATTACAAAATAATGACAAAATATAATACAAAATATTTGGGCAATCAATGTAGAATATTTAAGCAATTAATTATAAATAATCTCTTAATTATTTGATTTATTCATTTATTTATTGTTCTAAAAATAAAAAACTTAAAGAGACACACACACACACACATTTCATACACATCAACAATATATAGAACTTGCCTTAATATTATAATTTCACATTCGAAAATCTCAATATTCAAAAGTATCCTAATCCTAATGATAGTATCCTAGAACTAAAATCCATATGAGTTAGCTTGCCTTATAATAATAACGTTTAAATGAGTTCTGTGTATACCTATTGCATACTGGTAAGTTGGGATTAGCGAAAAAGTTATCGCATCTTATAGAATTTGTTATGAAAGTAACATATAACGATAAGTAGTCCATCGACTTAAACTCAAAATAATTGGAGGTTTCGAAATATTGTAATACCACGAAGAGCTGCAAGCATACTGACCTAACTGTTCAACACACTGCATGCATGTATACTATTTTACCTTGATCTACCTAAAGATCCTTGCACACTGAACTTCGGTGACAAAATAGATCACTTGCTATCCAGCAAATAATTTTCTCTCTTAACAGGTAGGTTTAGGAGCCATCGAATTTAAATCCTTTTGCGTATGAGTTGGCTTAGTAGATTGTTATATATAAAAACACAACTCTTTTGGTATGTAGATTTTGTTTAATTTAAAAGTTAGAATGTTGGAATACTCACTTGAAAAATGATGGAAAAAAATATTAGTATATCATTACCTTTTATCTTAATTTAATTTAATAACAATATGAGATATGCAATTATATATATATATATATTATATCTATCCTTTTATTATATCTATCATTAATTAAGAGTGCAAAAGTAGGAGTTCAGGCAGTGGCATACCACACTATTACAGTCAAAAGCTTTCTTCAACTTTTACGTCTTTTGTTGATCCTTTTATTTATGCTCAGTGAAAAGATTCATTTGTTTAAAAATCATTGGATTGAGGATCGAATCAACGAAAGCTTTTCTTGGCATATCTCACATTCATGTCTTTGATCGAGGCCCTATTGGGCTCTCATTGACTAAAAGGACAAAAGAGGAGAAAAGTAGGTATGTTCATAGATTTGAGAGTTTATACCCCGAAAGGTAAAATGTTGAAGTAAACATTAGGACAAAAAAGAAGGGGAATATTGTATAGCATAAGAATATATAAATAAGCCGCACCGAAGGGAATTCATAGAAGGGAATGTGTAAGAAAACTCCAAAAAGAAAGAGGACAACAAAACACAACAACAAGCAGCCACTAAAATTCCATAAAATCCCTGAAGAAACATCAGCCAACGTACACCTCCATAGCTTCCCCCTTGGAAATTTGAATAACGCATGCCCTTTCAACCTGACACAACACGCGTACAAAACCCTATGAATACCTTTCTTTCCTTTTTCTTTTTTAGTTTATCAATCTAGCACTCACACACTCTCGCTCTCTCTCTACCGGCTCACCTTTTTAAGCTCTCCAACATGGATTCTCTTTGCCAGTGCAAAACCTATCACTTCTTTCAAGGGATAGAACTAGATTCCCCTTTAACCTTATATACATATAACAAATTCTTTTGCTGTAGACTATTGGGTAGCGCGCGACTATATTTATGGTAATAACAGCGAAAATTCTAATATTCCGGTCAGAATTACATTCACATTCAATTTAACCTCAATAGTTTGTGATAGTGTGCCGTTACACTTGATCGATAATATCAAAATTATGTTATTTTGCATGGGAATACAAGCATATGAATATGATCACTGGATTGTTAAGAATCCCTTTTCGATGATTGGTTTAGTAGAAAGAAACCGTGGGGCAGAAAGGCCCATCTCCATTCTCACTGTCATCATTGCTGCTGAGGTGGTGATGGGGAATGAGAAGGCTACTTTATAACTTTCTTTGTGTGCTTTTCTTATTTTTCTTGGTAGGGTTGAAGGAATGTCCCTTTGCTTGAGCTTGTAAATTTCCTCCTTTTTCAATCTTTGTGCCTCCACTTGTATTGGGACAGAGATCGATTTCCTTTTTAGACGAGAAACCAAAGGGACATTCATCATTCGCATTAATTATACTTTGGTTCCATTATATACCCTTTTATGCTCATAATGGACGTCAATTTCTTCACTTCCTCCCTCTAAAGTGAAATTGGCCTTTCAACTATCCAAATTGAAGAGAACTTTTGCATACAATTACTGTATCACGTTGACTCTTAGTTTACTTTTATGCTTAGTTCTATTGTCAAGTAAAACGCACATATGAAAAACGTATGTAACCACATGAGAAATTAAATGTTAACTTTGGGCTGCTTGAGCTGATTGGAACACGGTTTTGGGTACGCAATCTGATGAAATAAAGGTAACAAAAGAAAGGAAAAGGCACCGTGCCATATGCATGTATAGGCAGAAGTATGGAAATTAAATAGGAAGGACGTGATCTTGTTAATCTGGTTTGGAACTGCACAGTGCTAATAGGTTTGATCACACGTGTCATATGCTTTTTGACCTTGTACAGTTTTTTTGACTAGCTCAATACCTAGTTTGAATTGATGGAATGTAATGTCCTATCTGGGGATTTATCGTATGCTCATATCTTCATTTGCTGACTAGAAGTCCTCATTTTTCAAGAAAAGAGATAGTTACTGGTCTTGTATGGACCATATGAAGGGTTGGAACTTTCCTTAATTGATGTAATATTAATTGTGTACATCAAAATTACATGTTTTATTAAGGTTATGAAAAGACGATCTATAATAAAGCATAAAGGGGCCGGTACTAATTAAGACCAAACTCATGAAATCTAATTTGAAGTATAGAATTTATATTGTGAGCGGTGGATGTCTATTGGGCTTGCGACGAGGGACTCAACATAAATAAGAAAACTCAATTTTATTTGAATTGGTGTTACGCATCTGTAGCATTTCTTTGACTTGCTAGCTACCAGCCATCGGTAAAGGAGCGTCCACAAATTGTAAGCATGGTGCCAGTTGACCAGAGGTGTAGTCGGCCCGCGTATAAGCAAAGCATGTCAAAAAAGTTGGCCCAAAAGAGAGAGACATATTTTAAAGAGAGATGTCAATACTATTCATATACATATAATTAATGTCCCTCGTTAAATCAAATTCGTAGGCTGTCACTTTTTCAATCTTACTGAGATTTGTATTATCATGATAATTTTAAATGTAGTCTAAGATTCCTATTAAACAATTTTGCCTTAATTTGTTAGAGGAAACATGTATGTCATTTAGTTAGTTGCACCCTCGTGATATTTCATATTAAGATCTTGAGTAGTACGTCACTTTAATGGGCTAGAGCTTAGCTGAGAGCATTTTGACTATATATATAAACCAACTAAGCCTTGCAAGGAAATTGTCTGAGTGGTATAGTTTAAATGCTAAGGATAGCAACGTAAAAGTGTGTAAACCTCTGAAAGGCACTTAAGATTGGAAAGGGATGTTCTTATTCGTATCTCCACAAGACAGGAGCAAATGGTGATTCAAGTTTCTATATAGGGTTCCAAATGATAAGTTTAAGAAAATAGTTAAGTCTAACGCCTACTAGCAGACAGCCAAATCATTGAAGTAGTAAAATAGGTCCTTGCCTCTCCTTGAGGACTTGTTAATCAGGTAGATATTAACACTGCAATAATGTAGCATTTTGGCTATGTGATTTTTTGCTATGATTTAGAAATTGTAGCTGAAGGTCAGTAAAATTGTCACCAAATGGTCACTATTTAGTAACACTTTGAAAAACAGTCACCAAAGGGTCACAATTGATGACACATTTGAAAATTGTCTCCAAAGGTTCAAATTTCTCCATTTATTCTCTTCCTAGTCTTGATTATAAGTGAAATCTTCTTCACTGGTGTGCAGGTTTCTCCATTTATCTATTTGTCTTACATGATCTTCTCATATTCTTTCTTTTGGTTAATAATAGTTAGTGAAACCTAGTACAGTTTGGTCAAATGATGCAAGATATGAGTCATATAATGTTTAAAGACGACCTAAAGATTCGAGGAGAGCTAGAGGCTGATACAGAGAGAGATTTGGAGCAAGAAATTAAAGATGGAATATACCAACTCATTGCACCACCTTTATTAGCATTAGAAAGAAAGGAATGTAAGAGAAGTATTATAATCAGGTTCTAATTGATGCATTTAGATTGCCTTTGGTTTAACCTTTAGCGATGACTTGTATGCTTAGTGAAAATTTTCAAAATTATCGTTTAAGGCAATCTAGAAGCACCAAAAATTCAATTTTCGTTGCCGAATGTTTGGTGACAATTTACAAATTGACACCAAAGGCAATCCAGATGCACCAAAGGATCAACCTTTGGCAATGATTAACGTCAATTTACAAATTCATCACCAAAGGTGTTCTTAGATATGCCAAAGGTTGATCTTTTAGTAGCAATCTAGATGCATGACATGACGTGATTTTGTCCACTAAAAATGATGTCATTGTCTTCATATTGAAAACTTAATTATGAAGCAGCTGCATAATATTGTCTTCGTCTTCCGTCCTCCTCATGTTCCAGTAGTTGTTCAAGATGTTCATCTTTGTCAGCCATTGTCTTTGTCCATCTTTGTCTTTGGTGTTCATCTGTCTTTGTCTTCATCCATACGAGGGGTCTTCTTCTTAAGGTAATTCGTCCAACTTATTGCAAAACCTTTTCCTCACTAGTTGAAAAATTAGGTTTTCAAAGTGATTGAATAAATGGTACAACATTTTGAATTGACCGTGGGAATCCTAAGCTTAGTATTAATCCCACCAGTAACATCTCTAATTGATTTCTTGCTCATATATATCGGCATTATGACTAGAAACCAGGTGATAGAAAGAGATTACATTGTTTTCATAAATTAAGTAGTCAAATAAGCCTAAATTCTTGTTAACATATAGTTGGCCAACCACAACACAAACAACTTTAGAGAAGCTAGGGTCCATTTCACAGCTTATTTCAAATTTATGGGTAACAATATACCAAAAATGAAAGTGAATAATTGTTTTTATGGGTAGGCCAACAATTATATCATTGCCTTTTTAACAGAAAAAGATAAAATGGAGTTAACCATATCTCTAGAATTGTATGAAACTCGTCCTTGGCTATCACTAATATATCAATGTCATTCACAACATAGATAATTGCTTGTGTGTTAGGAAAATAATAGTTTCAATATAGCCAAGCATAAAATAGAAAGAAAGCAGATTAAAATTTTATGAAGAATCATTTTAATTAACAAAAAGGTTAAATATATTAACACCTACTTTGGCTCATTACTTGATCTTATTATTAGATAGTGGGAATTTACTCATTTTTAGTTTGGTTTCCAAAACATAAGATATGGGTTTAAAAATAGTGTCCTAGCTTTTATGTAGTTGTAACTAAAATGAAAGGAACTTTCTTGAGCATGGTGCAGTGCATCTCTATCAATAACAGGAATAATCAAGACAAAACTTTTATTCTCATTTAATATTACAAGATATATGTAATAAGAAATCAATGTATTATTCAATCCATATTAATCAAGATGGAATTATGGATTTATAAATAGGAGTATCTCATAGGTGTTGTCTAATTCGCAAGTGCACAAGTCGTGAGTTGTAGTAAGTGAAGGGTCCATCCCACGAGGAGGGTGAACTAATCTAATCCTCGGTTATCTAAGGCTGGAAAATTATTAAAATGAAAATAAAATTGAATAAGAAATTAAACACAAGAATTTGATTAGCAGGAATGAAATTTAGAAATTTAACACAAAAGGAATTAAAAATGAACAACATAAAATTCACAATGGAAATCAATTAAGGAAAATTACTAGTGTTGCTCTCCAATTTTTTCTTAGAATTTAGTCAATTAATTTAGCAAGCATGAATAGAAATTAGAATAAGTTGGAGTTTAGTCATGTATATATTTTATTTACATGTTTTTGTATGAATTAAATAGAAATGTTAGAATTAAGTCAGTGTGTAATAGACACAAGAGAATAAAAGTGCAAGTAGACATTAAATTAAACATGGAAGGGTAAACTTGGAAGGACTAAAAGTGGTTTTATATAAATAAGAAAAGAAATGAGAAAGATGAAGTGAAGCATGTTGGAGAAGCTAGAAAGAAAGAAAAGAAAAGTATAGAAGGAACTAGAAGAAGAGAAGGAGAAAACAAACCAAAAAAATGAAGAAGGAAAGAAAGAAAAAGAAGAAAGAAGAAGAAAGAAGAGGATTCAGCTGAGCTTTAGGCAACCTTCATCTTTTCTTCTTGCTTTGGTAGAAAAAGGAACTAGAGAAAATGAGTTTCATGCGTTGGAAATAGAGGGAGAAAGGAGAGGATGAAAAAACCTATTTTTTGATTTTCATAGATTTTCAACTAGATTTTAGTTATTCTAGCCTAGATAAACCATGGGTAGACTAATTCTAAGCTCAAATTTTGATAATTAAAGCTTTATGGATTTTCTATTTATATATTTTTTGAATAAAAATATGTTTGTTTGAAGGAAACCAAGAAAATCTAAGGCAAGAGCAAGAGGAAACGTGAACTTGAGTTTGGACTTACAATCAATTAGGTGGGCAATATGTTTATAGTTATTATGGATGATGGGCTACTTGCTTGCATGCTTAATTGCTTGACTTTGGAATTATTGCAATTGTTGGAAAATGCACTATGATTTATTATCATGTTATGCCACGAAAGATGTTATGGAATTTTGTATTAATGAAAAGAGGAAAAAGTACAAGAAGCATGAAAGTATAAACATTTGATGAAATGAATTGAGCATTGAAATTTGCTTGTGTTTAGGCAAGAGAGATACCATTTTGTTCGTCATGTGCATGTTGACTTAAAGTCTTATCCTAGCTACCTACTTATGGCACATGAGCTCTTAAGAAATGGACTCATTTAGTTTATGGTGTAAACTTTGGTTTCTCCATTTCGAACCATGGGACTCTCTCAAGCCATTATGTTTGTACATTTCATTTTCATTTGTTGAGCATGATACACAATTGAGTGTTATGTTTTGATGGTTAAATATAAATGATATGATTTATATGATAGCATTTTTTAACTATAAGTTCTTTGAGCTAAAACTGTAGATAATTTAATTCTTGGATTAAAATGATATATATATATATATATATATATGCATGATTATGTGTGCCTTGTTACCAATGACTATAAACGTATTAGTCACTAAACTTCGTAACTCAGACTATTATTTTTCCACTTCTTAGGTGCATAACGAGAAGATAATTCGTCCTTGTAAGCCTTGGCAAACTCCAAGATATCTACCTTTTCTAACTAAGTTAGTTCGACTATATTTGGTAGCTTTATAAGCATATCAAGCATGAACATTCATTTATATTTTGTATTATGTTATTGATGTGACGTTGGATATGTAATTAAAGCTATGTACAAACTCCATTTTGATTAAGCAATGAAAGTAAGAGTTGAAGAAGTTCCTTTTGTACCTGTTCAAAACTATCTTCTTTATTAGTTTGTTAATTGTTGTTGGAAATGGAATAGTATGTTGTTAGATGGCCCTGGATAGATTTAAAATCAATTGTCATACTGGGAGTCATGTATGTACATTTAGTGTTTGTTGGATCCAGGTCTTTATGGAATATGTAAAAGCTCATAATAGGAAAAAGAAGAAGAGGAGGACACATCTGCAGCATAACCCTGGATAGAATTCGTGGCGAATGAACTGTATTGATATAGATCAAATCAGACAAAGTTGTCTACATAAAAGTTGTAGCTTATCCTCTTAGCTTTCCAACAGTATAAAGTTTGAAATTTTGGGACATGAGAATTGAGAGATATGATTTTTACAAGACAATGTCACTGGATAGGGTATATGCTGGACAACTTCTGGGAAAGTAACTGATTTGAGTTTCTCATTACAACTTTGAGCTTCCAGCTTCTTCTCACTTGATCTTCACCCAATCCTTACCTAATGTGGCCATGAAATAAGTACCGAGACCTAGGCCCAACAACTAGATTATGGGAGACGGGATTCTTCTTATCATTAATGCTAACCTAGCCATTTATATGTTAACGGGTGTCAGTTTTAGATTATCAAAGGGTGCATCACTCTCTCTCAAGTTATAATCACGCACCTTAATTCATTAACCCTAATTAAATTATGGAATTTTCAATCTCTCAATTAACAAAAGACCCACAATTTTAATTAGATCTTAAGCCCTCTAACAAACAATCGGGTTTCACATGGGATCTTTCTCCATCTAATAACTGACTAGATTGATTAAATGGTCAATTAGATCACCTAACTCTCATTAACCCAATCAAATATTTTTATCCAATTCACCCTCTGAGTTTATTACCAAAATATGCAAATACCATAATCAATCACAACACCCAATCACAATAACACAATAACTACTAGATTAAAATTAAATCAAGGTCAAATCCCGAAGGAAAGTTAAAACATCTTAATCAAACCCAAATCCATACATATACTCATATTTAAAGAAAAGAACAACAAGATGAAAGAAATACACAATGAAATGGGGATCTGGATGCCTCGGGAGAGCAGCATCTGTTAAGACTCGCTCCTTTCTCCTCTTTCTCTTCTTCTCTCTCTCCTTGAGGGTTTTTCAAAAGTGGCAAAAATGAAGCTCCTTTTAGGGTTTCATCCTTAATCCTTTTATAGGCTTTTCCAATTAGGGCAACCCTTCTTTTAGGTCCAAATGGTTTAAAAATCCCTCAAAATTTTAAAATTGGAAGCATCCCTGTGTCTATCCGGGCGCAAGCCATAATCTTGGTCCTTAGTGGCACGATCATAGCTAAGATTTTAGTCCGTCATCCTTCTATCACAATTGTGGCCTTAGATTAGCTCCCAGGTCTTCTCCAAATCTTCTCTGTTTTTCACCCTGAAACACTAGCAATCACATCAAAAAGCCTCAAAAATATAAAATTGAAGCTCAAAAGCATGCTCTAACTTATAAAACACTTAAAACATAAATATCTACTAACTAACACAATTTTAACCTAAACACACACTAAACAATCAAATTAACAACTAAATATAAAGTAAACTACCTACAAAAACATGATGCAATCTACAACTATCAATATTCCCACACTTAAATGTTTGCTTTCCTTAAGCAAACAAAAATAAACAAAAACACAAAACATGCATATACAATAATGAGACATTGACTTCAACTTCACGAAACAAATTTAACTATAAACACAATCCTTTAAGTTGTTCTATCTTATTAACTTGCAAAATCCGTGTTTAAGTACTTTGCACTAAATATGCAAACTAATCGAGGTTTTGATGTTAAGTTTATTCAATCCTATCACTTGTACATAGACATTGATAATCATTTGCTCAATCAAACTTGTAACTATTCCTAAGTAAGTTTTCATGAAAAGTCAAGCTACTTACAAGTTTGGTAGGTTTCTATTTAACAAACATTCTTTTTGTTAAATTTTTTATAGACATGAACCTAGCTTTTTTATGCGGAGACAAACATTTGTGATGAATGTCGATCTACTTATTCAACTAGGGCATGTTTTCATCAAACAACTTAATTGGAATGTCATTATAGCCTTTTTACACAGAGGCAAACATTTTTGACGAATGTTGATTCGACTACTTGGCCACATTTTATGCTTAACTGGCTACTGGCTCTATTCATAACCCAAAGGCCAGTGGAATACTTATTTAATTAAAATTTATACATACATTTTAACACATTTCCTACTTTATTGCTTTAGTTAATCATTCTCATGAAAATATACTAGCAATGTTACTTATTCGATTGGCCTAAAATTATAAATGAATTTGGCAACTTCCTCTGGTGAATAAACTAACACTGTATCCTAATTAAATTGCATATTTAACTAAAGTAACCTAGGTCACTAATTTCACATGTTAATAAATTTTCATAACCTAAAAGTTTATATCTAAGGCTAAATCTATCCTATTAAGTCCTACTCGATAAAACATTCACATGAATCACATCATGTAAACCTAATCAAACTATCATAGAATATGCAAAATTCACAGTTAAAGTAAAAACACATAACCCTCACCAAACTTGAACTACATATTGTCTTCAGTGTGAGAAGGGTACACAAACACACCAGGGGGGTTAAAACATAATATAAGATAAACATAAGAAGAAGATACTAATAAAAATGAAAATGGAAGGAATAGAACACGAGCTCATCAGGTGATTGAGGCAGGGATGGTGTCAGAGGTGGCAGCTGAACACCTTGAGCCTTAAAGTATCTATGAGTATAACATATATCCCCGGCTCGGGCATCATTGTATGCAAGCCATCTCCTTCATCATCTTAGAGTTTTCTACAAGTGTGTTTGTGAATGTTTTGGTGTTGTCAAAAATCGCAGAGAGCACCTTCTTTCATCCTAACTCTTCTTCCTTCTCTTCGGACTCCTCGCTGATTGAGTCCTCTTCTTGTTGCTGTAGTGCTGAGCTCGAACTTGCCCATCTTGTTCTAGTTTTAAAGTGAGGTTTGGCACTGATATCCTAAAGTTCCATATTGTGGGAATTCAAGATTTCAGCTCGCCACAAGTGCTGATTGTTCATGAACTCGGGACGATGGACAATGAGTCCATTGCAATGAACACCATAGTATTCAGCAATGGTTGACACTAAGTAACCCATACCTAAATTATTGCTCCTCTTATGTAGAGTAGCAATAATTGCGTTGAAAATGTGGGTAGAGGTACATACTAGGATGTTATGGTATATGCATTCAGTTTTGTCAAATACCATTTGACATAAGAACTTGTGCAATAACAAGTATTCATGGCTTTTAATTATGTTGTAGTGAGAATTTTTGGCATTGAAATGCTCTAACTCAGTTAGTTCAGTCTAATAGCGGGTAGCACGAAAGTTATCATGCTGATCCATAATGGTTAACTCGGGGAAACCACAAATTTTACACAAAATTTTATAATTAAGCTTGTATGGTTGTCCTGGTAACCTAAACTGTAGGTCCTTTGGGTTACTTGATTCATATTGAAGAGAGGTAAAGAACTCTTGGGCTAATTCTTTGTAAACAGGATACTGAAAATGTATGAACTTGAGTTCTTTCTGCTAGATTCCCAACCTTGTCTCTCAATCCCATGCTATCCAATATATCAAAATCAATGTATTTAGGAACCATTATTTGCTTAAGGTTAAGGGAGAGAAATTGATTAGCTTCCTCCTCTAAAATGATTGGGAAGGGTGCTCTGTAATCCACTTCCCTATTCCTTTAACTGTGGCCCGATACTTGGATTTTCTCCTTAGGTTGGGTGTGTTTGACAGTCTGTTTAATGGTGGTCCCGTTAGGAATAAGAGTTGTAAAGAGTTGTAGAGAATAAAAGATTGGAAGGCTGGTAAGGAAAGGTGAGAGGATTTGAGAGTCTTAGGTTTAGAGAGAGAGAGTAAGAATGAAAAGTGCAAGAAAAATGAGGTTTGATATAAGTATATAGGTGAGGAAGGGTCAAAAAGGGTCAAATTAGAAAAATTTTAGGTAAAAACACGTTTCTGTTTTAACCAATTATAAGCCACAATCGTGGCCTGCAATATTTATGCAATTCTTCAATCTTTCATTGTTTCGTCATGTCACCCCCTTGAGATCCTTCCTTAACTTCTTAATTGAACTTATCACCTCATTGTGCTTGGCTTCCCGATCATCCTATGTCAAAACTGATCTCCATTCTTTTAAGACCATTATTTGGAAATGAAACACATAAATAAAGGAATTCAAAGCTACCTAATTCTAAAGAGGAAATAACAAGCAATAACAAAACTATAGGTTGCCTCCCATGCAGCGCTTCTTTATCATTATTAGTTTGATGCTTTTTTTTTTACTCAAGATGGTTTAAATAAGTTGCATAATTGTAGCACAACAATTGATCTCATAATTTGCACATGTGCTACTAGGTAATGGTTTCCACCATCATTTTTCTTCGCTTTTTGTCATCTTTTCCTTAGCAATTTTTCCTTTCTAGATGAACCCTTATGAGTGTCAATATGCTCCAGTTTTCCTCAATACTTGGTTATTTTGATGATGGTCATGGTAGGGGAGAACTTTGTTTGTTTACAGATACAGTGAAGGTCTACCTGCTTATCACCTACCCTCAACGTCAGTTCACCCCATCAACGTCAATAATTGAACAAGTAGTGGCCAAAAATGGCCATTTAAGGACCATTTGGGCTTTCCACATCTTTTTCTATTTCCAAAATGAAGAAGTCTATGAGAAAGGTAAATTTGTGAACCTGAACCTATATATCTTTAATGATACCTTTCGGCTGATGAACTGATATGTTCATTGTCTTCATAAGCATCTTAGTGGGTACATCTCTCCTACCCTCAATTTTTGACTTAAAGTATAAGGCATCATATTTATGCTTGCCCCCAAATTAGCAAATGCCCTATCTATTTTAACACCACTAATAATGCAGGGGATGTAAAAATCCCCTAGATCCTCCGTCTTCTGTGTTACAATAGGGTTTATTTCCTTTGATAGTTACCTTTCTACCTTCTCTTTGATCAATTCCATTAGTGTGAGCTGCATCTTCAATTGTTCTACAATGCCCAAAACGTCATTTGGTTTAGTGTCTTTGGGCTTCCTCTCATTGTCTTAATCGGATATGGAATCGGAGGCTCGTGCTTTTTCATTTTAGTCATATTATACTTGGCTAGTAGGGAATTTTCCTTGTTCTTCTAGCCATTTGTTTTCCCTTTGTTCCTTTTTGGAATTGACTTCTACTGTGCTAGAATAGGATAAGGAATTTCATATTGATGCTCCTTGATTTGCTTTAACTCAAGTTCATTTTGAAGGAAAATATTGTCTGCTTTTCCTTTTTCCTTCTCTCTATCTTCTCTCATTTGGTTTAGTTTCTCTTCATTAGCCTGGGTGATAACCAAGATTCTTTCCTTTGGTTTGGAATCTGTGTTACTTGGGAGGGAATGAAAGCACTTTTTCCAGTTGGCCTACTTTGATCTCTATATTGTACGTTGAGGAGGTGCAATTCTTTGTTACTTGGTCGAATTTGCCTTCAAGTCTCTTGAGAGCTTCATCCATGCCTCCAATCTTGTCTAGAATCTTGTCCAATTTGGAGTTCATTGAGTTTGGTTTCTCTTGTTGTTAGAAACCAAGTGGTCCTTGAGGTCTGAACTAGCCTCCCGTACTGTTAGACCACGAAAAGTTTGGATGGTTCTCTCAGCCAGGATTATATATGTTAGAGTAGGGGTTGTTTCCCCCTCCTTGACCATATTATGCTCCCATGTAATCCACTTGCTCTGAATCACTACCCTTCATTAGGAAACAATTAATGGTATCATGGTCCATTTGCCCACACAACCCATATTTTAGCTGAACGGCTTTCATAGTAGCTGAGGAAGAAGCCTTCATATTATTTAGCTGTCGAGTTTGATTGCCAATTTTAGCTTGCGTTTCTATCATTTGGTCTACAGTTATTACTCCTTTTTTCTCTATGAAAGTTACGGGTTGTCTACTTCACTCATTTGTCTTCAAGCAACTGTTGCTAGCCATCTCCTCTAATAACTCCTCAGCTTCATCCACCATCTTCCTCATTAACAATCCTCTTAAGGCTGCATCAATAATGCCTTTCATAGGTGGGTTTACCCCATTGGAAAATGTTTGCAGGAGGAGCTCCTTTGGTACGTTGTGATGTGGGCACCTCCTCTACAGACCCTTGTATCTCTCCCATGCTTCATATAAGAATTTGAATTTAAGAAATTAATTTGGAAATTTAACATGAAAAGAAATTAAAGTTAAGCATCACAGAAAAAGTCACAATGGAAGTCAATCAAGAGAAATTACCAATCTATTACAGAGGGGGTTTTCCCTATCAGTAATGCTAACCTAGCCATTCATATGTTAACGGCGTGTTGGTTATAGATTATCGTAGAGTTAATTACTCTCTCTCGAGTTATAACCATTAAACTCTAAATCATAAACCCTAATTGAATTATGAAAATTGTAATCTCTTAATTAACAAAAGACCTATAACCCTAATTAGATCTTAAGCCCTTTAATAAACCACTAACTCTCATTTGGGATCTCTCTCTGCATAATAATTGATATGATTAATCACGTGGTTTATTGGATCACTTAACTCTTATTAACCCAATCTAATCATTTTTTATCCGATTCACCTCTCAATTTATTACCTAAATATGTAAGTAACGCAATTAATCACAATAGCCAATCAATAAAACACAAAACATCTATATTAACATTAAATCCAAGTAAAATCCTATAGTAAGAGTTAGAACATCATCAATAATCCAAAATCCATCATCAATCAATCCATTTGAATCTTACATATTGAATGAAGAAAAATGAAACTAGAAAAGAAAATAACTTAGATCGGATAATCTGGAAGACAGTAGCATCGAGAGACCCACTTATCTAGGAAGTCAGTGCTGTCGGATGACCTGCTTGTTCTCCTTTTCTTCCTCTTAGTCTTCTCTCTTCTTTCTCTCTCCTTTAGGGTTTTCTAAAAGTGGAAAAAGTGAAGCTCCCTTTAGGGTTACATCTCTTTCCTTTATATAGCTTTGCTAATTAGGGTAGCCCTAGGGTCTTTTTTGGCTACAAAAGGCTCGAAAAGTCCCTTGAAAATTTAAAACCAAAAACATCCTCATGTCTATCCGCTTGCAGGCCACAATCGTGGCCAAAATTTTGGCCACATGTCATGATTGTGGTTGATTAGCCCTTTACACCTGATTCTATCACGATCTTGGCTTGTTGGCCATGATCGTGGCCCTGTATTAGCTCCTGAGTCTCCTGCGAATCTTCTTCGTTTTCCACTCTTTGCTCTAAAACACTAGCAACCTCATAAAGGAACCTCAAACGTATAAAATTGAAGCTCAAAAGCATGCTCCAACTCACAAAATGCTTAAATCATAAAGATCTGCTACTAACCTAAGCATGCACTAAACAATTAAATTAATAACTAAATGCAAGCTAAACTACCCATAAAAATATGATGCAATCTATAACTATCACTCATCCTAACTGCATCTTCCAACATTTAATGATATCAGAAGGTATCATATATTTCTAAGAAGTTTACATATGTGCATTTGGGTTGTCAATCTATATAATTGCACATTTTGTTACAACATGTTCAATAGAGCGAGTTTTATTTCAATTGAAGTTGTTTGGATATATGGTCTAGCAACACCTTAATTTGTTGCATTAAATCTTGGCCTCATGAAACTCATGAGGGTCCTTAATTAGGCTCCTTGATTTCCTCCTTGATTGAATTCTTGATAAAACTCCTTGCCATAATTGCTTCCCTAGTTTCTTCTTCATGCTGAGCTCTTCTAATGGCATGTTTTAGATGGGGCATATCAAGATCTAATGTTTAAGTTATACAACTCGAAATTCTAGTAACTCTTGTATTCATGCAAGTACACGGATGCAAGAATGGGAAAACGCCTTAAACTAATAGAATTAAACTAATCTTACACCTTCCTGATAACCCCACCAAAAACTTGTTTTTTTCTTTGCAAGCTTAAAATTTATAACCCTCAAATTCCATAAGTGTACGAGTTGTGATTTTTAGTAAGTGAAGGGTCGATCCCATAAGGAAGGTGAACTAATCTAATCCTAGGTTATCTAAGGCTAGAAAATTATTAAAATGAAAATAAAATTGAATAAGAAATTAATCACGAGAATTTGATTAAAGGGAATGTAATTAAGGAATTTAACATAAAAGGAATTAAAATTGAGCAACACAAAATTTACAATGGAAATCAATCAAGAAAAATTACCATATTATGGGAGAGGGGATTCTTCCTATGATTAATGTTAACCTAGTCATTTACATGTTAACAGGGTGTTAGTTGTAGACTATCAAAGGGTGGACCACTCTCTCTCTAGTTATAATCACGCACCCTAATTCATTAACTCTAATTAAATTATAGAATTTGCAATCTCTCAATTAATAAAAGACCCTCAATTCTAATTAGATCTTAAGCCTTTTAATAAATAATCGGGTCTTATAAGGGATCTCTCTCCATATAATAACTGACTAGAATAATTGCGTGGTCAATTAGATCGCCTAACTCTTATTAACCTGATCTAATCATTTTTATCCTATTCACCCTTTCGGTTTCATAATAACACAATAATAAGTAGATTAACATTAAATCAAGGTCAAATCCCGAAGGAAAGTTAAAACATCTTAATCAAACCCAAATCCAGACATGTGCTCATATTCATCTTCATTTAAAAAAAGAACAACAAGATGAAAGAAATATGCAATAGAATGGGGATTTGGATGTCTCGGAAGAGTAGAAGCCGCGAAAACCTGCTTCTTGATCCTTTTTCTATTCTTTTCTCTCTCCTTAAGGGTTTTACAAAAGTGGCAGAAATGAAGCTCCCTTTAGGGTTTCATCCTTAAGCCTTTTATAGGCTTTTCCAATTAGGGCAACCCTAGGGACTTTTCCATGTCCGAAAGGTCTAAATTGTCCCATAAAAACTTAAATTTGAAAGAACCACTACATCTATCCATGCACAGGCCACACACAATCGTGGCCTTTAGTGGCACGATCGTGGCAAAGATTTTGGCCTTTTACCATGATCATGGCACCTCCATCATTCTTCTGTCAAGATCGTGGCCTATTGGCCATAAGCGTGGCCCTGGTGATCATTTTTGTTTAGCTTTACAATTATAGCCCTCAAGTACTGCAAGTGCATGGGTCGTGAATTGTAGTAATTGAAGGTTTGATCCTATAAGGAGGGTGAACTAATCTAATTCTAGGATGTCTAAGTCTCAGAGAAATAATAAAGTGAAGTTAAAACTAAACAAAAATATAGACATGAGAATTTGATTATAGGAGTTCAGCTCAAGAAATTAAGACAAAACAATAATTAAAATTGGCAAACAAAAAAGGTCACTATGGAAATTAGTCAAGAGAAATTACTAAGTTATAAGAGAGGGGATTCTACCTTTCATTAAAGCTAACCTAGCTAATTATCTGTTATTGGGGTGTCGGTTCTAGATTATCGTAGGGGTAATTACTCTCTCTTAAGTTATAATCTCGTGCCCTAAATCATTAACCCTAATTAAAATATGGAATTAGCAATCTCTCAATTAATAAAAGACCCATAATTAAAATTAGACCGGAATCTCTCTACTAAACTATGGAGTCCCATATAGGATCTCTCTATACATAAAAACTGATATGATTCACTACATAGTCAATTGGATCTCCTAACTCTCATTAACTTAATTCAATCATTTTTATCTAACTTACCCTCTCAATTTCTTATGAGAATATGCAAAAATTGAAGTTAATCTTAACAACCAATCAATAAAACACAAAATCAACTATATTAACATTAAATCAGAACAAAATTTCGAAGGAAGAGTTAGAACATTGTTAATAAGCCAAAACCCATCATCATACAATCCAATTCAATCTTATACATTAAATGAACAAAAATGAAATGAAAAGGAAATAAAGCTCGGATTGGACAATCCAGAAAGGAAGCAATATCGGGAGACCATTTAATTTGAGAAGCATTAGCATTGGGACTCGCTTCTTGTTCCTCTTCTTCTTCTCTCTTTCTTCTTTTCTCTCTCTCTTGAACTTTCCAAAAGTGGCAGAATGTAGAAGCTCCTTTAGGGTTACATCCTTAATTTTTATATAGTATTTCCAATTAGTGAAGTCTTCGGGCCTTTTTCAGGTCCAAAAGGTTAGAAAAATCTCTCGAAAACTCAAGTCGGGAGTATTATCTACATATCTGTCATACAGGATTTTTACTTCTGTCACGATGGTGCCCATAACGGCACGATTGTGGCTCCCTATACTAGCTTCTGTCACGATCGTGACATATTCCTCATGACTGAAGCTCCTTGCTCTTACGATCGTGGCATTTTTGCCACAATCTTGGCCTTGGGTTACTCTTTAGGTCTTCTCCGAATTTCCTCCAATTGCCCTGAAAAACTAACAAACACATCAAGGCACCTCATAAATATAAAACTAAAGCTCAACATCATTTTCCAACCTAGATAACACTTAAAACACAAATATTTACCAACACATTTCTAACCTAGACACCCATTAAACAATCAAATTAACAATTAAACACACACTAAATTGCCCACAAATAGGCAATCACATCTACTAACATCCCCACACTTAAATGTTTGCTTGTTCTCAAACAAACAAAAACAAACAATCAAACATCCACAACCAAAAAACAAAACATGCAAATGCGATATTGAGGCAATGGTATTAGACTTAACGAAACGAATTTAACTTTGAACATAATTCTCTGGTTGTTCTAACTTATTAACTTGTGAAATTTGTGTCTAGGTACCTTGAACTAATTATACAAACTAACCAAAATTTTAATGTTAAGTCTATTCACCCTATCACTTGCACACACACATTAATAATCATTTGGTCAATCAAACTTGTAACTTTTCCTACGTAAGTTTCCATGAAAAGTCAAGGTACTTACAAGTTTGGTAGGTTTTTATTTGACAAACATTCCTTTTGCTAATTCTTTTTTGGATATGACCTGGCCTTATTACGCGGAGGCAAACATTTGTGATGACTGTCGATCCAGTTACTCAACTAGGTCATATTTTTATTAAACAACTTGGTTGGAATGTCATCATAGTATTTTTACATAGAGGAAAACATTTGTGATGAATACTGATCTAGTTACTAGGCTACATCACATTCTAAACTGGCTGCTAGCTCTATTCACAACCTGAAGGCCAGCGAAATAGTTATTTAATTTAAACTTATACATTCATTTTTTTAACAAATTACCTACCTTATTGCTGTAGCTAATCATTCTTATGAAAATATACTAGCAATGATATTTATTTAAATGGCCTAAAATTATAAATGAACGTGACAAATTCCTATGGTGAACAAACTAACACCGTATCCTAATTAAACTGCATATTTAGCTAAAGTAACCTAGGTCATTGATTTTGCTAGCTAATAAATTTTTGCTACCTAAAAGACTATGTCTAAGGCTAAATCTATCCTGTTAAGTCCTAGCCATTGACATATTCACATGATTCACATCATGCAAACCTGAGCAGACTATCATAGAATATGTAAAATTCACACTTAAAGTAAAAACACATAACCCTCCCTACACTTGAACAATACAATGTCCTCAATGTGAGAAGGGAATACATGTTAAGCCAAGAGGACTTCACGATTATTAATTTTCGTGACAATCAAATAATAATAATATTAAAAATAAATGAACTATTTTGATAAGTGTGTTAAGTGTGAAAAAAAACACAGAAGAAGTGGAAAACACAGAAGACATGAAAACATAGAAGAAGTGGAAAACATCGAAGAAGTGCAAAACACAGAAAAAGCGGAAAACAAAGAAGAAATGAAAGCATTGAAGAACTAAAAAATACAGAAGAAGTAGAAAACACAGAAGAAGCGGAAAACACAGAAGAAGTGAAAACACAGAAAAGCGGAAAACATAGAAGAAGTGAAAACACAGAAGAAGTGGAAAACACAAAAGAAGTGCAAAACATAGAAGAAGTGGAAAACACAGAAGAAGCGAAAAACACAAAAGAAATGAACGCACAGAAGAAGTAAAAAACACAGAAGAAACGCAAAACATAGAAGAAGCGGAAAATACAGAAGAAGTGAAAATATAGAAGAAGCGGAAAACACAGAAGAAGTGAAAACATAGAAGAAGCGGAAAACACAGAAGAAGTGAAAACACAGAAGAAGCCAAAAACACATAAGAAGTGGAAAACACAGAAGATGTGGAAAACACATAAGAAGCAGAAAACACAGAAGAAGTGAAAACACAGAAGAAGTGGAAAACACAGAAGAAGCAGAAAACACAGAATAAGTGAAAACACAGAAGAAGTGAAAAACACAGAAGAAGAGGAAAACACAGACAATACAAAGATGAAGATATGCTAGTACGTCAGAAAGTTAGTTAGTTGGAGTTAGTTACATATCTCAACTGAATAACGGGTTCTACAAGAATCAAAAAGCAGTTATCAAGAATCAAGAAGCAGTTGGAGACTTAGGCTATATATACTAGTCATAGTCAAAGATTGAACAACCTTACAACTTTTGAGCTTTCAAGTGTTTACTTACAAAGAAAAATATTGTATTCAAAAGTGTGATATTTGAGAGAAAACCCTACTGTAACAAAAAGCTCACAATATCTTTCTAGTGAGAGAAAGAAAAGGCTAAGAGCCTAGAAAGGCTAAGATAGCAGAAAGAATACTTTATATAAGAGACCTGAAGAGGCTCTGGAAGGGAAGAAAGAATACTT
>JAOTAY010000008.1:28986535-29004852 GCA_025629805.1 Erythroxylum baracoense | reverse complement strand
GTGCATATATGAATGCATGAACATAGCAATGCAATGTTAAACACTCCTAACCTGTTCCAAATTACCATATTACCCTTTCCATAGGTGAGGGGATGTTACAATTTAACTCAACGACCATGGCCATATCCATCCAATGGACTTGGTTTTACACACTTAGGAGCTTATATGTCAGAAATATCTAAGATTTCACGTACCGATGAATCTAAGTTTATGTAAAGGCATATAACATTATATATCACTGGCATATATACCAAAAGGATTCAAAGACATTACAATATACAATAGTATCTTCAAGTACAGACCAATACAAAAAGGGCTTAAAGAGTCTGACATTACGGTTGTGTTTTGTATGTTTTGTAGGTTAAAGCAAGCATTTAAGCTTCAATTTTATCTTTTTGAGGTGTCGTGAAGTGTTTCTAGTGTTTCAGGGAAAATATAGAAGAATGGAGGAGATTCGAAGAAGCCATGATCATGATAGAAGTAGATGCAAGGAGCTATGGTTATGGCATAAAGGGAAATAAGGTGCCACGATCGTGGCCTGCACGACAGACGACACACCCCAACCTTCTAAACTTCATTTCTTGGGGACATTTTGAATCAATAGAACTTCATTGATCTATGGATATTTTATCAACCATTTCTTATTTACCGAAGCCTTGTCCAGTTTCTTTCTTAAGGAGGAAGATCCCTTTTATTTATTGCTCCAAGTATAAAAGTTTCCCTCTATACATAAGCCTATCAATTGGATATAATTAATATAGTTTCTATAATCATTTGTGTAGCTTCTCATCCTTACATTTCCTTTATCCACTGAGGATGTAGGTTGCTATTGAGGGCATCTATTATTATCCAAGGCTCATATAGATTAATTCACCATTATTTATCAATTTGTTTTATTATGGAATTCTTAGATAGGATGAATGCATACAAAAATATGATAAAGAAGCTAGCTTTCTCCTATTTTATTTTGACATAAAGATGAAAAAATTGATTAAGCTAGCTTTCTCCTATTTTATTTTGACATAAAGATGAAAAAATTGATCTTATATTTAGAGTGACATACTATATATTTGGATGGATTAAATGTTACTATTTTTCTTTCGTTATGATGGATGTGATGGTTAGTAAGGAAACTCTATTGATTCCATAAAAATTTAAATTCCTATCTCTATTCTCTTTTAACTTGGTTCAAAAAAATCCTATTAGAAAAGAATTATAGTTCCTTATATAATCAAAAACTAGTTATTGTTTATTAGGACTATTAAGTCCTCTAATATTCTAAGATAGGATACTCATCTGTAGAAGAGGCTTTCTTCATCCTCTCAAAGCTCCTTATGTTACATTTTTTAAGCTTCGTTCATTATCATCTTTTATAGAACTATCGATTATAAGTGATAAAGGAGAGCTACTTGAAGGAAAAATATCAGGGGTCTCATTAATAGTTATCTATTCTTTAGCCATATGAATCATATTGGATCCTGAACTTTTGGAATTTTACAGACATGGTTCCTTAGTTGATGATTGGATTTAGGTGCCTCTTCATTAGTCCTTCCCTTATGTGCTTAGAAAAATTCACTTATTGACATAGCACATTGTAACACTACTCAAAATAACTAGACCTACAACTATAGTAATAGTGAGTTTAAGTCAATCCTGTAAAGAGTGTTCGGTTAGCTTTTACCATAAAAAGAATTGGTGTTTAGGTTTTGGGAGGGGGGGTTTTCTTGTCTTCAAATAAGAAAATAAAATGAAACTAAACTAATGAAAACAATTTAAAGAAAAGATTCAAAATGATAAAAAGTGATGAATACGTTAGGGACCCAGTCATCAATTCAATCTTGGCCTACACACAATTAAACATACTTCATTGGAATGTTGTTCTCTTACCTCTCCTAGCAACTATTAATCGTAAGTTAATGGTAAATTCTATTAACCCGATTTTCCCTTATTTCGTGTTTAACTAAGAAATAGTCTTTAACTAAACCTAGCCATCAAACAACCTAGGATAAGCTCTCTAGATTTAATTAGACAGCAATATTACAAGTTAGGAAAATAGATGAATCAAGGAAGATATCACATACGCTGGGGTCGTTTAACCTATGTTATTTTATCCCTAATAATTAGACACCAACTAGAAACACAACAATTACAGATTTTTATCCCTAATGATTGGAAACCATTGGTTGCTATAAACAAATCTAAACATAACAATTACAGATTATATTGAAGATTCTAGCAATGGGTTCGTAATAAAACAATCCAATGAACACTTTAAGATCATCTGAACATAATACCTAAACAATAAATATAGGATAACATAATCATTCCTTAAAGAGAGAAAGAACAACAAAAATAGTGAAAGATATGCTTAATTGGGTTCTTCGGCATCAATTTCACCTTCAAACAGACATCGGGATCTTTAGAACTTCATAGGTCTCTCCAAAGATGAGAGCTTCTATCTCCCTCTTCTCTTCTTGCTCGAGACCTCTAAAAAATAATTCACAAACCTTTCATATCTTCTGTCATCATAAAACGATGTTTTTATACTAAAAATTAGGTTTTCGGGATACCTAGACATTCATCATGGGCATGCATAATGGCTCACGATCGTGAATGGCCTCTTTGAAGGATCATGTTTGTGAGCCTCCCATGCAAATGGTTGTTACGCCCATGATAAATTTATTATGGGTATGACATACATGTCATGGTTGTGGACAAATTTTTATAGTCTTCATTCTTGATGTTTTCAACATATACTCTTCATTTTATGCATTTTCTTTTCTGCTCTTGCTCTAATCCTTCTCTTTCTTTCTCTGTGAAGACAAGTGAGTGTGAATCTTAAGAATAAGGCTCAAAGAATGTGCTTTCAAATTACTTCATTTCTTACGCTTCCAAATTGTAGCTAAAATCAAATATGAACTAAAGTTAATGTCTTAAACATTTCATAACATCAATTAGTAACTGTTATGGACTAAATATCTAATCAATTGAGCACATATGAATTTCCCCCACACTTTTCTTTTAGCTGTCCTCAGGTAAAACATCATAATCAAAATCATAGTCCCAAAAGCATTTACTCATTTCTCATATGTTAGAAGAATATATAGTCATAAGCAAAGGTCAACAACTTTCAAAAACCATAGCAAGCAATCAACATTTAATGCTTCTACTTATGATCAATTGAAATTCATCACCTTTAGAAACTAAGCAATCTAAAGGTAGACTTGAAAATTGTGTTTATATAAGATAGATTCATAGGTACACTCAAATAACATTCATGATCAAGATATTAAACAACTTTGCATATCATTTCATATCTCCACCACTAAGAGTCACATATATAATCATGAATTAAAGGACTTTTCAAGGTTGTAATGTGGGTAAGGGTAAGGTGAGGAGTGTTTGGGTAAAGTAGCATGGAAGCCCTCAAGCTAGTGAAGCAAAAGTAACTCTCAATGAAGCATCAAGTGCACAAGCTATTATTCATTCAAAACTGCGTACCATCAGTTATAATGAATGCAACAATTATATTCCACAACTCAAATTCAAGCACTCACACTGTAAACCACATAAAGCATAACCAATTAGAAGAAATCACTCATAAAAATCATTGATAACAATACATTGAAACTATAAGGAGTGATCCTTCTAAAACAACATCTACCTCATATGCATCATATTCAAATTGCCCATTCCATACAACTTTAGGAGGAAAGAGTAATCATAAATAACATTACAAAATATATGCATTTCATCCTTAATACTTTTATTTAAACATTTTTGTCTTTTCTTTTTCTTTTCTTTTTTCTTTTTCTTTTGCTTTGCTTTTTTTCTTTCTTTTTTTTCATATAAAAAATTGAAAGAAGCTACATCAACATAGGGATTTCATTGATAAGACACAAAATAGCATCCCAAAAATTATAATCATGCCACACATATGCACACCCCCACACTTATACCTTTATACATCTACAATCATCAACAATCAACCAATGCTCCACTAGCTTTAAAGCTTGAGTAGGACATTTGGTTAGGGCCAAAGCATGTAATGTGGTTAGCATAAAAAGAACAGGTAAATAAAACTCAAAGGGGTTTATCAAAAGGTAAAATCATAACAATGTGTAGGCTATTTGACTAATGTATCTTACGAAACAAATAATGTCTATATCATTTCCATGTTTATGTATGTGAGGTCTGGAATAGAAAATTAAAAAAAAAATCAGGATGTATATGTTGATCATTTTGCAAGCTTTACAATTTATAGCTTTCAAAATATCACAAATGCACAGCTCATGATTCGTAGTATATGAAGGGTTAATCCTATGAGGAAGGTGGACTAATCTAATCCTATGTTATCTAAGGTTTGGAAAAATTAATAAAATGAAAATAAAAATTGCAAAGAAAATTAAATACAGGAAAGTGATTATCAAGAAATTAATTTGAAAGTTTAACACAAAAAGAAATTAAAATCGAGCAACACAAAATTTATAATGGAAATTAACCAAGAAGAGTTACTAAATTATGAGAGAGGGGATTTTTCTCTATCATGAATGCTAATCTAGTTAATTATATGTTATTGTGGTGTTAGTTCTAGACCATCATAGGGTGGACTACTCTCTTTATAGTTATAATCATTGAACCCAAAATCATAAACTCTAATTCAATTATAGAATTTGCAATCTCCCAATTAACAAAAGACCCGTAACCCTAATTAAATCTAATGTCCTCTAATAAACTATCAGGTCTCACACAAGATCTCTCTCCACACAATAACTGATATGATTAATCATATGGTTTATTGGATTTCTTAACTCTTATTAATCCAACCTAATCATTTTTATTTAGTTCACTCTCTTAGTTTATTATTGAAATATGCAAGTTCCACAATTAATCACAACATCTAATCAAAATAATGAAAAAAACGACTATATCAATATTGAATCAAAGTAAAATCTCGAAAGAAAAGTTAGAACATCATCAACAATCCAAGATCCATCATCATACAAGAACATCATCAACAATTCAAGATCCATCATCATACAATCCATCATCATTTTATACATTAAATGAACAGAAATAAAGATAGAAAGGAGAAAGAACTTGGGTCGGATAACTCAGAAAGACAACAGCATCGAAAGACCTGCTTTCTCTCTCCTCTTCTTCATCTTCTTTTTCTTCTTCTTATATCCCTTAAAGCTTTCCCAAAAAGTGGCGAAAGTGGAGGCTCTCTTTTTAGGCCTCCTCTTTTCCTTATTATAGTCTTTTCCAATTAGGGCAACTCTAGGGCTTTACCTGTGCCCAAAAGGTTTGAAAGTTCTTGTGACCCCTTGTTTGGCCTAGCCATGATTGTGGCCTTTCCTCCTTGTTTCCGTCATGATCATGGCAAAATAGCCATGATCGTGGCCTTCTGTTTTAGTTCGGGCCTCCTCTAAAACCATTTTTTCATATTAACCCTGAAACACTAGTAAACTCATAAGGCACCTCAAATACACAACACTAAAGCTCAAAAGCATGCTCTAAACCATAAAACACTTAAAACACAAATATTTAACTAAATAACATAATTTTAACCTAAACACGCTCTAAACAATCAAATTAATAACTAAACACACACTAAACTATCCACTAAAATATGATGCAATCTACAACTATCAACATCCCTACACCTAAACTTTTTCTTGTCCTTAAGCAAACACAAAATAAGCAAAACAAAACAAACCAATGCGCAACATACACACAAATGCACTAGTGAAGCAAAGACATAAAACTTCACGAAACAAATTTAACTTCGAACACTATCCCTCAACTTGTTATAACATAGTAACTTGCAAAATTTGAGTCTAAGTACCTTGGAATAAATATACAACTAATCTAGACCTTAATATTAAGTTTATTCACACATTGATAATTATTCGATCAATAAAAAATGTAACTATCCCTAAGTATGTTTTCATGAAAATTCAAATTATTCACAAAGATTTGTAGGTTTTATTTGAAAAAACATTGTTTTGTTGATTTTATAAACATGAATCTAGCCTTTTTCGCGAAGGCAAACATTTGTGATGAATGTCAATCTAGTTACTCAACTAGATCATGTCTTTATTAAACAGCTTGGTTGGAATATCATTATAGCCTTTTTGCGCGAAGGCACACATTTGTGATATGTGTCGATTTAGTTACTCAGCTACATCACATTCTCAACTGGCCACTAGCTCTATTTATAACCCAAAGGCTAGTGAACTAATTAATAAATTTCTTTTAACACAAAAAATCTACCTCATTTCTTTAGCTAGTAATTCTTATGAAAAGGTACTAACGATGCTACTTATTCGATTGGCATAAAATTATAAATGAATGTAACAAATTCTTAGGGTGAATACACTAACATCGTATCCTAATTATCCTATATATTTAGCCAAAGTAACCTAGATCACTAATTTCATAATCCAATAAATCTTTGCAACCTAAAAGATTATGTTCAATGTTAAACCAATTTCATTAAGCCCTAGCTATTGATATATTCACACAAATCACATAATGCACCCTAAGCAAACTAACATGCAAAATTCACCTTTAAAATAAAAGCATACAACACACATTGCTCTCCACATTTGGATAACACATTGTCCTCAATCTGAGAAGAGCAAACGAAAACACAAAATATGGGAATAAACATAAAATAACATGAAACATAAAGACATAATTTAAAAGAGAAAGGGTTAGAACACAAAACCATCTTGGTGATGGAGGTGGTAATGATGAAGGAGGTGGTGGTTGAACACCTTGAACCTCAAAGTATCTTTAAATACGTCAGATGTCCAGACTCTGGCATTTCTATTCTCTGACCATCTGATTCATCCTTTTTTTGTATTTTTTGCAAGTGATTTTTTAGTGTCTGATAGTGCGGTGAGTATCTTCTCCCAACCAGCTTCTACTTCCTCTTCAAATTCTTCACTTGTTGAGCCCTCTTCTTATTATTGTGGTGCTGAACTCAAACTTGCATGTCCTAGCTAGTTTTGAAATGAAATTTGGAATTGATATTCTAAAGTTCCATGTTGTGGGAATTCAAGATTTCAGGTCGCCATAACTGATAAGTGTTAAGGAATTTAGGACAAAGGACAGTGAGTCCATTGCAATCAACACCATAGTATTCAGTAATGGCTAAAAACAAGTAACTCATACCTAACTTATTCCTCCTCTTACGCAGAGTAGCAATAATTGCATTGAAGATGTGGATAGAGGTACATACTAGGATGTTATAGTCCACGCACCACAACAGGAAAAATTCTTTGGTTGAACACTGGTTGATTTCAGTTTTTTCAAATACCATTTGACATACAAACTTGCATAGTAACAAGTGTTAATGGCTTCTAATTATGTATTAGGAATTTTTGGCATCGAAACATTCTAACCTAGTTAGTTTAGTTCGATAGTGGGTAGCACTAAAGTCTTCATGCTGATCCACTGTGGATGACTCATGGAAATCACAAATTTCACACAAAATTTCGTCATTAAGCTCATATGGTTTACCCCACAACCTAAACCATAGGTCTTTTGGGTTACTTGATTCATATTGAAGAGAGGTAAAGAACTCCTAGATTAATTCTTAGTAAACAGGATACTGAAAATGTATAAACTTTCCCCATTGAATTCTTTCTCCTAGGTTCTCAACCATATCTCTCAATCATATTCTATATAATATATCAAAGTCAAAGTATTTCGGCACTACAATGTCTTTAAAACTAAGAATGCGAAAATAATTACCTTCTACTTCTGAGTTAATCAAAAAAGGTAATTTGTAATCCTTTGCCCAATTCTGTTATCTGCAGCCAGACACTTGAACTTTTCCCTTAGATAAAGTGCACTTGACAATCTGCTTAATGCAAGACCCGATTAGGAACGAGAGTTGTTAAGAGTTAGAGAGAATGAAAGATTTCATGGTTGGTGGAGAGACTTGAGAGGATTTGAGAGTCTTAGTTATATAGAGAGTAAGAATGAAAAATGTAAGAAAAATGAGGTTATATATAAATATATAGGCAAGAAAGGGTTAAAAAGGTAAAAATGAACAAAATTTTGCTAAAAAACGCGTGTAAAAATGGATAATTTTTTGCTGAAAAATGCATGTCCCTATTTTGCCCGCCGCAGGCCATGAACGTTCCCTACAATATTTCTACAGTTCTCTGATCTTTCGTCATTTCATCATTTTGCCCCTCAAGATCCTTCTTTAACTTCTTATTTTCACTTATCATGTCATTGTGTTTACCTTCCTGATTATCCTATGTCAAAATTAATCTCCCTTCTTCCAGGAAATTTATTTAAAAACGAAACACACAAATAACGAAATTCAAAACTACCTAATACTAAAGAGGAAATAACAAGTAATAAAAACCATGGGTTACCTTCTATGCATCTCTTCTTTATCGTTAGTAGCTCAATGCCTTTCTTTTGCTTGGGGTGATTTAAACAAGTTATGCAATGGTAGCGCAGTTATAGATCTCATAATTTGCATATGAGCTACCAGGTTATGGTTTCCACCATCATTCTTCTTCTTTTTCTTTCTCTTTTTCCTTCACGATTTTGTCTTTCCAAGTGAGCCCTTGTCAGTATCAATATGCTCTTGTTGTCCTCAAGACTCAGTTCTTTCAATGATGGTCATAAGTAGGGGAGAACTTTTTTCATTCTTAGATACAGTGCAGGTCATCTGCTTATTATCTACCCTTAAAGTCAATTTACCCCTATCAATGTCAATAATTTAGTGAGCAGTGGACCAAAATGTTTGTCCAAGGACCATTGGTGTTTCCACGTCTTCTTCTATATCTAAAATGAAGAAGTCTGTGGGAAAGGTAAATTTGTCAACCTGAACCTGCATATCTTTAATTATACCTTTCAATCGATGAACTGATCTGTCCACTGTCTTCATAAGCATCTTAGTGGGTACTATCTTTCCTACCCCCAATTTTTGACTTAAAGTATAAGGCATCATATTTATGCTCATCCTCAGATCAACAAATGCCCTATCTATCTTAACACCATTAATAATGCAGGGGATGTAAAAATCTCCTAGATCCTCCTTCTTTTGTACTACATTGGGGTTTCTTTCCTCTACTGATTCCTTTTCTACCTTCTCTCTCATTGATTCCATTAGTGTGAGCCATGTCTTCAATTGTTCTATTATGTCCATAACATCATTTATTTCAGTGTCTTTATACTTCCTCATTGCCTTAATAGGATATGGAATCGAAGGCTAGTACTTTGTCATTTCAGGCAGATTGTACTTGGCCGGCAGGGAATTTTCCTTATTCTTCTAGCCTTCTATTTTCCCTTTGTCCCTGAATGGAATTTACTTTCATTGTGCTAGAATAAGGTAAGGAATTTCATATCGTTGCTCCTCGATTGGCTTCAATTCAAGTTCTTTTTGAAAGAAAATTTTGTTTGCTTTTTCCTTCTCCTTTTCTCTATCTTCTCTCCTTTGGTCGAGCTTCTCCTCATTGGCCTGGGTGATAACCATGATGCTTTCTTTTGGGTTAGACTCTGTGTTACTTAGGAAGGTTCCTGCATTTTGGGTTGCCAACACTTCTGCCCATTTACCTACTTGGACTTCCAGGTTATGCATTAAGGAGGCATAATTCTTTCTTACTTGCTTGAACTTGCCTTCAAGCCTCTTATATGTATCCTTCATACCTCCAATTTTTACTAGAATGTTGTCTAATTTGGAGTCTATTATGCTCCGCTTCTCTTGTTGGAAACCAGGTGGTCCTTGAGGTTTTTCCCCCTCCTCGACTATATTGTGCTCCCATGTAATTCACTTATTCTGGCTCATAACCTTTCATCAGGAAACAATCAATAGATCATGGTTCATTTGTCCACACAACTCACACTTCAATTAAACAACTTTCACAGAAGCTGAGGAAGAGGCTTTCATATTGTTTAGCTATTGAGTTAGATTGTTGATCTTTGCTTACATTTCTATTATACAATCGACAGCTATCACTCCTTTCTATTCTTGGAAAGTTACGGGTTATCTACTCTGCTCATTTATCCACAAGCAACTGTTGCTAACTATCTCCTCTAACAACTCTTCGGCTTCATCCACCATCTTCCTCATTAACGATCCTCCTGAGACTGCATCAATAGTGCCTCTCATGGGTGGATTCACTCCATTGTAGAATGTTTGCAAAAGGAATTCCTTTAGTAGTTTATGGTGTGGGAACCTTCTTTGCAAATCCTTATATCTCTTCCAAGCTTTATATATCGATTCCTCATGGAAGTTTGTAATCTCCTTGATGATTTTGGTTATTTTGGTGAGGAGAAAATATTTTTCTAAGAAGGCACATACCAATTACTCCCATGTAGTGATATTGGATGGGCTAAGAAGGTGATACCAAGCCTTACCCTATCTCTTAATGTGAATGGGAAAAGCCCATCCTAGCTGCTTCTGACATTTGATGATATCGGAAGGTATCACATATTTCAAGGAAGTTTATGATATGCACATTTGGGTCCTCGTTTGTCAATCCATATAATTGTATGTTTTGTTGCAACATGCTCAATAGAACGGGTTTTATTTCAAATGAAGCTGCTTGGACCGATAGGCCTAGCAACACGTTGATTTGCAGCATTGAATCCCGACCTCAAGAAATCTATAAGGGTTCTTTGTTGGGCTCCTTAGTTGCCTCCTTCATTGAATTCTTGCAGATACTCTTCGACCATAACTGCTTTTGTAGTTTCTTCTTCATGTCGAGCTCTGTAAATGGCACATTCTAAATGGGCAATATCAAGCTCTAACGTTTCAACTATCCAATTCGAACTTTTAGTAACTCTTGTGTTCATGTAAGTGCATAGACACAAGAATGGGGAAAAACTCCTTAAACTATAAGAAACAAACTAATTGGATGCCTTCCCAGCAACGGTGCCAAAAAATTGTTGATCGTTTTACAAGCATTGCAATTTATAGCCTTCAAAATACAACAAGTGCACGGGTTGTGAATTGTAGTATGTGAAGGGCGATCCCAATATGAAGTGAACTAATCTAATCTTATGTTATCTAAGGCTCAGAAAAATTAATAAAATGAAAATAAAATTTGCAAAGAAAAGTAAGGAAAAGTGATTATCAAGAAATTAATTCTCAAGTTTAACATAAAAAGAAATCAAAGTCGAGCAACAAAAAAAATCACAATGGAAATTAACCAAGAATAGTTACTAAATTATGAGAGAGGTGATTTTTCCTCTCATCAATGCTAATCTAGTCAATTATGTGTTATTATAGTGTCAGTTCTAGACTATCGTAAGGTCGATTACTCTCTCTCAAGTTATAAACATTGAACCCTAAATCATAAACCCTAATTGAATTATGGAATTTGCTATCTCCCAATTAACAAAAGACCCACAACTCTAATTAGATCTTACGCCCTTTAATAAACTATCGTGTCTCACTTGAGATCTCTCTCCACATAATAACTGATATGATCACATGGTCTATTAGATCGTTTAGCTCTCATTAATCTAACCCAGTCATTTGTATTCAGTTCACCCTCTCAGTTTATTACCGAAATATGCAAGTTCTACTAGTAATCAAACCCAATCAAAATAACACAAAAAAGATTATATTAACATTGAATCAGGGTAAAATCTCGAAGGAAAAGTTAGAACATCATCAAAAATCCAATATCCATCTTTCATACATTAAATGAACAAAAATAAAGAGAGAATGGAGAAAGAACTTGGATTAGATAACCTGGGAAGGTAGCAGCATCGGAAGACCCACTTCCTTTCTCCTCTTCTCTCTTTTCTTTTTCTCTCCCTTGAAGCTTTCCCAAAAATGGTAGAAGTGGAGGCTCTCTTTTAGGTCTCCTATTTTTCTCTTTATAGTATTTTCTAATTAGGGCAACTTTAGGGCTTTTCCTTTGACCAAAAGGTCTGAAATGTCCCCGAAAAATGAAGTTCGAAAATTCGGGCGGCCCTGTTTGACCTTCTGTCATAATCGTGGCCTGCTAACCCTGAACGTGGCCCTTCCTCCTGCTTCTGTCACAATCGTGGCCCTCTGTTTTGGTTCGGGCTTCCAAAACTCCTCCATTTTTTAATATTAGCCTTGAAACATTAGCAAACTCATCAAGGCACCTCAAATAGGCAACATTGAAGCTCAAAAGTGTGCTTTAACCAATAAAACACTTAAAACACAAATATTTAACTAACTAAAACAATTCTCTCTAAACAATATAATTGACAACTATACACACACCAAACTACCCACTAAAACATGACACAATCTATAAATATCAGTACATGTCATGAAGGTCACACATAAACAAAAGACAATCAGACTGATATGGATGTGCCAGTTTAATAACGCTTAAAATCTCAACGACTTTTTTCTACCACTAGCCGCTACTTTTCTAAAGATAATGCATATTGAACAATCACAATAGCAAAAGTACATGCTAAGTTGTTATGGATTTTTCTAGTTAATTCACACCCTAATCATGACTATATAATCCTATAAGTAATAAAAAGGAGATAATGTTTATATTTTTATTTTATTCTCTCTCTTATTTCATTGAAAATTTAAAAACTTAAAAACACACATGCATATAAGAAAGAAATGCGAAATTGTAAAGAAAAGGAAATAAACTTCCCTTGTGTTGCCTCCCAAGAAATGCCTTTGTTTAATGTCATTGGATCGACTCCTTGTTTTCTACTCACATGAAAAAATTATGATCTTTAGGTTTCATAGTTTGCACTTGCTTCATGTGAGGTTGTTCAAGATAAGGCCTAAGTTGATAATCATTCACCTTTAGCATCTTCCCTATCTTCAAATTCTTAATCTTTACTGAGTCCATCCAATCTGGAAAAATCTCAAATGTCTCTTCACCTTTTTCTTCATTCACGTTCTCCAATATGTTATGTAAAGGTGAAAGGTTAGTTTTAAAAATAATTATAGACTCATTATCCTTCTTTGAGCTGAATGATGTATCATTTTCTGCTTCAAGCTCCTTCTCCACTTCTTTTTCTTCACAAGAAATTTCTTAAGTAATTCTCTCAAGATGCTCTAGCTCCTCTTCACTTTGTAAGGTCTTTGCACTAATGTCCCTTGGGTACACCTCGAGTTGATATTGCTGCTTCTCTTTATTTTATAATGCTAAGTGGTTAAGAGCTTTTGTCATCTGCCATCTGGCTTGCTATGTTGTGGAGTCTAGACATTGTATCTTGGTGGACTTGCATCGTATCCTCCTAGAACCACTATACACTTTGTTAAATATTATTAGCATTTATGATATTAAGCAAATCTTCCAAAGATGTACCTGAGTCATGATAAGAGGCTTCTTGTCTATACAATAATTGCTCTGTGTCCTATATATTATCAAGGAAGTAATTGTGTTGATTATCCCATCCATAATTGAAGTTATTATAATCATTCCGGTCTGCGTTATAGGAATAGGAATATAAGTTATAAAAGAAACTACTTTCTTCCATGTATTTTTTATTTTTTAATTTTTTCAATACATAAACATTAAATAAAAAAAGATCAAAAAATAACTGAAAAGAAACTAATTATAAACAAATATATACAAAAAACTAATTAAAATCAAAAACTAAAACTAAAGCATCACACTCCCCAGCAATGGTACCAAAATTGACATAGCGTGTTCTAACAGTACCTAAAATAACTAGATCTACAACTATAGCATTGTGAGTCTAGGTCAATCCCACAGAAAGTGCATGTAAAGCTTTTAAAGTGAAATGAATCGATGTTTAGGTTTTGATGGGTTTGTTGGTTTTCAAATAGTAAAATAAAACGAAACTAAACTAACTAAAACATATTAAAGGAAACATTGAAAAGTGATAAATGCTCTAGGGACCTGGTTATTGATTCAATCTAAGCCTACACACAATTAAACATATTTCATTGAATTGTTTTTCTCATTCATCTCCTAGCAATTATTAATCGTAGGTTAATAATAAGCTCTGTTAATCCCAGCTATTTATTAGATCATGTTTAACTAAGAGACGTTCATTAACTAAACCTAGCCTTTGAACAACCTAGGATAAGCTCTTTAGATTCAATTGGACAGCCGCATTATGAGTTAAGAAAATAGATTAATTAACGAAACAACCACATATGCTCAGGTCATTTAACATAGGTTATATTATCCCTAATGATTACAAACCATTAGTTGCTATAAATGAATCTCAATATAACAATTACAAATTATATTAAAAATCTAATAATGGGTTCATATAAAAACAATCTAACGATAACAAAGTAAAGATCATTCATACGTGATAACCCAAATTCATAAACATATGACAACATAATTAATCCCTAAAGAGAAAAAGACTTAACCGAGTTCTTTCGGTGTCGACAAGCTAGCCCTTCATAGGTCTCCAAAGGAATGGAGCCCATTCTTCCATCGCAACATGTTCTTTTTATACTTAAAAACGTAAGGCTTTTTGGGTAAGTGGCAGTATGTCATGGTTGTGACATGATGGCAAGAGATATGTCTCACGACCGTTAGACATATTTCATGCCATGACAAAGCTATTCTTCATTCTTTTTAATGCTTTCTTGTCTCATCTTCATTCTAATCATTCTTCTTCTTGTTCCATGAAGAAAATTGAGTATGAATCTTCAGAAAATGGCTCAAATACAGTGCTTTCAACTCACTTTAGCCCTTTCTTACTTTCAACTCACTTTAGCTCTTTCTTTTCCGAATTGTACATAAAATCAAATATGAACTAAAGTGAATGTAGAAGTTCATAACGTTAATTACTAGGTGTTTTGGAAATAAATTTACAATCAATTAAGCATAATCAATTTCACCCACACTTAACTTTTGACTGTCATCTGGCCAAACATCATAATCAAAATCATAGACCCAAAAACATTTACTCTTTTCCTATATGTTCTAAGAATATATAGTCATAAGAAAATATGAATAACTTTCAAAAATCATAGCAAGAAGTCAACATTCAATACTTCTACTCATGATCAATTAACATTCATCATTAGAAACTAAGCAATTTAGAGGTAAACTTGAAAAATGTATTTAGATAAGAAAGATTCATGGGTACACTCAAATATTATTCATGATCAAGACATTCCATAACTTTGCATATCATTGCATTTCTCCACCACTAAGAGTCACATGCATAATCATGAATCAAAAGACTTTTCAAGGTTGTAATGTGGGTAAAGGTAAGGTGAGATGTATTTGGGTAAAGTAGCATAAAAGTCATTAAGCTAGTGAAACAAGAAAAATATTCAATATACCATCAAGCGGAAAAACCAACATTCACTCAAAATTGTGTACATAAACTATAATGAATGCAAATTGTCATCAAACTAGTGAAATAAGAAAAATACTTAATATACCATCAAGAGAAAAAGCCAACATTCACTCACAATTGTGTACATCAACTATGATGAATGCAAAAATTATGTTTCCTACCTCAAATTCAAACTCTCACGTCATAAACCACATGAAGCATAACCAACTAGAAGGAATCACTCATACAATTGATGACAATACACTGAAAATACAAGGAGTGATCCTTAAAGCCACATCTACCTTATATGCATCATATTCAAATTACCCATTCCATAAAACTTTAGGAGGAGACATTAATCATAAATAACTTTTCAAAACAAATGTATTTCCTCCTTTATATTTTTATTCAAACATTTTTCTCTTTTTTCCATTTTCTTCTTTTCTCTTTTTCTTTGTTTTTCTTTTCATTCAAAAATTGAAAGAATTTATATCAACATGGAAATTTCTTTAATAAGACATAAAATAACATCCCAATAATTATAAACATCCCACATATATGCACCCCCTTACACTTATACTGTTGTACATCCACAATCATTAACAATCAACAAATGCTCTACTAGCTTTAAGGCTTGGGTAGGACATTTTGTTAGGTTTAAAGTATATAGTGTGGTTAGCACAAAAAGAAAGGTTAATAAAGCTCAAAGGGTCCTAATACAGGGAAAATTCATATCAAAGGGTAGGTTATTTAGCTAATTGAGTTTATAAAAAGAAACAATGCCTATATCATTTCCATGTTAATGCATGTGATAAAAATGTGGTCTTGAATAAAAAATCAGGGCAAAGTCAAGATGTACATGTTATGAAGGTCACACATAAACAAAAGAAAATGAGATTGATATGGATATGTTAGTCTAATAAGGCTCACAATCTGGCTAGAAGCCCAAATTGGGGCCTAACATTTTTTAGTTTGATCAGTTTAGGACTTAAACTTGTAACTTGCTCAACAAAGGTACAAGCTTTCACGAGTCTGCTCAATTTAAGGTTTTTTTAGACAAAAATTAGGAAGTTTCATACGCGCGCCGTTATTAATAAGTCAGTTAGTCTTTAAATTTCACGTTAAAAACACACGTGGGTTTTTAGAAAATAATAAATAAATAAAATCATTTTAATTTTTAACAGAAACCCTAAATTAATATATAATCCCCAAATTTTCATCCTATTTCTAATCCCTTCACGCATCATCCCCTTTTCTCTATATTTCCCTCCCTCTGCTGATCTCTCAAGAACTGTCCTCATTTAGAATTATATTCCCATTATTATTGGCTTGATATGATAAAGCAATTGTGTTTTGCTATTATGATTGTATTGATTCTTCTGTTGAACACAACTTTGTAATGGAGAGGAAGTTTTTGCTGCCCATTTGTTGTGAAATGAATTGCTTTATGTGAATTGTGTGTTTTGTTACAAAGTCTTTAGCAGAGATGAATGGAAAGGTAAAATTACAGTCCTCTATGGAATTTGAGAGAAATGGGTAAAATAATAAATAACAATGGGATTATGGATCATTTGGCAACTCGTTGATGGATGCATTGTCTTTCGAAAGTTTTGAGCAAATCTTCATGATTCTTAACTAAACCAGATTTATATTGTAATGAATTTTGCCTAAGCATTGGTTCAAAGCTACATGACGAACTCCAGCGAAAAATAAAAAGACATAAACTTTTCAATAACAAACTTTAGTATGCTTTGCATCATAAGATAAATTCTAGAGTATTATTGATTCTACTACGAAACTCCCAATTGTAATTGTAATATGGTGATTAATTTTATTTTTAGGATGAGTGTAATTGTAAGATGATTGAGTTTGGTGGGTGAAAAGAAACAAATATTTTGGGTATAGTGATAGCGATTGTCGAGTGCATTGCAAAGTTTACCTGACTCTGCACACTAAAATTTGTAGTTATGGTGAGTCGAGATCGAATCCATAGGGAATGTTCAGTTAATTTTCGTAACAAAATTAATTGTTGCAAGGAAAATATAAAGGGGGTTTTAGATTTTTAAGCAATTTGGAAATTAAAGTAAAGGTAAACTATCAAAACAAATTAAAACAAGTAATCGAAAAAGGGAAAAGTGTTGAATATAAGTAAGGTCCGGTTCTAGGGTCAATCTCGGCTTAAACAAGATCAAGCATATTTGTTGGCATCCAAAATTTTTTTTGTTGAATTAAGCATAATATTTTATGAAATAATCATGGAATTAGAAATTTAGCCTTGAATAAATGGAATTGTTAAGCATGATTTAAATAAATTATAAGGTCATGATAGAATAATTTTTTGAGTTTAATTATTTATTACAGTGTTAGTAGGATTTTATTGCACTGATTAGTTAAATTACAGCAGTAAGAATGTATAAAGGGCAATTGTGGCATGTCACTTAAGTTTAGAAACCATGAAGCATTAAAGGAAGGATAAAGTTGACTTTTCACACTCATTAAGGGTATAATTGGAAAAGGAAAATGTTGTCTTGATCTTTAGATGAAGAAAAACGTGAATGAAAGGAGAGAAGAAGAGAAAACTGAAAAAGAGAAAGAGAAGTGAGAGAGTTTTGGCCATGAGAGAAAAAGAAAGAAAACAAGATTAGGTTTCATCTTTTCTTAGTTTTCAAGAGTGATTTTGAGATTGTTCAAGAAGAGAAAAAGAAAGAGGAAGAGAATAGCTTCCATTTAAGCTAAACATCTCTTTGTTTGGTGAAGATTCAAGGTAAGCCCATTTTTAATCCTTTGGATTTTTGAAAGGAGTTTTGGTTCATGAAGCTTAGGAAATACATGGGTTTAAGTATTCTAGAATCAATTTTTAGTAAATATGCTATTTGGATTCCCAATTTGTATTCCCGTTGAATTGGATTTTTGTGCTAATGTTAAAGAAAATCAAGAGAGGTATGAGGAGCAAAAGGAGGGTCATTTTTAAACAAATTTTTAAGCAAGGAATCCAAGTGGGTTACATGTTTATAGTTTGAGTTAATGAGCCATGAGTATTTTCCTAATCAATA
>JAOTAY010000008.1:28970452-28986435 GCA_025629805.1 Erythroxylum baracoense | reverse complement strand
TACTACTACTACTACTACTACTACTACTACTACTACTACTACTACTACTACTACTACTACTACTACTACTACTATCAATACTACGACTACTACTACTACTACTATTACTACTACTACTACCACTACTACTATTACTAGTACTAGTAGTACTACCACCACCACTACGACTATTACCACCACTACTACTACCACTATTTCTACTACCACTACTACTACTACTATCAACGACTACCACTACTACGACTACTACCACTACTACCACTACGACCACCACCACCACCACTACTACTATTAGTATTATTATTATTATTATTATTATTATTATTATTATTATTATTATTATTATTATTATAATTATTATAACTCTTTTTTATTCCTAACCAATTTGGAATAAATAAAGATAGGGGGAAGATGAGTTTAATTATTCCCCAAACTTAAGGAATAAGTAAATCCCTAGATTATATTCTGCATGTTTTCTTCAACCGAATAATGGAATAACCTATTACTAAAAATAGATCAGGAATGAAATGGTGATTTTAGTCAAGCAAACACTCCATTAGTGTTTTACAGCCTAATATTGTTGTTCGATTGTTGTTATTGCTATTTTGTTGTTACTGCTACTATTTTTAGTGATTTTATTGAATTGACATTTGCAAGATATTATTAGCTGATGTTATGATCATTTAATATTTTGTTGCGTATGTGGACTTATAAATTGAGTCATTTATACATGGATATTAAATGTTAATAATTAAAATATGTTTTTAAATATTACGTATTTGTATATTGCCGATTTATTGGAGTTTTTTTACTTCATCGAAAACTTATAAAACATTAGGAACGACCCGAGCACCAGCATAGATGTCTCCTATGAAAAACAATGAATAATTAAGTAAAAAAAGGGATCAAAACAAATATAGTATAAGCAGAGATCTACTTTAATTTTGTCACAAAATGAATTAATATGACTTTTATATCCACCATATGCAACGTGGAACGATAAGGCAATGTTGGTTTATGCCCTACAGTCAATCGCTTTGGTTGTAATTTAGTGACAAATTATTTAAAGGGATTAGTTATATGGTACATGTTTAGATATATATGATAAAGTCCACGGAATTATTGTACATTGCAAATGAAATTATAATGAGATTATAACTATAAGATTTATATTGTATTTATGTATTATTCCAAAATGTTCCTAGTTATTGTTTTATTAAGATCGGACATTAATAGAATGCAAAAAGACTAGCATACGTTGTATTTTTCCTTATAAAGGAAGTAGTCAATCTTGTAGGCTTTAGTATAGAGATATTTAAACAAACGTATGGGTGCTTGTTAGAGAACAAGTTCACTGAATAGACCCAATACGAAAAATCTATTTGGAGCATCACTTGTATATCTATGGAGCTCTCATTGTGATGATTGAATAAGTGATCCTTTGACTTGAGGTCACCAAAGTTATCTTGTATAGGGATTGCTACGTTTTGATACTATTTATGACCTACTTAATCATGGGTTGTTCAATCAGTAGTCATTAGTTGTAGCATAAATTATATGGAGATAGTTGTATGATCAAGATAGGATTCATCACTTTAAAGTAATTAGGGAGAATGTTTCGTTGTTCTCGATTAGTATTGATTCGAAAATCCTTGGCCAAGGTGGAATAACATTTTGTAAATAGTTTACAAATGTCATTAATTGAATCGATAGCTAATAGCGGAGAATTAATATGATTGGACTCAAAAATAGAGTAGACATTAATTCCATGCTCTATGTCTAAACAGAACATTGTATGATGAAAGGATTGAATTATACAGAGAAATTATGCACGAAAATGTTAGTCAAAACTACTTTGACATTCCTAAATATTTGAGTGGTCATGATGCGTTGCTAGATGTCAATCTTGATCTATGATTATAAATTGTTTAATTGGAAAATTAAAGATAAATTAAAAGGAGTTTTAATTTATCTAGAATTAGATCTTATAATCATTGCCAACATATTTGGGAACCTAATGAATCTCACATATAGAATGGGTTGAAGAGAGCAAAGTTAATTTAATCAAGTTGAACTTGATTGTAAAGTTTGAGAAACTTTATGATTAAATATGAGATATTTAATAAATAAAGATCAATATGAGATACTGAATTTTATATGAACATAATTGGTATTTAATTAGAATAATTTGTAATTCTAATTAAAGTTTAATTGAACTTAGATTTTAATTGCAATGAAATTACCGAAATGCCTAGAATCTATTATAAATAGGCTTAAGCTCTGTGGAGCTAGTACTTCTTGCTTAACCCTTTGTGTAAGAGTTACATAGTGCTCTTATCTCATTTTATGGATACCATTAGAGGCCGAACATTTGTGCGGCTACGGTGGTTAAAAGAAATCGATTTCGGGAACAGTTTCAGGGATACAACAAGATAAAGGTCAAACTTTAGAATCAGGTACGAATTAAGTTTCCATTTTATTTTAATTTGTGTTAATCATTTTATAGAATTAAAAAGATCTTAGTTTTTGGGAAATCAAAGATTCTGAAAAAGTTTCGTAATTATTTCACTACAGTTTGGATCAGATCCCTACCCGGTTTCCTAACATATGAAGACCAAAAAATCAAGTTCAAACTGAGGTGAACATATTGACAAAAGTTACAGTAACCCTTAGGCCATGGAAAGTAATGAAAAGCACCGCATTACCCCCGAAGATACATAGATCCTTGACGATTCCATACTAAATGGGAAGGAACCACTTTTAACCAACTCCAAAGAAGGTATCAAAAAAAACAAAGAGATTGAGGTAAATTCCCCTAACACTTCTATGCTAAGTCCCCGGGGAGTTTAGTCACCTCAAATTGGTTGTTTAGACCCTTGTTTTAGTAACAAAAGACTAGGAGGAAAAGGGGGAAGATTTGTGAAGTTACTAGTATAAAATGTTAAGGATTAAACTGCCCTAATAAACAGTTGGCTTTAAAAGACCTAATAAGTATAACAACCCAAGCTTTGTTGGTCTTATAAAGACCAAAATAAAGGAGGACACTTTAAAAACAAAGGATTATGGTTCTTAAAAAAGGATCGAACTTCCCTTAGCGATCATGCAAACCATCCTAAAGGTAGAGTGGTTGTTACCTTTAACCCTACAACATTTCACTTTGAAACCTGGTGTTCATTAGACCAATTAATTAACTATGAATTGTTGTTGAAGCATTTCAATTCCCCTATCAAAATAACTATAGTGTATGCAACTAATTAGGAATACCAAAGAAATTTCCTATGAAGTGACTTGAGACTTGGAATAGGTATTTAAACTTCTTGGATGTTGATTAGGAATTATAATTGCAATCTTTCTCCCTAAAAACTTAAACCAACTTGAAGAATGTCCAATCTAGATTCTGCGAGCTATCAAATCTTACTTCTAGAATTAGCCTTGCAAATCTCAGATACACTGGATCTCTTTTCACTTGGAGCAACAAATAAATTGGAAACAGATACATCCGTAGGAAAATGGATATGTGTTTTATTAATGGCTCTTGGATCAAAGAAACGCAACTTAATCAAGCTCATTTTTGAACTAATTTAGTCTTTAACCACTCATTAATTAAAACTAATCTAAAGAATGGATATGAGAATATAACGACCCCTTTTAGGTTCTTTAACACCTTATTGACTCATTTTTAACTTAGAGATGTAATTGAATAAGATATGAATATGGAGATGTTTGAACCTCTGCCATAAATGTGTATATAAATTAAGGATCATCTATTTAGATGCAAATATCCTTTGAAAACTTGCTCAGATCCTCTTATATTGGAAAAGAGAGAAGCTTTTGATCATCTCAACAAGATTCAGGAAGTTCTTACTATGAAACCAAATGACCTTTATGTCAAATCCTATGAAATTGAAGTCTTGAAGAGATATCACTCAACTATGGATTATACAAACTTATAGCTAAGATAAAATGGCAGAATTATATGGTTACAAGAGAGAGATAGAAACTCCAGGCTTTTTCACAATTATATCCAAGGAAGAATTGTTAAACTTAAGGACCAAAATGGTAACATGGTGATCGAGCAGAGAAACCTTAAGGAATTAGCCCACTCCTACTTCAATTCTATCCTAGTAGAGTCCTTCATTCCTCCTAATCTTCCAGTTTAGCTAGCAGACTCCATAAGAAATGCTCTTAACCCTCAACATATCCCTTCATTGACTAAGGAGCTAATATATAAGGAGATTAAGAATACTTTCTTTTCTTTTTAACCAGACAAATTTCCTAGTTTAGATGGCTTCAATGCCAGTTTTTTCATTCTACTTAGGAAATAAATGGCTCAATGGTGATCAACGTTGTCTAAGAATTATTCATTAATGGTAAGCTTCTCTGATCTTAATAAAACTTACATTTTTCTTATACCTAAGGTTCCTAATCCTTGTTCTCTTAATGAATTTCTAATGTGATATACAAAGTGATCACTAAGTGCATAGCTAATAAATAGTTGGAAAAACTCCCTAACTTCATCAACCTTTGCTAAGGGGCTTTTATAAAAGGAATGAACATATGTGACATCATAAGCTTTGTTTATGAGCTATTTAGGGTATATGGATTAGAAAAAATATTAAAAGCTATGAAATGCAAATTGATTTGACTAAGGCATTTAATTTACTAAGTTAGAACTTCATCTTTAACTCCTTACAGGCAATTAGTTACCCCAAAAAATTCATAAACTAGGTACAAGTTTAGTTTCCTACTGTATGCTAGTTAATGGGGAATCTTTAAGGTTTTTAAAAGCAAGTCAAGGATTAATACAAGGTGATCATTTGTGTCTTTATTTATAATAGCAATGAACATGTTATCAAGGCCAATCAACTACAACATTGCAAGAGCTTCAGCTTTTAAATACCATTATAGTTATGACAAGCTTAAAATCTCACATCTAGCTTTTGTAGATGATCTCTTACTTCTTATTGGGCTAATTTGGTCTATATAAACATTCTTATGGAATCTTTAGACACCTTTAAAAGGCTATCTAGTATGAAGTTTAATGCTAATAAGAGTTGTATCTTTTTTTAACTCCCTTTTCAAGCTATTCTTCCTTAAATTATTCCTTATTAGGACTGCAACTTAAACTTCCATTCAAATATTTGGGAGTCCCAATTTAGCGAGGAAGTTGACTATTAGAGATTGATCTACTCTCATCAGCTTAATTAAAAGAAGATTACATGCCTAGTGTGGTTATTCCTTTTATTATAGAGGGAGGGTCCAACTTGCCATTTCTGAACTTAACAACCTACACACACACACACACACACATACAGACACACACACACACACACACACACACACACACACACACACACATATATATATATTGGTACTTCCACCTTGCACTACCTAAATGAGTCATAAAGTTAATTGATAAACTCATAAGGGATTTCATCTAGAATAGATGCATTAGTAGTAACAAAATCCATAAAGTTAAATAGACTATTATTTGCCTTCCTACGCAACAAGAAGGGCTAGGATTATGCTTAGTTAAGAGAATGACAAGGGTTTTATTGGCTAAAAGATTATGGAAATCTATATGGACAAAGAAAACCTATAGGTATGATGGATACACACCTTCCATCTTAAAGACCACAGCATTTGGATAAGGGAGTTAAGCCAACTAACTTATACACCTTTCATTAGATTTGGCTCACTAGAAGCTTCATATAGAACCATATTAAGCAAAAAATTAGCAATGTTAAAGATATAGACTTCTAGTTTGATAACTAGCATAGTTTTGACCCTTTTTATAAGCCTAGGTACATTAATATGTTGAAAGAAATTGCTCTAGTAAATACTAAGGTGAGTGAAAAATAGGAGAATAATTCCTAGCATTAGCCATTCTACTTAGTTAAAGGATTTTAGGAAATTACGCAAATGCTTCCTAGTTTCTATATGGATCCATCTAACTTTGATAAATCGCAATGATCTTTTTATAGTTCAATGATGTTCTTGTAGGAAACTTTTAGTGAGACCTCAACCATTTGTGCAAACCTACATATTGATATGGAACTTTTTAATGACTTCTTCACACCCTTTCATGCTTTGGTTAGGTAGATCCTTAAGACTTGGTACAAGGGACAAGCTCAAATTCCCTTTAGCTATTACTTTATGTACATGTTGTAATAGTGAGCTAGAATCTCATGATCATCTACTCTTTAATTACTCTTTCTCTGTCATTTTCTAGCATTATCTATTGAGCAAGTTTTATATATGATAAAACTCTTAATACCACAAGAATACGAATCATATATTATAGTGTCAAAAGGTATCATTCCCATGAGGACTATAGACACCTAAAAAATTTGAATAAAAACTTTGCCAAAGATACTAAAAATTGAATTAAATTAAAATAAATAATTGAAATTAAAGAAAAAAATAAGAAAAAATAAGTAAATAATTGATAAGTGAGTTACGATTGAATTTGAGGTTGATCAAAGTTGAAGACTTACGAACTATTATATCCTTATTTTGTCTCCCTTAATCTTGTTTATTCAATTTATGCTAAATCTAAGATTTCCTACAATTTTGATTACCATGTCTCAAGATCTAATCAAGTAACCCTAATTGAATTTGATAATTATAGAATTCTATTCTTTAATTTCACCAAACTACTCCTAACTTGTTCGATTATATTTGAAGCAATCTTAAAGATACTTAATTTCACAACTGTAACACACCACTACCATAGAGCATATGCCCGAACATCTAGAGGACATTCAAGAACATACCGTATGAAAATGTCATGTTAGAGCAATTACATCAACTTATTATGGCATTATACAAAACATAGGTATTTCCAAAGATCAAACTCCTCATTTCATTCACAAAATGAAACTTACTTACATTGTCATTACATTTCGTAATCCATGTTTATACAAAACATAACATTTGGAAATTTAAAGTTCTATACAAAATTTCTACATGAAAGGAGAAGCTAAACAAAAGTACTTTATCTAGACTATGTAGGTATCAGCTGACCAAACCTTTGAGCCATTCTTGTTTTCACAATTGACAATATTAGACTTCTATTATATCACCTTAGAAGCTAGGTCTCTCTTGTACTTGAAAATCAACGTTGTAATTTTGATGAGTTTGTGAACTCAATGAATGAACTATCATTGATGTGCTCACTCAAGTTAGAACACAAATATCATAAGTATAAACCAATTCAGCAGATGTATCACAATATTCAATATTAAATACCAGATCATAATATACATCATATCTCAAAAATACATCATGAACTTCAAACATTTCATATACTCATTCCAGAATAAACCAATCATTTATCTCAATCATTCATATCATCAATGTGTACACAAACATTGCATATCACTATATCAACACAATTCAGTAATTATTCGCAATCATTCACATGATATATGTAAAGATATATATAAATACAAATGCACATATGACTCCATGCACTTTCTTTTTTACTTGTTGTGACAGAGCACCTATTTACTGTCTCGTGCCTATTGTGGATACCGGGCTCATTTCATATTCTATCTCGTACCTATTGTGGATACTGGGCTCATTAATAACTGAGCCTGTGGCTCTTTGTGCACATTTGTGAGCTTTAAGCTCTTTTTCACACTAGTTACTTCGGTCACAACTCCTTTATCTAATCATGCATAACAATGTGATGGAATGCATCAATTCACATAATATGCTATCAATAACTTTCATTCAACGTGCACAGTCATTTATCACATTCATTAGATCTGAGCCCAGCATTTAACATTTAGTTGAGTACACATTTTCCATATTCACATACAATTAGAAAGCACTTCCAATACAATCCCGAATACCAAACTCCTTGGACCATTAATGTCTAGAATTATCACAATCATATCAATAACATTTCAATATTTAAAAGTTAATCAAAAACAATTCAGTTATAGTGAGAAAACATCTAGGTTAACTCTCAATAGGCTCCAAATAAGTTATTGCATTGATGACCCAACAATGTCTGGATGTTCACGATCAATTCGTGCTTCTTTTAGTCATGTAATACACACATATAGTTCACACATTACTAAGTTGATCAATCATATAAATATTCAATCATGCACATATATATGTGCCATGTTTAATGCATGTTCAATTGACCTTTTCGAGTATGTAACTATATATAAATCTTGACCATTCAAACATCATATTTTGTATAATACCATTTTATAATCAACTTTGAACCTTTAAGTTAGCTTGATTTACTCCAAATTCTTCAACCATACATTACACTTATCCTCGAACATGTTTATGATCAAAAGCCTCATATAAAACAGACACAATTGTTACTTTAAATTTGGAATTTCAATAAGCTAGATCTATACAAGCACCAAACTTTTTCTAGTAATATATATTCATACATTTACCTAATTCTCATTCATAATTATCCCATGTTCTTCAATGCTCATTCATCCATACCTTATACACATTACTTATGTCTTTAAGATCATGTTTTCATTAAAAGAATTCATCTCTTCCTTTAACAAATGATAATTTCCATATTTGAACTCAACCATATCAAAACAGCCCATTCTTTAAGTTATGACATCAATTAACTACATAAACTTATCAAAATCTTAACCAATTAATCAAGCAACAATATAGGCTCATTCCTAGCCTTAATCAAGACCAAATATACCAATTTAGAGTGAGATTTCTTAGCTGGTTCAACATGTACACAAAGATGAAATTAAAATTCCAAAATTTGTCATCAACATTACTAATGTGTGTAACTTTATTGCTTTTAATAGTTCACGAATTTTACAAACTTAGAGACATCCCTAACACCTGAAATTTTCCAAATTTCATGTCCTTTAAGGTTTCATCATTTTAGGTTAATTTAACTTCCATATTGGTTACACTAAGGCTTACAAAATTATGCTAACTTATGTCATTAATAGTCTTTTTTTTTTTACAAACACACCTACAGCTCTAATTTTCCACATTTGAAAACACCTTAATAACACCTATCTTTAGCATGAATTCCTAATCAATTATACTTAAAATCCCAACTTAAATCAACCCTGCAACAGCCTATAAACTACTATTTTTGTATATGAAAAAATAGAATAGAAAATTACCCATTCATTCTCCATTTTCCAACACATCTTCAACATCAACATCATATACAATCTATCCCAATTGAATCATCATAATCTTTCTATTATAACATGTAATAAAGAACAACACTTTACGTACTTATTTAGCTTTCAATTCCAGCTCAATTCATCAAGTCTACCTAGCACTCCATGCATGCAAAATCATCCCAAATTTAAGGTGAAAATTGGATGGTTTTTAGCTAAGATAAAATACAATAATAATTTGGTTCTTTAGCTATCTTGTGAAGGGTAAAAGCATGTATTTGGTGTGGTAATTTAGCATAGCTCAAACAAAACATCAGAATGGGAGAAAGAAGCAAGTTTTAGCGGTGAGAGATGAAAAGAGAAGAAGAATGAACAAAGCTAAAACTACTCCTTCAGAAGTGTAACTCCTTCAATGTTAGATGTCACCATGTTACATTGACATATGTCTCTAAGCATGTAAGCCACTTATCCCCTCCATAAGCTACCAAATGTAACCAAGTTACTATTCCATTTGTCAATTAATTACCCATACTAAATGTCACTCATTTATCTATGCCATTTGTCACTTATTTCATTGGCTTAGCCATCCTAATTTTCTATCTGTCAATTTGTCTTGTCACTTGACATTTTTCATAGTTTAAATGTACATTTTAATTCATCACTTTTCTAATGGTAACAATTAATTCCAAATTTTATACTTGTAATCATTCAAACCAAAATTTAAGACATAACAATACACAATTCACATCACGATCATTTTAAACCTTTCATACCCCGAAATATGTCAATTAAGTGCATATACTATCTTTGCAATATCTACAAACTCATAATTCATATGTGCATGCTAATGATATGCATGTAAATGAAATGCATTTCATGAATGCCAAAATGATATGACTCATATGCAATAATTAAATCTCTAAGCCTTAGGATGGAAAACGGGCTATTATATGGCTTCTGAAGATTATTTCTTTCTCTTTAGATTGAATAAATACATAAGTTTCTAGGACATGTCGTTTTCCCATTTTAGAATATCCAACCAGTTACATGACATATCAAGTTGAGTAAACTTTGCAATGAAGACCAAATGAAGCTAGAATATTGGCATTGAAAGAATAAATGGGAGAATTGTCTCCAATACAGATTGATAAAGAACACAAAGACCATTACTAGATGTATGAATTCAATCTTTGGTGGCTAGTTTGTACTTAACAGCAATCCAGGAAATAAAAAAGGCTTTAGGTATAAAGGACTTTCTCTAAACAATATCAAACTAGCGCACTTTAGGGGAGTGTGATCTTAAAAGATTAAAGTAGGAGGAGTTGACAAAAATGAGGGAGTTGTCAGCTAACCATATAGGATTGTCACCCTCCACTATGCAAGGCTAATTGTTAGGGAAGTAAGGTTGCAACCTACTAGTTCCCCTGACATCACAGTTCCAATTTTTAGCTTGCATCACATTATTAACTCTAGAATTTAAAAGGATCCTCATATTTAAATAAGTCAGGGATTTCTATCTATTCGAAGGAATATGATTAGTCCAATTGCTAAACCAAAAACTAGTTTAATTCTTATTCCCTACCATGATTATGATGAAAGAGTATACCAGGTCCTTATTTTTTAACATTTGGATAAAGGAGTGAGCTTTTCAATCTGCAATTACTAGAAATTTATATCTTGGAGATAAAATTCACTAACCTATTTAGAACATAATGCCTCATTGTCATTATGTAGCCTCTATATCCTTTTAGAAATAAGGACATCTTTTATCAACTGTAAGGGTACAAGTATAGCACCACCTTCTTCCTTATTTAAATAAAAATAGTTCCATTTAATCTTTGCTCCTCTTATATAACTGCCTTTGCCTATCAATAAAAAGTCATTTATAAATTTTCCAATTTCCTTGTTTAGTCTCCTAGGTCTGATCCCCAATGTGTGTACAGGCTCCTCAATAATGAGGAAATAAGTTGTAGTCTTCAAGCATTAGATAGGAACCTATTCTGCTAAGCATTAATCTTCCTTTTGTACATTTTCAAAAAGGGAATCTAATCCTCAAGCAAGGGCACCTTTGAAGTGATAAAGAGCCCTAGATAATTGAAGGGAAGATGATGCAAAGTAAGATCTATAATAGAGCAAAGCCGCCGAGGGTTGTTCATATCCTTGGATATATATATATATACTATTTTTTTGGAAGTTCACTGACAGTCTTAAAGTTTTTAAGAAAACGTTATGAACATTTTTCATTAACCTCAGGAAGTAAGAGTCAACACCATATAACAAAATCGAGTCATCTGCAAATAAGAGTTCTATGATCTCCATTTCTATGCATTTAGAGTGAAAAGCAAATCCAGGTGCTCTACTTATATGTTGATGTAACATTCTAGGTAGGATCCCTATTGCTAAGGTGAGTAAGTAAAGGGAAATGGGTCACCTTACCTAATTCCTCTAGTACCTTTAAAGATCTTTTAAGTAACAAGTTGTAGGAAGTAGGAGAAACACATGTCTAATAAGCCTGGGAGGATAACCAAAGACATGAAGGAATCTTTAAATGAATTTCATGTGAAGAAAATTAAAGCCTTTAAGAAATCATTCTTCATAGCATAACTTTAAATAGCCTTTTTAGAATCATATTCCTTTAGTAACTCCTGCACTAATAACATATTATTAGAGATAGATCTACTTGCTATAAAAGCTCCTTAGGTGATATGAATAATATTATTGAGAAAGTTCCTTAATCATCTAGCCAATATCTTTGAGATCAACTTAATACAATGTTAAAGAAGGAAATTAGACGACAATTAGAGATGCTAGTGTGGTTAGGAAACTTAGGAATCAAATTGAGATAAGTTTTGTTTAATTCCTTCAGCATTCTACAACGTAAGAAGAATTCTTAAACTACTTCAATAACTAGCATGCCTGTAATGTCTCATGTTTTTTGGAAAAATGGTTATTGAAACCATCTATCCTCGGAAACTTGTTGAGGTTGATATCGAACAAGTTTTCTTTGATCTCTTGTAGTGACTCTGGCCTCATCAAATATTCTTTATTCTCCTAGCTTATCTTCTTTCTAACAAACAACTTAATATCCTCATTGGAGCCATCCAGCATAGATTCACTTCCTAATAGTTCCTTAAAGAATCTTATAGAAATATCTTATATCTTTCCTTCTTTTGTGTAAGAATTTCCTTCTTTATCTATTAAAAAGTTTATCATATTCCTGTTCCTTCTATCGGGAGTGGTGTTATGAAAGAATCTGGAATTAATGTTGCCACTCTTAAACCAGTTAACTATAGTCCTTTTATTAAGGAATGAGTTATGATCCTACAATGCACAATTAAATTCTTACAATTTTAATGTCTCAGTTGTTTCGGAATTAGGTTGTAAGGATCCAACAAGCATTGGTGTTGAATTTTCTCTATTTCTTCTTTTTCTATGTCAAGTCTCTCAGTTATTATTTCACCATCCATTTTTTGAAAGATATTTAACTGATCTCTTGCTAACCTCAACTTCTTTATTAGTTGGAAACCCTTGCACCCAACTATTTCTACTTCCTAACCTTTTTTTATTAGATCCATGAAACAGGTTTATTATTAATTCAGAAATTGTAGAACCTGAAGGGAGGTCTTGTGATTACACATGATCACTAATTAAGGACTTCTATGACAATGATCTGAGAAAAGGAGCGTCAAATTTTGAAGGAGTTTGGAAAATATTTTAAATAATGTTGCTTTATTTACACTTTATCAAGTTTTTTAAATGAAATAATACCCTTATTATTTGTTAGTCCAAGTGAAAAAATAGCCCATGAAATTCAGATCCTGTACCTCCAGTTTATTGATTACCTACTCCAATTCACTTCTTATGCCCTTTAACTTAACCCTGGAACCTTAAGCGTCATTCAAGTTTAAGACACAATTTAGGCCCCCGACAAGCAACGAAGTTGCTCTCATATACTTCTAAATTGAAAACAAAGCCTTCTCTTTTGGAATTCATAATTTGACATAGATGACTGTGATTACAAATGGAATAGCCATTCCAGAGATAGGTAAGATGCATTAGCTAGTCAATTTTAGATATATTTGAGATGTTGACAAAGTCATTATTATGAGAAAAGGCAATTCTTCCATTGTAGTAGTTAAAACGGATTGAGGCTATGCTCTAATTTTGTTCCCAAAACTTCATTGAATCATAGAGCTTTGCAGCTTTTAGTTAGTTTCTTCCCCAAAATTAATTATTAAAAAAAACTTGAAACTTCAGAGGGTCATTCATCCCTCTCATTTTCCAAAAAGAATAAACATTTGAGTACAGGATCAGATTAAAGTTTACCAAACTCTATTCTTAGATTAACCTTTTTTCCTTCCAGGCTACCTTCTAAAAGAAGGACCAACTTCTATAAACCTCTCCTCCATATCTAATTGGTGATCCTTTAGAGTAGGAACCTCGTTCTCCATACCTTCAGTAATTTCCTCCTCCTCCAACACAGTCCTAACCGAAGTGGGAGAGTTCTTAAAAGAGTTTTCCTTCACCTACTTGGGGGTATTATCATCCCTAATCACCTTTTTAGTTGTGCTTTACTAAAATTTTATCAGTAACAAGTTCCTTAATATCATTCTTTCTTTGTCAATATTTTAAAAATCGGACTAAAAGTTAAACTAATATGATAAGAAATTTAAAGTTTAAAAGGTGCACTTAATATTAAAACGTCATCAAACTAACTAAAAATTGGATAGAATTAAAGAATTTGCAATATGACTAAAAGATATTGTATTTATCTATCAAATAACTTAAATTTTAATTAAAAAACTGTTAAACAAAAATTAATTGATTATTTTAGTGTATAAAAACTAATTAATTTACAAAAATTGATCGATTAATTACTAAACTGATTAATTTTTAATAACAAGAGTTATTAAAATAAATTAAAGCAAAAACCTAAAAATTGAATAAAAAATTGACGCGATTCTAATTAATTCAATTTTTTATTCATTACTCCCTCCCACCAAAAATTAAAATTGCATCTCTTTGAATATTTATCACAAATTATACCCTTGATTAGATATAGGTCATTCGGTACGAGGAAAGTTCCGATCTTAAAAGTATGAATTAACACTTGGCTTGGTTAGAAAGCAAAACTATAACATGGATCAACAATCTTACTCTATAACATTCTCTCTCTACGTTCTCTCTAAAACACTAGTTTATGTTTCTCTCTGAAACACTGTTCGTCCATAAGTTTTCTTCGTCCTTTTCCTTAAGCTTTGCATGGTTTCTTCCAGCAAGAGGACACGCCCATGGCGTCCCTCGACCTAGAGGGGGCCTTGGCAAAAAGGGGACGTACGAGGAAGTGGGAGGAAGACCCACTGATCAGTACACCGATGACATATAGTGCAGCAGTCACCGGTACCCCACCCGAAGAAGTAGCTGCTGCAGACGAACCCTGGCCAACCGAGAAAATAGTCGATATTACAGAGGGTGACATTGTCCCACTGTTGACTGAACTTGGTGGAGGCCTGACTCTGTCACAATCCTTTAAAGAAAAATTGGATAAGCAGTGGAACCTAACGGTAGTTGTCAAGCTTTAAGGAAGAAGAATTGGTTTTCAAATGCTGAGCTCACGTCTACGGGTACTCTGGCAACCTAAAGGACCGCTAAAAATAGTTGATCTCGAGCATGACTTCTATCTGGTTCGGTTTCTGGAAGAGACAGATTACCTCCATGCTTTAGCAGATGGTCCATGGCTCATCTTCGGGCAAACACTTTCGGTGCAACGTTGAGAGCCATCCTTTCGTCCGAAGCATGGGAAGGTCCACTGGGCTGTCACTTGGATTCTCATACAGGAGCTTCCTATAACTTGATACCACCCGGAGGTTCTAACAGCTCTAGGCAACCTTATTGGCAAGATTGTCAAAATTTATGAACCAACGTTGTTAACCCTGAGGGGACGCTACGCGCGTATTGTGGTGGACATTGACCTAAACTAGCCTTTAACTACCAAGGTGGAACTCGATGGAGAGGTGCTGCAGGTCATTTATGAGGGACTTCCCCAGATCTGCTACACCTGTGGTATCGTGGGACATGAGACCTCAGCATGTTCCCAACCTAGCCGAAATGCAGAGACAAATCCAGCGTCAACTAAATGACAGCCACGGGCGGTCGAGGGGCTAGCTGAGGAGGCAGCAGAAAGCAGTAAGGGGGAGTACAGACAACGATCGGCTAAGCCAACGGTAACGGACCGTGGGTGCACGTTCAACGAAAGGTCTAGACCAGCTGCCCCACGTAACCATCAAAAGCCGCCGCCCTCCACGCCGCGTCATGTTCCATCAAGCAGCATCAAGGTGTCCACTCAAATGGCAGGTTCAAGATTCACAGCTCTGGCGAGGAAAGAGCTGATGGAGAACGTACCCGAAACATTGGTAGCGGCCCCACCAACATTTAATTCGAAAGGCAAGGGCCAAAGGTTGGAAATGGCCCAGATAATTGCACAAAGTCCTGGGCCACTATTCCAAGCTACTTGCCCATACCCACTTATAAAGAAGGGGCCTAGAAGAACTAAGATGGGCCAATCCCACTTCACCCGGGGAGAAAGTTCCCAGACCCGCCCAATTCAGGAGCAGCCTTCGGACCTATCCCCACAAATCCAAATTCAACCTACTAGTGCAGACAAACACGTCACAATTCAGATTTTCTCGCATACAGAAATGGTATGCGACAGCCAGGTGCTGGCGGCCCGCTCATTGGACGGGGAGGAGAGCCTCCAGTTAATGGAAAGAGTAACAGGCCAGACCAACCTACAAAAACGAAACGGTCCCTTCGTAACCAGTCATCCATAATATCAAATAA
>JAOTAY010000008.1:28952080-28963896 GCA_025629805.1 Erythroxylum baracoense | reverse complement strand
TGGTTCCTCAAAGAGAACGACCCGAGGTTGTGCTATATGCAATCCTTGGTTAAATTTTTGAAGTAACCCCAAGGCGAGAATCGGACAAAAAGGTTATTTCATCCATCATATTGCCACCATAATTGCATGTTTTGTTTATCATTTACGTACTTCAAGTGATGGCCATAAGTATAGTTATACATGTAAAAGAAGCACATTGTAGTTGGTATATTGAGACAATAAGTGCAGAGAAGCTTAAAAAATGTGTTCTATATTTAAATGGTATCTAATATTTATCAGTATTAGTACTGTATTATATTATAATTAGATCCTGTATTAATTTACAATATTTATAACATTGGGTTAATGGTATGATTTACCTCTTAACAATGTACTAAATGTTTAAGATAGCGTTTACCGTTTATTTTAGTACCAATTCATCCCTAATATTTATAAAATGACATGCTTTACATCTCAACTTTATAGTTTTCTTTTAAAAGGAGTGACAACAACATTAGTGATAAACATGTAGTATGTCAATTGTGCCACTCATATGAATGCCAACAAGGCTTTAATAATTTGCTATTTTTAATAATTTTTATTTAAACTTAAACATATAATCCTAAAACAAAATTAACAATTGCGAAGATTTAATGATACGAAGCTGCGAAGATCACAACGGGAGACCAGAAGGAACCCGAAGTATCTGGATACACGATGACACATGTTTGCATAATAGGAAATAATAAAACATGGGCTGACTTATTCTCCAGTGAATGGGTCCTCTACCACAGTAATTGCTTGATATTAGGGAGATTTATTTATTGTTATGTTGTTAGTGGTCTTTTAAATTCATATTCTGCTTACCTAGAAAGTAGGACAAGTTGTTATTTTTTTCTGGTATTCAAAGAACATCTGTTGCAGCAATAAAGGATGATTAGTGAGTCCAATAATTATGGTTTTCTATTCTTGACCTTAACAAGAATTATTTCTTCGTTTACATACTCTAACTGGGGCCTCTATCAAGTGGTATGTCTTGGAGTGGTGGCCCACGGAATGGTAGCCTGGGAGTGTCAGCCATGACCAAAGTGACCGTGATTAACAAGGACCTCGGAGTAGTGGCCCATGGACTGATGACCTGAAAGTGTCAGCCATGACCAACATGGCCGTGACCAACGAGGACGTTGGTCCTTATGGGGGGACTAATGTTACGTTTCGATCCAATTGCAAGGTATGAGACTTGGATCTCACATCGATTAAATACAAAATTAGTGTGGGATTTATAAAGACTTTGGGCTCTCCACTCTCATAAGTTAGCTTTTTGGGTGTGGCTCTCCTAAAGTCCTTATCATTCAACAAGAAACATAAGACACTAACACTGATTCTGGTGAATTTAGCAGCTATTGTAGCAGAATTATTGTTTCTTAGTGTACAAAAGTTGGAGTAGCTTTACACATAAATCCAACTGGGTTATGTTCATTTGCTATGTTTATATCCATGATTTAATCTTCATATTATCCATTAGTTGACGCTACAACTACACTTATGTGATTACAGTTGGTGCATTCTCGAGGTTGTTGCTACTTTCTTTATTCTCGTTTCCTCTTTGTTCTTACAACTCCCTTTTTTATCTCTCGTCGTAGCTTTTTAGCCTTTATTCAGTATTGATATTTCTCTTATTCTTTTCAAGTTTTTTAGTATTTTTTCAGCTTTGCAAATTGGTTCAAACATTATCACTATATGCTTTCTTTTTCTTGTGACATATGAGCAGATCTAGTATGCCGAAAAAAGTTCTTTTTTTTGGAAATTGAAAGAATATTCATTTGTAGACAAGAGTAAAAATGTTACAATAAGCTAACAATAGAAATCCTAATGTATGTAAAGTGAGTATCCTTTGACCAAGAACAAAAATATCCACAAAGCATGTTGATGGAAATCATAATAAAACTTTTATTCCTATTAACCTTTAGTATAGAAAGTTCACTGAGTAAGAGAAAGGATTTAGGTAGTTAAGAGATTAAGTGATGATTTGCTTCACGTACAAATTAAAAAATATCATCTACAAAAGGCAATTGGCAATTAAAGTTGCGTGTAGACTTTATAAATTTTAAATATATTCTCAAGGTTATTATGAGAGATGATACAAGATAAAGGTTATAATTCGTATCTTGAGATACGAATTAAGTGAACATACCCGGAATAGTCAAATTGAACATACATTATATATTACACATATACATATGTGTACAATTGAATGTTTTTGTGATTGTGCCATTAGTAATGTGTATGCAATGTGTGTATTGTATGATGTTGATACACAGGATAAAACGTTAGCATCCAAAAAGTTTTAGATTATAGAAACAAATGCTAATTTGGAGCGTTCTGTGAGTCGACCTAGATGATCTCACTTTAATTATTTGTTCTGTTCCAAATTTCTGTATTGAATTACTACTGATATGATTGTGATTGAGACCATTTCGGACATAAATAGTCCGAGGAGTTTAATAATTGTGAAAATATAGGAAGTGTGTCATTGAATGTGAATGTGAATGAAACAAGTGATTCTCAACATTATTATTGAATGCCAGACATCGATCTGATGAAAAATGTGAAATTAAACACAAGCGATTTATTGAATATATTTAAATATAATGCATTTTATTACATGACTGCATGAACAGATAAAGGTTGTTATGATCGAAGAAGCCACCGAAAAAGTGCTTAAAGCTTAGAAAGTGAAAAAGAGCTTAAAGCTCAGAATGTTGTAAGAGCCTATGGCTCACTATATATAATGAGTCCTTTATCCCCAACAGATAAGGGACAGTTGTTAATAAGCCTGATATCCACAATGGACACGGGGCAGTTACAAGCACTCGGTCACAACAATAACAATTGGAAATGAATCTCATGAGCATTGCATATATAATTGGTATGTATGTTTTAAATGATTGAAATGAACTGTTTGACTGCCTTGAATGTGAAAAATGAAATGTAAAATAAGTGATCAAAGTATTATGTGATCTTGTATGATTATTGGTGAATTGATGTGCATTATATGATGACATGAAGTGTATGTAAATTTGAAGTATGAACTGTTATGTTATGTGATATGAGTGAGCCATCAAGGATGGTCCGCTCACTGAGTTCGCAAAACTCACCAAAATTGCAATGTTGTCTTTCAGGCTCAGAGGAGATCTCCAGTTAGACAAATTGAAGTCCAGCCACTGCATTCAAATAAGAGATAGAGGTAAGGATCAGTTGGCACTTGCATATGTCTGCAATCTCTTTTGTATTTTGAAATATATTCCGCAAATATTGTATTATTTTTATATGAATTGTAAAGTGTAATGACATTATGACTGAAAGCGTTTTGAAAAAATGATATAATCAAATTGAGAATTGATTTGTTCTCAATGTGTGTATAAATGATATGGGAAGTGATTAATTTTTGATTTGAAAGTATTTGATGCGTGTGATGCGAGAGAAAAATTTGTATTGAGTTGACTGACTGATCTAACATGCCACCCTTGTAGAGTATGTTCTCGAATACTGTCGGTAGTTCGGGAATATGTCGAATGAGAGTAGTGTGCTACATTATACATTTGTAGTTAAAACTTATAATTCTTATAAGAATAAAATAAAATGAATAATAATAGTAAAAATTTAGTAAAAACATAATAATAGTAGAAAAAGAGTAGGAAAATAGAAACCAAAATGATTATAGTGGTTCAACCAAATAATCTTTGGTCTATATCCATTCCCCAAGCCCAAGCGCCACTTAGGAATTTTTCAACCCTTGCCCAAGCTTCGTGCAATAGGTCATTAAAACTTAATCTGTCAACCCTCCAAATTCTTTTAAATATTAAAAAATCTTTCTTTTAGCAAAAATTTAATTTAAAACCATTCAAAAGATTCAATTTTTGATTGAAGATTGAAGGTTTTCTTATAGGTCAAGATAATTTCCTATTGATTATGAAAATATTTATACATTATGTCTAATATGTAAATGATCATATAACGATTGAGGCCCTAATTTATTATAGTGATCAAGATATGTTCATAAAAAGGAACTAGAATAATTTGTTAAATTTTGAGGTTCTTGATTTGTCCATGTATTTGGTTCTTCACTTGAATTTCCTTCTAAATCTTTATAGTCCCATATCTTCTTCATTTTGCTCATTTTATCTGCCTTTTAATTAATCAATTTATTCAATTAGCTTATTGACTCACTTTGCTATCATATTAAACTTTATCTTTCATATGTTACTTAATTTAATTCCAATAGATTTATTTTCATCACCAAAAGTAAATTAATTAAGAGTGATATATTTTGTTGTTGCTAAAAATACAGATAAGACTTTACTTTTTCCAACAATCTTTCCATTTGAAATGATAATAAACTTGGTAATGTTATAGAAAATAAATGAAATTAGGTAAGCCCCTCTAATATTAAATCAATATGTGATGCACGCTCTCCTTTAATTCATGGATCATAAATAACTAGCTTCAATATCACCATTATTTCTCACTTTTAGTATATATTAAAAAGGGTATTTGAAATAAAAAGTTATAAGCATCAATAAAAAATAAATAAAATTTTCTCTCCACCCTTTTGGAAAGTCTTATCTTATGAGTAAAGAGTATATGTAAAGTGCCTCTAAAGAAATGTAGAATTCTCAATAAGTTCATGTACCTATTTAAAGATCAATAAATCTTTCTCTCCATAAATACATGAAACCAACATTTTCTCATAAATATGTATTCCAATTAAATATGCTCAAGTTTTATTAATATGAAAGCAAGTATATACCTCATTTTATGCAGCATCAATGGTTACCTCCTTTTCTTCCTTACTTGGTTCGAAGTCTTTTGAAATCAATTGTTAGAATATCGATGTTTTTCTTATTTAATATTAATGACAGTAATAACAATTATTGGTATTCATTTGGCACTACTTGATATTGACCTATAAGGCAAAGAAATAGACATTCTTTTTATACCTATATAAACTTTGGTCTTTGGGCATTTAAAACCATTTTCAACCGACATTCTTTTGGGTTTACTTATTAAATATTATTTCAAAGCGCAATTTATGTGGACATGTCCAAATTTACTAGAAAATTGCTCATTATGATGGAAATTGGAAGTGTCATATTAGAAAGACCTACAAAAATATGGCTTATATACATTATAAAGTCTTTTTATTTAGGGTATGTGACACTATAAAATTCTCCTTATATGATAGTAAGGCCTAATAAATGAATTCTCATAAAATATTTTTTTGGATAAAATTTTGTCATATATTGATTATGAACATATGCCTTTTATTTCTATGGTAGCCTAGATGAATATGAATACACCTTAAGTGATTATACAGTGACCTATGATAATTATGAGCTTGTTTATTATATTTTGATTATAAAAAAAAAGGCCTATACAAATAAGATAAATGTTGCATTCTCTTTTGACGTGGATTTGCATGACAATTATGTTAATTTTTATGTTAAGCCCTTCTAGGTTTATAATGAGATCTATATGTGAATACATGGACTTTTACTTTTTTTGGAACCTAGAGTATGAAGCATAAGCATTAAGGTTTACATATCTAGAATTAGATGTTATTTACTCATGTATTGATTTAGGTAAAGTCTCCTCATGTAAATGTTTGCGTTTAAAAAAGATCTTGACATTAAATGGTGCACTTACATAAGTAAAACCAATTTCATACCTATCATTAGAGATTTTTAGGTTCCAAGCATGCTATTCAATTTTTCAATACCTATAATGAATTTAGACAAGGACTCTTTAAGGTCATTGTTCTCTTTCTATAGTGCCTCATTTTCATATAACAAGTCATTCTCATTATTATTTTTAATAATCACATTTTTTGATTCTATCATACAATGTAAATCACATTTTAATTTCTCGATCATGCATGTATCTACAAGACTTCTTTATACTTGCAAGATAATTCCTTCCTTTTTAAGCTCATCATTTATAGGCATTTAACTTGTTCTCATAAGACAAATAATCATCTTTATCAACATAATCAATATCATCAAAAGATTTTGAACCAATTGATACCTTATGATTATTTATCATAAAGCACATGTGAGCCACCTAATTATTGGATTCTCTACTTGTATCATTCCATGTGATGTTTAGTACTCTCTTCTTATTTTGATCCTTATCCTTCTATTTACTCCATATTAATATCAATAACACCAACATCATTATGACAATCATAATATATGTCAAATATCATGCTTTGTATAATTGATGTACAATGAGTAGTGAATAGTCTAGTCTATATGGTAGCATTAAAAAGATACCTATTCACATGCTAATCCATCCAAATTAAAATTTTTAACCCTCCCAGTTCTTTCAAAGATTAAAAGAACTCTTTTTTTAATTGAAAAATATTTAAAAAGTTCCTAAAAGTTTATTTAAATATTAGGAGGTTTTCTTTAAAGATCAAAATAAAAAATTTCATGATCATAAAAGATTTATATATTATGTCCTATAAGCAAATAATCATGCAATTATTGTATCCTTAATTCATTGAAACGATTAATATAAGGTTGCAAGAAGGATTATAACGATTTATTGAATCTTGAGGTATTTGGTTCCTCTTTAATATTGGTTTTTCACTTAAATTTCCTTAAAACTCTCTTAAATTGTATGTATGCTCCACTTTGCAAATTTTCTCCATCTTTTGAAGGCTCAATTTATTTAATTAGCTCCTTTAATCACTTTTCTTTACTATTAAATTTCATATTTTACATATAGCTTAATTTAATTATAATAAAACTACTAATATCACCAAAAGTAAATTTATTAATTGCAATATATTTTCTTATCTTTAAAATCATAGGTTAGGACCTCATTTGAGTCTCCACTTTAATAGTTGAGTTTTGCAGAACTTAACCTTAATGTCCCTCATGTTTGAAGTGTTTCATATAAGACTAAAAAAATAAAGTGTTCACCTTAGAAAGCAGAATAAGCAACAAAACAGCAAGTATATTGACTCTTTCAAGAGTTATAAATAAATAATTGTTTCCAACTCTCTTATGGTTGAAAGCCTTGCTTAAATAAGCTATTTATAGGCAATCCATAACTTAGATACTATGTTTACAACTTAAGAAAAAAAAAAACATTAAGTCCTTGTTTCATGAATAAGACATGATAAAAATCTTGTCATACTTGTTAACTTATCAATGTTTTCCCCATCTCAATCCTTGTTTCATGTTACTAACTTACCATGCATCAAGCATCCTTTATCTATATAGGTGTTATTGAGCTAAGTTATAAGCCAACTTGTATGAGATCTAATTAATGTACATCTATGATCCAGTTTATCAGCCATAATTCCATATTTCGATATCCTTACAGGGATTAGACAGGTCCCAAAATAGGACTAGAACATGGGATTAGAAAGGTCCCAAAATGGGACCTTATCATTGGCTAGTATAAACTAGTTTCAAATTATTTTTCATCCTAAAACCCAAAATATAATCAAATAATTCAATAGGAAAATAATTTTAATAGTCATGAGAGTGCCTTTCCCTTATTATAATTTCGTTTGTAGAACCTTATTGTAGTATAATTTCGTCCGTAGAATCTCATTGCTAATCTTAGCCAGAGTGTGATATGTTTGTCATCTCCATGTCGATACGAATAACCAATAAATCATATACCATTTTTTAAAAGACTTTTTTAATTGAGTTTCTGTTTTTTCCGATTTTTGGTATCTTAAACTTCTACTAGAAACTATTTCTATTTATTGCCAAAACAATTATTTTTCTTGATAAGGCATTAGACGAACGTTTTAATGGAAATTATTTCTCGATTGTGTGTTTTTTTTTTAATCAGGTCTTGCTTGACTCTTGCATGTATGAAGTCTTTGTTCCAAAGTTCATCAGCGTAGTTACAGAAAGACGAGGGCCATCACAATTTGCAGCCATGACTAGTTGCGATAGTGATTGGGTTGGGTCATGCAAGAAAGCTAGTCATTTAGTCGTCGCCGTAGGATTGGGGTGTGGTCTATCTGACACCTCCGAGTCTTGTGATAGTTATTTAGTCGTCGCCGTAGGATGGGGGTGTGGTCTATCTGACACCTAAGAGTCTTGTGTACCGCAGGTCATTAATTTCCTAGAAAGTCGAATACTCCACTTTTGCCAGGACAATTCAAATTATCAGCTTGGCTAGCTGTGGTGTGACTTGTTAGTGTGACTATTAGTAAACTAATAAGAAAAACAATAATTATATGCCACTAAATAACGTTTTCATCCGCCTTGTAAGTGTAGGTCCAACTTATACTTGATTTTTGTTTTATTATTCACATTTAGGATTTTGTCATAAAATGAGAGTATTATAATATTTTCAGATATAAAATTCATATTCTACGATATATTTAATAGGTGCTGAAGATTAATTTAAATTGCTAAGTTCCTTATATATTTCATTGCCACAATTTAAGCAAAGCAATAATGAACTTTAATTATTTAATCATAAATTTTATTGATTTCTGTTATAATTACAATTAAATATAAAATTTATATTTAAGAAACTTTGATATAAAAGTTAGATATTCTCAATAATAAAAATAAGGAAAAAGGATTGGAACTGACCAAAAAATTTTAATCTGATATTAGTCTCCAGTTCTAGCTTTAGGGAAGTTAATACCTAACCTTCCTGACAATAGGGCGAAAAATCCAACGGCGGTGATGCGATTGGAGGGAGAAACACGGCAAATTCGTATCAATCGATGACCAAAGAGAGAATGAAAAAGAAAAAGAGAGAAAGAAGAACAGATAAATTAACTGGTATTTTCAGTTATTAATAGGATCAACAAGCCAGTGGAGGAAGATCAGAAGTTTTCTGATAAGCTACTTCTTTTGTATCATTGAAAGTCCTACTTCCAAATACCAAAAACCCCATCAAATGACCAGCCAAAGCCACCATAAACACACCTCCGTTAAACGACATAAGAGCTAGCATTAACATATAGGCCAAACCAACCCTTAAAACGTGTAGTAAAGTCTGTAAAACGCCGGCAACAACGTTGCTAGAACCCGGCTTTATCAACTTGGTATTTGACAGCCACTCAACGATGAGAGCGAGAAAGAAAATACAGATCAAAGCCAGTGCGTACATGCCATCGCGAGTACCTGGCCAGTCGGAGAAGAGGATCTCGGCGTTCTTGCCCCAGAAGAAGGTCATGGGGTGCATAATCGTCCCTTTCTTGTCGTTCATGCTGCCGGCTTTGTTGTCTGTGGCTGTTATGCCGTCCATGTCAGGCATGTGATGTTGATCACCGTTCATAGCTGGGAACAAAAGTACAACGTTGGATATTGGTTGGGTGTCTCAGTGATTGCTCCTAGGGTATTAATGGCGATGGTGCAGTAGCCCACTACAGTTGACAACTAGAACGCAAGGATTAAATCGTAAATACATCTGCTTTTCGTGGTCTGGATTTTAGAGGCAGTACACACCAAGCGTTTTAGTACTTTGTAGCTTGTACTATTAAATATTAATTATGATTTTCTTTTTATACATTCTATTTTATTTTTCATAACCAATTGGAGCTAGTTAATTGACATTGGGCTCTTCTTATAAGCAATCCCCTAAGCGCCATCCCCCCAATTGGGGTTGGGTCAACCCACAACCCAACCACACTGTTGAAGCCTACGTAACAGTTAGACTCGGCTTCTTACAAAATTCTTACTTACAGACCACACTTACGGTATGTAAAGAAATTATTATGCTCAAAAGCTTAAGCTGTCGGGTATTAAAAAAATATTAAACTCGACGGGTGAGGTATATTTATTCAACAATTAAAAATTAAATATAAATTTGCTTAATATAAGAACAATGCAATCTCTTGATATGGAAATGGAACAAAGAGTTTCATACGTTAAATTTCTTTTAAATTACCTTTTCTCTCTTCGATATCACTAGAACTTAGGATTTGTGCGCCGTGATAGAGTACACATTACGTAGATGAAATTGTTAAATGGAAAAAAAGGAAAATAGGGTACGTGGTTGGCTGTTCCTTCACACTGACAGAAGAATTACCAACAGAAAAATAAAATATTTGCATACCCTGAATTCAGCAAGGCATTGGTGGTAGATCATTGGATTTTTCAGGAGATGAACATTTCTTGAAAGCTCTGCTCCCAAAAAGAAAGAACCCCAGAGCATGACCAGCCACAGCGATCAAGAAGATGCCGCCATTGAAGGACATGAGCGCCAACATAAGCACATAAGCCAAACTAACCCTGATGGTGACCATTAACGTTTGAATCAAACCACCCACAACATTGTTGGTATTAGGTTTGATCAATTGGTAATGACACAGCCACTCAACAAAAAAAGCCATAACAAAAGTGCAGGCCAACGCCACGTAGTACATGTCAGTCCTGAATCCGGGGAAGCGAGAGAAGACAACTGTTCCATATGATCCCCAGTAGAAGGACATATTCATTAAGAACTTTCCTTGGGGAAAGTGAATTTTGCCGTTGGTTTGATTCATCGAAGCCATTGCTTTGCGTTCCATTCGTGGCATGATGTTGGAGGGCTTCAAGTTCACGTGGTGGCAACCGGGAAAATCTCTTCTTCCTGTGGTCGTTTATACATTCTGAGATAGTGGATGCAGCTGTGCAACATAAATTAATCTGATCGTACAGCATTGGGAGTAGTAAACTGTACTACTAGGGTAACAAATAACAACCTTGCTTAAAATAGCAAATCACCTAATTAAAATCTGGATTTGATACATTGAAGTCATGTTTTCTCAATTACAGTGTAATATGATGTTACGTGTCAGTTGTGATATGTTACGTGTCAGTTGTGATACCTTGAACTACAAATTTATTTTTGGTAATATGGAGGCTAAAAGCCTAAACAGAAAGAAAAGAAGAATTTAAAAATCAGAAAGAAGTGTTCTAAATGATGTGGTATCTTTGTAAAGTTCAAAACTAAGGACAACCCAAGTTCCGATAATTTATCACGAAATCTGTAGAGATTAGAGAATATTAAAAATATGTAAAGACTAAAATGAAGAAATAAATGGGTTTTATTTGTTAGTTTATGCTTTACAATTAATTGACTAGTTATAATTTGTTAGTTTATGCTTTACAATTAATTGACTAGTTATAATTTAGTGACATAATTATTTAAATGTATTATTTATCTTGTACATATTCAGATATATGTGATAAAGTCTATAAGATAAATGTGTATAGAAAATAAAATTATGGTGAGATTTTAACTTTGAGATCCGTATTGCATTTATATACTATCTCTAATTGTTCTTAATTATTGTTATATTAAGATTCAATATTAATAGAACATAAAAGACTAACACGTCATGTTTTTATTTTCCTTATGAAGGAAATAATCAATCTCATAAACTTAAGTAAGAAAATACTTAAACACATATGTAGCTGCTTATTAAAAAACAAGTTCTTTGAATTGACCTCATATGAGATATCTATCTAAAAAATTACCTATATATTTATGAAAATTCTCATTGTGACGATTGCATTAAGTGATCCTTTAACTTAAGATCTCTAAAGTATCTCGTATAGGGATTACTATGTTTTAATACTATTTATAACTTATTCTGGTCAATAATAACTTAATCAATCATCAATGGACATGGCTGAACTATATGAAGGTTGTAACACCCCATTACCCCAGGGTACGCACCGGGACGCCCGTAGGTCATTCCGATACATATCCTATGATAAGAGAGCGCTACGTGCAATCACTACAGTTACTCCACATGGCATCACATCAATTTGAATAATAAAACATTAATTGTAAATCACAAG
>JAOTAY010000008.1:28909054-28945394 GCA_025629805.1 Erythroxylum baracoense | reverse complement strand
ATAAATAAAGAATATTAGAAAGTTGTATTTAGAATTGATATGAATGATCTTAAACTTAAGTTAACATACAAGTATCTGGGCATGTATTAAAATCATATTAGGATATGTTCTGAAGGGGACATAAAAAGAACTTGATTGTTCATGACATGAGGGGCTTGTTTATCCCTTATTTATTTTTAAAAAAGGCAAACAATTGAAAAGGAAAAAAAGGGAAGAAATGTCTAGGTTAAGTTAGATGTTTCTCCTTGTAAGAATTACATGTAAATGTAACTCCATATGTAACTGCGATCGAACGAAAACATTTTTTGCAACTCATATACCAATATTTTTATAGAATATGTTGAAAGGAAATACGAGCTTTAATCCATATTGTCTGGAAAGATGCAAATAGATGTTCCTTAGGAATATTCAAATTAGATAAATAATATGTGAGAAAAAACTTCATAGTAGAATATAAAATGTATGTACCTTGTCGGTGGGCTTTAGGAAAATGATCTTTGAATTTTTTTGATTTGATCCAAAAGAAACATCAGGATCATATTTGAGGTAAGTCTATTAAGGTAAGTCTATTAGGTAACAAGGTCTTTTAGCTGCTTGTTATTATGTTTCGCCCTAGGAAAATGGTAATTATAAGTGTAAGTATAAAAATATCTAAAAATGCGTACACAAGTTTGTTTGTTGTAAAAGTAAAGATGGGAAATGTGGAAGCCAAAATTTTTTAAATCTGCAACTTCTTGTGTTGGAGGATCAATGAGAATTACAGAATCAAACCATGTGGATAATGCAACACCTAAAAATTTAAAATTGTAAGCCTAAATGAATATACAAGAATAAATATAAGAAATATAATAGTATGACAAAAGCGAAAATAAAATTACCATTATAAAAGTGAACTTTTAGCCTACGACATATAACTACTAGATAAGTATTTAAGGTTTGTGCAATTTTTTGCCCTTCATTTACAACAAAAGCATCCCATATTAACAGTACGATGGTTTGTTGTCTAATATAAAAACGAAAAATGTCAAAAGAATCAAATGTTATCGGAGTTCATTAGTTGCAGAGAATATAAGGGAATATAACATACTATTTGTTAGCAAGAACAAATTTTTGGACAGTCAAAACTTTGTCGTCTTTGTTGATGCACCTCACATCCAAAACTTGAAAAAAGACAGCCAAAATATCTATCATATGGTAAGGATAAGTATAACAGGATGTAATGGAAGAAAAAAAGTTATTAAGAGAAACAAATAAAAGATCTAACCGATTGATTTTTCCTTGTTATTGATATAATTGACGAGATCTGTAAAAGATGTATAAGTGAATTTGCTTAGTTGGATGTTGTCGTCATTATTTACAGGCTCAACAATGGTGCGACTTGTAATGATCCATTGAATATTCAAGTCTTCAAGTTGGAATTGAGTTGGAATTGGCTTGACAATAACATTAGAAATGATATAACTTTTATAAGGCTGCAGAATCAGACTCATCCTTTAGATATCATTGTTAAATATGATAGCTTCGATGTGTGATCCCGATTGAAAGAAACGAAATCCAAAAAAAGAGCTAAATAATTCTGGTGATAGAGAAAAGTAACAAATTGAAATTTTGATACATTGAAATACTAAAATTTTAAACTAAAAATGGTAATGACATTTTATAGAAAAAAGGAGATAGAAACAGAAAAAAAGTTAGAATATTTCATGTATTTAGTAGTAGTGTAAAGAGGCTAACAAAAATTCTAATTTCATACTTAGGTCAACTATTATTTTCTAAAGTTATTGCAAAAAGGAACATGTTGAATGAAGAAAGTATAATTGTTGTATCTCTGAATAAAAAAAGATAAACTTTTGTCTCCTCGACAGCTTGTTAGGTGATGTAGCAATTTATTGTTTTTCTTAGACGGTTACTTTACATGACCACCCCTCAGCACCAGGTGAAATATCCTTGATCAATAAACGTTTCTCCATCCTACAAAAAGAAAATGGTTAAGAAAATATTGACATTCTAAATATTTTTTTTTGTAGATAGAATGAAACTAAATATACTTGAACATAACAATGAATATATCTTTTGCTTATTTTAAATGTTATAATTTAGACAATTGGAAAATTTCATAGACTATAATATTCCTTATTTTGTGATCAACTTTTGAAGACTCAAAAGTGCCTAGAATAATTAGAACTTTAACCGATTCAAGAGTTCTAGCTCTTGACAAAGCAAGATACAATTGTCAATATGAAAATACAGGCTGACGAAGATAAATTCCTACATAATCAAGGGTCTGACCTTACGACTTATTTATCGTCATCGCAAAATATAAACAAACAGGGAATTGTGTTCTTACAAATGGAATCCCATTTTTTTTCATTTTCAGAAGATTGTAGAGGAATCTTAGGTATGAAAATTATTTTTCCTTTATGAGGTCCAAAAACAATTTATGCAGAAATTGTGTGTTCTTTTAGTTGTCTACATATGAATTTTGTGCCATTGCACAAACCCTCTGTTGGATTCAAATTTCTTAAAAGCATGATTGGACAACCTTCTTTCAGTAATAATTTGTGAGGAGGTAGACCTTTAGGGTTTAGAGAATTAAGAAAATCCTCATAATCTGCTTGATGTCTTCGGTCAACTATTTTGTAAAAACTTACAGATGAATGTAAATTTCTAAACAATTTATTGATCATCATGTCATTAATTTCATCAGCACAACTGTTTGTTAGAAAGAGTACGCATCTATTTATCATCTGATATGGATTAGATGAATATATGGTTAAGTCAGGGAAGACGTACTCAACTAATCTAGTGAAATTAACAATACATTAGAAAGACGTTAAAAAAATTTCTAAAGAAACAAGAAAATGGACACTAAATGATAACATATAAAAAGTATAACCTATTGAGAGATTAATCCCTATTGTGATAATGAATAACTAACTGTTCGGGTAAGGATATCTGATCTTGCTCGTCAACAGGTTCTATACCTTCTCCTACCCTCAATAAGAAATCGCAAAAAGTTAGATTTAACATATCTCTCATATTTATTGTTAAAGATAATTTACGTATTTGTGGCCAGAGATGTGAATTTACAAGACTTGCATCGATTAACTGTTCTTTTGTGGCCTCGTCTATAACAGGTAAGGTTTTATGAAAATCACCGCCAAAAACAACAATCTTTCCACCAAAAGGCCGATTGGACTTTATGATATCTTGCAACAAATCATCAAATGCTTCAATGACTTCTCGTTTTTCCATTGAAGCCTCGTCCCAAAAGATGAGACTGGATTTAAATATCAATTTTGCAATACTGCTCTACTTACTTAACTGACAAACTTTTTCTTTGAAAAATCAAGTAGGATTTTAAATCTTGAGTGTGCTATCCTACCACCATGAAGTATTGATCTGCAACATTAGATATTGCAACATGACCTTGTGATCGTAAAATTGCAAGAAATGCTTTGTACAAGAAAGTCTTCCTAGTCCCACCTGGACCATCAATAAAAAAGCTACAACCATTTGAACCAAAAACTAAATCTAAAATCAAATCAAAGATGTATTTTTGTTCCCTATTCAACTTTGAATGTAACAATAAATCTTCTGGATCAATGTGTATATTTTTCTCACTTTGTATTTCTCTAGTGAGATGCTCATGATGATTAACTGTAAAATCATATTCTGTAAAATGATAATCAGTCAAACTCTTCCCCATTTGTTCTAGGGATCGATTAATATCCTGGAAGGTCATGCCTGTAATGTCCTCAGATGTATATGTATTATAAGGGGAAGCATGCTGGTAATCAGAACAAAGATAGTCTTTGAATGTTTCCCAAAGTTTCTTAGGATTCGTTGGTGAATAATAGAATAGGAGTGTAGCAAATAAAAGTCTAAATGAAGCTGGCATCTGAAATAAAGTAGCCTCCTCAAGAGTTTCTTCTATATAAGAATCAGATGCTAGCAAGCCCAATTTTAGTGCAGCCTCCCTAAAATAACTTGTTTTTTTCACCATCAACAGTCAATAAGTGATAAAATGATGTTGGTCTTTTAACATGCATAAGTATTAACCTTAGGTAATATCTTTGTCCTTCTTTAGGGCCAACAGTAACCAACCTTCTTATAACTTTCTTTCGGCTCCTTTCTGACCATGTTCTTGTTTTTGGGGTCTAAACAAAATGTTCTGGAAAATCTTTATACAAATATTTCAGCTCTTTCACAATTTTATTTGTCAAATTCATTTTGAAAATTTTAGTTAATATTGTTCTTAAAAAGTCAAATTTTCTCAACAAATAGGACAAATCTGAATTTCTGTCAAAGGAGATAGATTGTTGATCGGGAAGATGAACTTGAAGAACATAAACTGATGGACTAATCTCTACTAGACGAAACTTATATATACGCAAAAAAGTTTCAGGAGGCGAAATCCAATGACCTTCCTTGAAATTACTGATTTCGTGAATATCAACAGTGGTCTCTCGATTAACAATACTAAAATTAACAAGATCATGGCCATTGAAGACATATTTATACACGTATTTAACAAGCTTAATAGTAGAACATATTTCGACATTTATGTGGCAATTAATAAGAAGCAAAAGGTATGGACTATGAGGAGCCACCCATCTATTGTCCACCTTATGCCTAGAAATCTTTACTTTTCCGCCATCATCTCTTCTTCTATAACATGCATAATTGTCCTCGCTGTGGACAGTAAAAGGAGCAAAAGTTTTAGAATAATGGTTCTTGCACACATGATTTCTTATGCAAGAGCTATCTTTATTCATATGACCACAAGGAATGTGGATCATGTGTTTATTGAGAAGAGAATATAATCGCAAATTTTGAACAGGTCTGGTATTTTAGCAGATATGATTTAGTTATAAGATTCTGGAATAAGTAATTCAGAATATGGTTTAAGTATCAGCAACAAATGAGCATGAAGGAAACCACGCTTTTGGAACTCTATAACATAAACACATGCGGCAACTTCTCTAAAGGTTTGCTTCTTGATCAGTTCATTTTTAAGGATCTCAAATTTAGCTCTAAAAACTCTCGCCAATAAATCAAGCCTATCTTGTGGTTTTTCATAAAACTCAAGGTTGTCTTGAATTTTGGGTTGCAAGTCATGGTGAGGAAAATGTGAGGTTTACCATACTTCTGTACTAGAGATGTTGCATCAAGATAACAATATTTCATGTCCCTTGGACCATGAACAAATGAAGCCGGGAGCATAACTCGATGGCCAATTCGATAACCTTTAGTTTGACCAATGACAGTATTATCTAAAACACCTGGTACTATTTTGTCTCTTTCTATGAAAATCAAGTCTAGTTGGTTCAATCTTTATATAAGCACCCACAACAAATTGCTGAAGTAGTCTTAAGCTATGGTGCAACATTGACTCATCATGTTCTCTTATTTGGAGCCTATAACAATAATACTCTCTAGCAAAAATAGTCCTTTCTTCACAGTATTCTTGATCAGTAACTAGAAATTATACAAACAAATCAAATAAATAAAAGCATAAGGTTAGACAACACTATAAAAATGAAGTAGCATAAGAAAAACTTACCTGTATTCTCTATATTAAATAAATCAGATGGATCAGTAAAAGAATTGAAATTAATGCGATGTCTTTAATTTGGAACATTAATTCTCATTCTCTTTGAAAACAACCTCTTAATTGCACGATGCCATCTAAATTCACCATAAGGAAATAAAAAAGGATATTGAAGGGGATCATAGCAGGCATAGTAAGATTTGATTCTATAACTTGTGCCTGAATTACTATAGCCTTGGATATGTGGAGAATGATCAACCCTTTCATCATCCGTCTTAATCTATATAGCAGCTACTTGTGGTGCAGTAGGAAGATCGAGGCCAGGATAACACCTTAAGACTATTGTATAATTGTCAAGTGTCAGATGTCTTTAAGACTCCTGAGGAACTTTGCATAGGGATTATGCTGTAGGATTGTGATAATCAGTTTTAATGTATCCTTATGAAGTTTATCAAAACTCTTTGTCCTTCTTGTAAGTTCTTCATCAGTATAAAAAAATAGAGTTCAATACTAGACACTTTATCAGTTGTCGAAACTAAACTGTCAAGGAAATGGTAACCTTGACCTTGAACATGAAATGTATAAACACCTTTCTTATTTTTTTAATTCTCGATCATACCTAGCCCCATATGAAGTAAAAACCACATTATTATTATATGTACAAACATTCTTCCTAAAATGTTCAGACTCTTCATCACCATCAATAAATAATTGTTTTAGAGCATATGGCATTTGAGGAGCCACAACAGAAATTTCTCCTAATGAATGACAAAATCATGGGGGCGTTAAATAGAATCTTTTGGCACCACAATGATCACAGTTGGGAATGAAAGGAAGCTGTAGAGATTCAGCAGGACAATTCTTCAGGCACGTTAATTTTGGATGAGAATGATGATGGTTTATCCCTAAAATGATTTATAAAAAGAATGATTACTTAGAGGAGCAATAATAATACAAAACTACGAAGAATATAGTTAAGAATATTTATACCTTAATCCTCAACAGGTGCCAATGAGGTTGATAGAACAAAAGAGGAAGATATATTTGGACAATCCAAATTATGATGCATATTATTAGACACTTTAACTATTGATTCTGTACCGACAACTTCCCATAGTCAAAGAGAAGAATGATTTACATTGACATGATCCACACAAGAATTAGTAGATGGATTTTGTACTAGTTAACTAATGGAAGGACGAAGAAATTGTCGATCAGCTATGGTAATGTTATCAATGGTAGAATAAACAGGCTGTTCACGAACTAGTTTACGTCGACATTCTCCTATAGACAACTCAGGTCGATAAAAATTATCTGTCATTCTACAACCAAAAAAAGATAGAGTAGCATATTCTTTTTTGCAGCATAAGCTTCTCGACGTCATTATAGAAGGGCTTGTTTTTCATTTTCTGGCATTTCAGCATAATTTTGTATGCTTTTTGGCCTTTCTATCCATCTCTAGAACTAGATAAATCTAGAACGAAGGGAGAAACAACTAACAACTATGCATGCTAAAAAGATCCTGAAGAAAATAAAGAAAAATAAAGCGATAAATTAATATAATAAGATAAGATTATTAATATGTAATTGTTGTTCTTCAATGTAAAATTAATATATATATATATATATATATATATATATATCTGTACAATTTAATTATTTATTAAATAATAATATTTTGCAAATAAATTGAAGTAGTTAATGATAATTTAGGTTTAGATAAATTTATACTATGTTGCTAAATTTTAATATATAACGTAAATTTACGGAAATTAGTTATTAGAATGAATATAAATTTTCTATTTAAAAGAAATTAATAATTTTGAAACAAAAATATCATATACGCAACGCTTTGATAAGTTTATAATACTTTATATGGCATTTTAATTGTCATAACAATAATTTTAAATTTTAACTCTTTTAAATATAAATAAAACTTTTCATTTTTATAAGCGAATATTAATTTCTTGACTTTTATATGACATTTTAATTGTTATAGAAAAGCTTCATTTGATGTCTAAACTTAATTTCTGGTATATTTAAAAGACATTAAATGTTAATTTAATTTTTAAAAACAGTTTAATTTTTAATGAAATAATAGATGGTTTGATAATGTATCATGCATCGGTCTAAATTTTAAAAAATTTTACATGAAAACTTTTTAAGATTCTTAAAAATAAATATATGTATATATAATATTTTTTATATGTATTTTAGGCCCGAAAAAATGTATTATAATCATATAAAAAATATATTTATTTTAAATTGAATATAGATTAGTATTTAAAAAATAATTTTATATATTTGGTATTTAGTCATTGTAACTTTGATATTGTGATTGAAGTTGTATGTTAAGGGCTAAAATATAAAATAAAGTGATAAATTAATATAATAAGATAAGATTATTGACATGTAATTGTTGTTTTTCAATGTATAATTATATAATAAAATTTATATATATCCGTATTAAATAATAATATTTTGCAAATAAATTGAAGTAGTTAATGATAATTTAGGTTTAAAAACTTTTATACAATGTGGGTAAATTTTAATATATATAACGTAAATTTACGGAAATTAGTTGTTGAATGAATATAAATTTTCTATTCAAAAGAAATTAATAATTTTGAAACCAAAAAATCATATATACAACGCTTTTGATAAGTTTATAATACTTTATATAACATTTTAATTGTCATAACAGTAATTTTAAAATTTAACTCTTTTAAATAAAAAATAAAATTTTCATTTTTTATAAGTGAATATTAATTTCTTGACTTTTATATGACATTTTAATTGTTATAGAAAAGCTTCATTTAACGTCTAAACTTAATTTCTTGTATATTTAAAAGACATTAAATGTTAATTTAATTTTTAAAAATAGTTTAATTTTTAATGAAATAGTAGATGGTTTGATAATGTAGCATGCATTAGTCTAAATTTTAAAAAATTTTACATGAAAACTTTTTAAGATTTTTAAAAATAAATATATGTACATATAATATTGTCTATCTATATTTTAGGCGAGAAAAATGTATTATGATCATAGAATAAAAACAAATATATTTATTTTTAATTGAATATAAATTAGTATTTAAAAAATAATTTTATATATTTGGTATTTAGTCATTGTATACTGTGATATTGTGATCGAAGTTGTATATTAAGGGAAAATATGGGTCTCTGATGACCAGTGCTCTATGACTATGAAAAACTAATGCAAAAATTTAGGTTTTCAAATTTTAATAACTTGAAATTGATGCTGCGAGGTTCCACACTAATTAAAAATTTTACAATATAATAAATTATTACCATATTAACATTATGTAGAAATAATTATAAAACAATTTTTTAACCTCAGTAAGATGGTAATTGTGAAGACAATTTTAAACATCAGAAAAGTTATTTTAAAAACTAGACAAGTAAACTAATTTTGGTAGCAGCACAATATGTAACCTTCATACATGAAAAGTGAGATGATATATCATATTTTCTAGTGTGAATTGACAAAATAATAATAGTAGGAACATCAGCTAGAAATGTTAATATATTATAAAGTAGTGGTAGATAACACCCAAATATATCAGCTAAAAATAGCTTATTTAGTGAAACAATTAAAAAATTTCATATGCATGGTTTGAAAGTGCTTAAAGACATTTGGAAGAATTGAAGAAAAAAGAAAAAAACTAATATACCAAAACTTCATTCTAAAATATCGAAGCACCAAACAAATAAAGTAAAACTTGATATAATATTTTATCAGAGAAAAGTAAAACATACCCTAATAGCACAAAGCAAGTGCAAGGTCTGACAACAATACCTATAAAAAAACAAAAAACCAATTTGGAAAAAGACACAAACCAAGTAAAAGTCAGAAATCATTAACATGGGAAAATTACATTCATTGCTGCAAAGTGATATGCTTAAGAAAAAAATGCAAAACAGGTTGTTTATGTCTTTTATACAACATAATGAGAATGAATGAATGATTAACAGATGCTGGATATATCACACACATTATTCCTTTTTTGAACTTCACTAAACACATGTAATAACTAAATTGATAAAATATGGAATCACTTTGCAGATATATTTGATAAGGAAAAAATGCAAAACAGATTGTTCATATCTTTTAGGCAACATAAAGAGAATGAACGAAGGAAAAAGGAAGAACTTACGAATGCTAGATAAATGAAGCTCAAAACTCTTGTTTTGAAGCTCCACCAATATCTTTAAATATATTCTGGGTAGAGAACAAAATCGACAGATAAATAATAAAAAAGATGATGATGTCCTATCATTTAAATGAAAACTTATCTAATCCTGTCAGCCATTAACTCATCTATATATGATGGTTTAAAATGGGCGACGAGTCAATTTTTATTATATATTATTACGAAACACCTACCATTAATCATTTTTTTTACTGTTATGTTCAGTAGAGGATATCTGGTCTCTTTTTCCAAGGTTAAGTACTTTTCTTTATCGCCATCAAACTCCACGTTTAATAAAAACCCATTAGTAAAATTTTTATTATTGCTTCTTTTTAATGCATTTATTGCATTTATTGACTTAGGAAGTTGAGTTCATTATTGGTCAAACAATAAAGTATAATAAAAGATGGTAGTCATTTCATTTCATTAATTCTCTTAAATGAATAATAATGGAGGCATTTGCGAGGTGCTATTATTTTTGTTGGTGTTTACCTTATAATGGTTTCATCATAATCAGTTTGCTTTGTTTCTAGTTTGTTTGGATATATGTTGAATCTGTGTACAATTGGTAACTATAACGTTAACTTTGCTTTTTCTCTCCTACTTTTTTACTATTTATGTTACCTCTTTACTTAAATATACTTCCACGTGTATCTGATATACTACAAATATATAACAAACAATTTATAGATATTATCCTTGTCTACATGTTTGTTTCTTTCTACTTAAAGAAACTTCATAATTACACGTAACTGGCCAGTGTAACCAGAAAACAATGGAAATCTAGATAATTTGTTTGTGTTTTAAATATATAATACAAAACATTAGAAATTTAGTGAGAAAGGAATTATATGGATGAAGAAACTGGAACCACTAAATAGGTAGTCTTATAAACCTTCAAATATATTTACTTAAAATTTGCATAAAAAAGATAAAGATTTCGTAAATTTATTATATAATTTATAATTTATATTTGCTAAAATTTATAGTCTATAACGTACAAAACCTGCAGCCCCAAGGAATCAGATTGTTACATTAAGATCAAGTCGAGGCTTCTTAGCTAGCAATGATGGGGATGGAATGGTAGCGTGACAACAAGGGCATTTAGGATTATTCTTCAAAGCCATAACATACATACAACAACTAGGACACCCAGCAGGAAACATTGTCCGTCTGCCATCCATTTCACTTCCTTGAGCTTGTTCATGTTGTTCCTGTTCTTGGTTATAGTCTGACAACGATGTTAGTGGAGATGAAGAGGATCATTTCTTTAAGTAGGATTGTTTCTCTATCCTTTTCAGAGCTGATTTGACCTTATCAACAGTACACAAGCTCTGCAAATGGCTTAGACTATAAGTTGAAGGTCCCTGGAGTTTCAATTCTAGGGAGATTTCTTCCACGAATGTATGTGCTGAGAAGTTGTTCAAATAAGACAAGTATGTGTTTTGTAGTTGAGATGTTCTCATCATGACATGGTGACCGTAGGTATTAATCTTCTTCGCATCCACCATAGACGTTGGTACTGATAAGGAATGCATCGATGGATTGAAGTTCTGTCACAAGATGCAAAGCTTACATTAATGTAGGGAGAAAAGTTTCAACCTTTTAAAAGAAAATTAAAAAGGAAAAAGAAAAAATGATAAATATCAAAACTAAAGCACTAAATTTAGGGAATGTTTGATCTTTGTTCTAAGATTTTCATTCTGCTTTAGGTTGACAAAATAATTTTGAAACCAAAAAGAAAAGGTAAAAAGATTCATGAGCAAAACGAGATAAATGTAGCAAACACAAACTATTCAACAACAAAAGGAAGGAGAAAAGAGAAAAGAAGTTGAAACAAAAGTTGCAAATTTATAGCTAACAAGAAAAAAGAAAGATTGGAAGTTGAACAAATATCACCTTCAACTTCAGGTGAGGAAGTGAGATAGCCTGTAAATCATTATGAACAACAATTTTTGATAACTCTCCAAGCAAGTCCTTAGTCGCTACTACTTTTGAATTGCCATTGTTAACCATTGAGCTCACATCAGCTATTATTTTCTTGAGATATTGTTTTGGAGGAGAGGAATTAGAAAAAGAAAGGCTTTCTTAGCTAATGGTTTTATCTCTGATGAAGAGGGATGTAGTTCTTGATTATAATGAAATTTCTATGATAAAGAGAGAGAGAGAGTGAAACAAGGGAAATGGGCGGTGGAATGACTAAGTCTGCCTGAACAAAAAGCCTGTAGTATTAGTAAACACATTCTTCTTGTTTAGACAGCTTTTGAAATAAACATAACTTCTTTTTTATCATTTAATTCCTTGAAACGGCAGAAGGGAAGGATATGATGTACATGTGCTTGTTGGATGTGTTGAGAGTTGTCTGTATGGAAGTGAATTGATAAACGATTAAAATTTAAATTTAGTCGGCTGTGTCAGGTTATCATATTCTCTTTACTATTTTTCTTTAATAAGTGATATCTGGTTTGTTTTCCCAACGTTGGCTATCGTTCCTTATGTCCATCAAGCTTTCATGTTTAATAAATAATGAGCAGTGACCTTTTGTGGATTCCTTAAAGCCTTGAAAATTAGAGCTGTATCTGTATCTTCTAGCTGCTACCGAAGTAAATACATCATCATTGTTTCATTTCATTTGCGAAGGTGGCAATTATTTCATTTCAATAACTGCCTTAAATGAATGAAGGCATCAAGGTGTGCGTGATTATTATTTCATTTTGTAACATCCCATTACCTATGTTAAGGTTAGAATAGTAAATATGAGCGATTATTAAGAGATTAGAAAATGCATTTCATGTTCATGCATAATATAACATACACATACACATGAAAAGAGGTATTTTTGCACATGAAAATGAATGTACATGCATTCATTGACATTCCGGGTATAATTAATTTATATATGTGGAATGTGATTTTATTGAGAATTGTGCTTTATTTTTATTGAAAATTGATTTGGAGAGTGCATTTGTTGATTTAGAATTTTTGGTGAATTTTAGGAAAAAATTCTGAAAATGTTGAGTATTACTGGACAAAAAAAATGACAATTGGCGAGTAAATTGATGAATGGAAATAGAAATAAGAATTTTTGATATTGAAGAAATGTGATAAATGATTATGGGAATTATTAAGAAAATGATATTGAAAATTTTGAAGACTTTCGGAGTAAAATTTGAAGATGACCAAACTAGTTCTTTAAAAAAACTAGTTAAAGCCTTTGAGGTTGGATAAGTGACAAGTGTCACTTATTTAGTTTTGTTAAATTATTTGATTAAGTTAGAAAGACATAGTCACATTCCTTTTTAAACTTAACTAAGTTACTGTTGTTCATAACTTAGTTTTCTTCTTCACTGCTCTCATTTTTCAAACATTCTCTTCATTGGCTTTTGATTCACCGAACCTTCACCAAAGTTTCATCTTATTTTCATCTACCTTTCTACTCCTAGTTGTTATCCATTTCTTTTGCCTCAAGAAATACCTAACCTAAACCACCTTTAAGATGATTACGTGGTTGCATGAAGAATTAGGGTTTCTTGAGATTGTTGAAGATTTTGGAGTTTTATCAAGTAAGTATATTGTTAATCCCTTAGAGTTGTTGGATTATGAAACAAAAAATGGTGATTTGTTGACATTTCATAATCATAAGAAAAATAGACATTTTTCATATTCACCTTGAATATAGTATGAAAATGTGGATTTGTTGATTTTTTGATTTTGATGGTCAATATGTTATAAGATAGTGTGGAAATGATTTTTTTAGATGTTTTAGAGGTAGAATGATCTTTATAATGGTGTTAGGATGAGTACAGAAAATTGTTAATGAATGGTATATGCACGTGTTCTGTTTTGAGTAAATGATCAAAAGTAGATCATGGATTGGTTTGTGAATGATATTAAGTTAAGAATGAAGAGTAACGAAGTAGGAAAAATGATCTTTGTACAAGTTGTGTTAGGTGTAAAATTTGGACAAAAAAATTAGAAGATGAGTGCTGAAAAATGTAACTGTAACATGTTCACTGATTTTGCTTCTATGTTTTGAGGATCTAGATGTTATGAGATAGCAGTAAAATCAATTTTGGAGTTGAAAGATCCATGAAAATATATATGTGAAGAGTGTAGAAATTCATGAGAGTTAAGGTTTACTTATGCTTTGTTTTAAAATTTTCAGAACTTATTCTCCAGCTTTTATTCATTAGGAGTCCTGACACCATTGCATTCTCACAGGTGTGAGAAACAAAGTCACACCCATGACTGTGCGCTTCATCTTTCTCTCTCACAGGCATGAGAGAGAAGAGTCACGTCGTTGACTTTCGCTTAGATGGATCGCGACCTGAAAGGTTTAAGCAAGTGATTTGGTTTTTATTGAACATGCTTTGGTATTTTGATGATATATTGATTTGTTGTTATCCAATTGGGATGATTTTTGATTTTGAGTAAACTAGAGACATAGGGCTACATTTCTGTAAGAATTTGAATTTTAATTCTGTATCTAAGAATTTAAAAATCTGACTTGAAATTGAGTTTTGACTGAGACTGTAGTATTACCTGAGACAAAAATCATGTCTTGTTGATATTGAATAAACTACATTGATAGATGCCAAATTAGATAAAGGTTTCTTCACAAAAGTTGTAGTTTATTCTCTTAGCTTTCAACCGATATAAAGTTCATAATTTTTGAATATGGGAATTCAGAGATATGAGTTATACAATTTGACGGCGTGATCATGTACAAGCCAAAGTTTCAAATGTGCTCAATTTGTAGTATTTTGAGCATAACTAATAGAATACTAAACCAAATTGAATGATCTTGGTGTCATTAGAAACTTAAGAGATAGGAGAAATTTTCTAGAAGAAAGTATTGCCAAATTATTTCATTTTCTAAGTCAGATTGATCACGAATAGTAGATCGGAAGGTATATTCAGAAAAAATCTGAATTGACTAAATGAGTTATGAATTTCTATTTTAATGGTTTTATTGAAGTATAAACCATAAGTATAAATGATACTTATGTGAGTTTGAAAATATGAATGTTTGTGTGACGAGAATAATAAAGCGATACCCGAGATTATCATTGAACATGCATTGTGCATATTTCATATACATACATGTGCAGTAACAAATATTTATAATTGTGCAAAAGTGTGATCTGTGTATGTTGCTCGATATAGAGGAGCAATTGGAATGTCAACATCCAACCATTGCTGGAAATTCTAGGCATTAGCTTCAGGAGCAACCTATGAGTAACCTAGACGGTCTCACTCAATTAATTGTTTGTTTTATATTATTTTTGAATTATCGAATGAATGTGATTTGATTGTGTTGATTCCGAACAATGAAGGTCCAATGATTCTAATGAATGAATGTGATATTAAAGTGCTAGTGGTATATAAATGTGAAGAACTAAATGCTTCATGACATGATTGATTGATTATGAGAGATGCATTCTATACATGAATGCATGATCAGATAATGAGAGTTGTGATTTGAGTGGCCACCAAAAACGAGTTTAAAGTACCAAATGTGATTAAAAGAAAAATGCTCTATGTAAAATGAGCCCTGTATCCCTAACAGATAAGGGAGAGTATAAATAAGCCCGGTATTCACAATAGATACGGGACAGTTTAGGCACTTGGTCACAACAATGCAATAATTGGAAAAGATTCACATGAGCATTTCATATACATTTTTAATGAGTATGTTTGATTGTTTGAAATGCAAAATTGTCTTACCCTTAAATGAGAATGTGATATGTGATAATTTATGTAAAATGCAAAGATGTGAATTATATGTTATATGTGTGATGTGTTGCATGAATTGAGTGAACCATCGATGATGGTTACCTCATCTGAGTTCAAAAAACTCACTCAAAATTGCACGTTAACATTTCAAGACCGAGGGAGGACTTTAGCTACTGAGAGATGCTATAAGAAGTATAATCTTGTACTTTTGGGAAGAAGAAGAAATGGCTCAAGGGTCGGTCAGCTGGGATTGGAAGGATTAGATAAACTTTTTGTATATTTTCCTTTTTCATGCAGCATATTTTGTATTAGGATATGATGATGTACATGTATGGGTGTTTAAAAATGTACAATGTAAATAAGTTTGGATTTATAGAATGGAATGGGGAAATTTTGGTTTTAAAAATTTGTGACTTTCTTTATGATGTCTTATAAGAGAATAAAGAATGATGATGCCATATTAAGTGAATGTTGTGATTGAACGTAGCATACCATTATCATAGGTTATGTACTAGAATGTGCTCAGGGTGTTCCAGTATGTACTCCATGGTAACGCGGAGCTATAAGTCACCTACAAAATTAGTCCACATGTCACTCCAAAATTGGTCCACTTGCACATAATCATTGGTCCATTTAATGGTGCCAAATGTCATTCAAAGTATAGGCTTAGTTATACTAATTTTCATGTACCAACTTGTCTTGCCACTTAACAAATTTCCTACTCCAAATGTCCATTTTAATACCTCAATTCTCTAATGGTATTAATTATTCCCAACTCACTAAGTATGATCCATCAACCAAAATTCAAGACATAAGCAATTTACAATCATATCACAGTTTCTAGTACATATACTTTCATACGTATGTAACATTTCAATTAGGGTACAATTTGGGGCCTTACAATTCTCTCCCCCTTAAAAAAAATTAGTCCTCAAAATTTATACCTGATCAAAATAGTTGAGGATATTGAGCTCTTATGGTCTCTTCTAGTTCCCATGTTGCTTCCTTGACTCTATGGTGATGCTAGAGTAGTTTCACCAAAGGTATTTGCTTATTCCTGAGCTGTCAGACTTCTCTGGCTAAAATAGATACAGTCCCTTCTTTATAAGTCAAATCTAGTTGTACTTGAATTTCTTACATAGGAATCTTACTTGTATCATCAGACCGATACCTTCTTAACATTGAAACATGAAACACATCATGTAACTTGGCCAACTCTTTAGGAAGAGTTAATTGATAAGCTACTAGTACGACTCTCTGAAGAATCTCATAAGGACCAATATAACATGGGCTGAGCTTACCTTTCTTCCCAAACTGAGGTACGTGTTTTCATGGCGATACTTTCAGGAATACCTTATCACTAACCTGATACTTAATATGTTTTCTTTTTAAATCAGCATAGGACTTCTACCTATCACTGGTAGCTTTCAATCTTTATTGAATAACTTGAAATTTCCCTTCAGTATTTTTCATAATATTAGGCCCAATCATCTTGTTTTCACATAATTTAGTCCAACATACTGGAGTTCTACACCTTCTACCATATAGAGCTTCATAAAGTGCCATGCCAATACTAGTCTGATAACTATTGTTGTAAGCAAATTCCATAAGAGAAAGATAGTTATCCCAACTTCCTGGGAATTCTAACACATAACCCTGAAGCATATCTTTTAATATCTAGATAACCTGTTTAAATTGTCCATTTATCTGGGGATGGAAAGCAGTACTAAACTTGACTTGAATAACCAAAGGCCTTTTGCATACTTTTCTAAAATCTTGAAGTAAATCAAAGATCATGATAAGAAATAATAGATAGTGGCACCTCATGCAACCTCAGTATCTCATTCACATATAGGTCGACAAGCCTATCCAATGAGTAATCAGGATGACCAGGTAGAAGGTGAGTAGACTTGGTGAACTTATCAATAATCACCCATACAACATCATGTTTCCTTTTAGTGGGAGAAAGTCCAGTTCCAAAATTCACAGGTCCTATTTCCATTAAGGAATAGAAATAGGATATAACAAACTGGATGGAACTTGGTGCTCAACTTTAACTTGCCGACGTGTCAAACATTTAGATACATAATCCACTACATCAGGTTTCGTACATAACCACTAGTAATGTTGCTTCAGATTTTAATACATCTTATTTCTACGAGGATGCATTGTAAAGACAATATTATGGGCCTCAAACAATAACTTTCTCTTCAACTCATCATTAGCTAGCATATATAATTGATCTTTATAATACAAACCACCATCTCCTTTCATAGAAAAATCAGGCTGTTTGCCTTCCAAGTTGCCAAGATAAGTTTTTGCAACTTATCATAAATTTTTTGTGCATCACAAATTTCTTGCTTCAAAGTAGGCGTAGCTTTCAAATTCAATATTAAAGCTCCATCAGATACAAGTCTTCTTTCACTCTGCTGCATTAACAAAGTTGAAATGGTCTTCTGACTTAAAGCATCAACCATGACATTAGCGTTACCTAGATGGTAGTCCACAATGTGTTTATAATCTTTAAATAGTTCTAACCAACGTCATTGTCTCAGATTAAGCTCCTTCTGAGTATGCAGATACTTCAAACTTTTATGATTAATGAAGATCCTACAGTTTTCACCATACAAGTAGTGCCGCCATATTTTCAAAGCAAACACTACCGCTGCAAGTTCAAGTTCATGTGTAAGGTAGTTCTGTTGATGAGGCTTTAATTGCCTAGAGACATATGCAACTACCTTTCCATCCCACACCAAAACATAGCCCAAACCATTTCTAGATGCATCACTAAACATAATATATTCCTTACCCGAAGTGGGTTGAGCCAATACAGGAGCTTCAGTAAGCATTTCTTTCAGTTGGACAAAACTAGCTTGACATCTATTTAGCGATTCATACTTTACTCCTTTTCATAGTAGTTTAGTTAAAGGGGATGCTATCACTAAGAATCCCTTCACAAACTGACAATAGTAACCTGCCAAACCTAAAAAACTTCTCACTTCCATCACATTCTATGGCAGCTTCCAGTTAACAGTTGCTTAAATCGTACTGGGATCAACTCTAATCCCTTGAGAAGAAATAACATGTCCTAGAAATGATACCTCCTGAAGCCCGAAATTACACTCACTTAGCTTAGCATATAAATGATTTTCCCATAGGGTTTGTAACACAACCCGCAGATGCTCAAGATCGTCATGCTTATTTTTGAAATAAACAAGGATATCATCTATAAACACCACTATAAATTGGTCTAAATAAGGCCTAAACACTTTATTCATTAGATCCATGAATGCAGCTGGAGCATTAGTTAGCCCAAATGGCATCATCAAGAATTCATAATGTCCATGATAGGTTTTGAACGCAGTTTTTGGAATATCTACATCCTTTACTCGAAGTTGATATCGTATATTTATCTTGGAAAATACTCTTGCACCTTTCAATTGACCAAACAGATCTTCTATTCTTGGTAACGGATACTTATTCTTAACTGTGACTCTGTTCAGTTGTCTATAATCAATGCACATCTAGAGAGTACCATCTTTCTTCTTAATAAACAAAATCAATGCTCTCTAGGTGAGACACTGGGTCGAATGAACCCCTTATCCTGTAACTCTTGTAACTACACCTTTAACTACTTCAATTCAGTAAGAGTCATACTATACAGTGCTTTGGGTATAGGAGTAGTGCATGACATAACTTCAATAGATAACTCCACTTCCCTTTTAGGAGGGAGTTTGGGTAACTCTTCAGGAAACACATCTGGAAATTCACTGACCACTGGAATATCTTGCAATTTACCACCCACCTTCTTAGAATCAAACACAAATGCTAGATAAGCTTCACATCTCTTCCTAAGGAACTTCCAAGCTTGCATAGTAGATACCACATTAACAACAGAAGTGCAGAAGCCATGTAATCTTGTTTTAGGTTGATCAAGCTTCCTAAGCATAACTGTCTTAGTACTATAGTCAACCACTGCCTAGTGCTTTGATAACCAATCCATACCCGAAATCAAATTAAATTCTTGAAAAGGAAATTTAATCATATTTGCTATATATTCACATCCTTGGATCGTAACAGGGCAGTATTTATAAACCTAATTAACTAACACACTACTAGCTAGAGGAGGTGGCACTCAGCTTCACCTCGATTGACCCTCAAGGATCCCGATATAGATGGATAAGATAGTGCAGGATTATTACTCTCTGCAACCTCGTCAACAACTTCATGAGATCTTTCCATATTCAAATCTAAAACCAAAACATGGGATAACTCGCATTAGGCCAAACACAACTCTTATATCAAAGTATAAACAATAGTTAAGCATTGGTTAAACCAGAATCATCTAATCCATACTCTTATACCAAACAATGTAACACCCATATACCGCTTGGGAGGATATGCAGATGCTACATAAAACAGAACCAAAATAATCCACTACATACTAAAGTATTTCACATTTCATTCATTAAAGGTTGGGTCATATTCATAACATAACATACACATGGTATTTGTTACATACAAGCCTTAAATCCAAATCCAAACTGTATTAAGGTTATTGCAAATCATTTACAACAAAATACAATCTGTCTCATTACATTGAAAAACAACTCAAAAACAAACTGAACATTTCTAGAACAAAACACAATCTTCTTGGCCACTGCGGTTGTCTTTGTCCCAGTATTAAGTCTACTTATCATAACCTATATGTAGGCAAAACCACTGTGCTAAGCATATAGCTTAATGGGGATTAACTAAACACATATAATCTAGTGATTGCTTCTAACAATCGTCCAGCATTCACATATAATGAATCATGTTAAATCACAGACAACCTTTAATTGTTCAAATTACTAAACATTCCAATATCATTTACATCAGTACATAATATAACATATTAGAACAGAATACATAATATACTTGCTTCAAACTTACACATATTCAAACTGAATATCATAATCACAAAACAGAACTTTAAAGTATCTGAATAAATCTTGTTTATATTAGAACAACATTTAGCTGTATTAGAACTGAGTTTAACTTATATCATAATTGAACATATCAAAACACAAAACAAGTTAGCCTACTAATCCTTTTTACAGAAGTGGGTAACGGGATCAAAATAGGAGATAACTATTGGTATCACAAAGTAGGAGAGACTTGTGTCTCGATGCCGAAGTGTCCATATCAAGAGACACTTAAGTATTAATATCAGGAGAGACTCAAGTCTTAGACACTGAAGTGTCTATATCAGGAGATTCGACACCTTAGTGTCATAGGAGTAGCTACAGACCCTTCTAGGCATGCCTATTTACCTACGACTAGTGCTTGATAGTTTTAATAGAATCCATTTCAGATTTCACAATCACAAGCAAAAGATGTTATGTCTTCATTCCAATTTCCTCAAATTAAACATATACATATGCACATCCAACTAATCATACCTTATAAGCATAAACATTTGCAATAATATACCATTAAAGGCATTGCATATTTACACATTCCATATCATGACACGAAGTTCCAATTTGTAAACAATCATACTCAATTCACAGAACATAAACACTTTGAAACACATTGGTATTCATAAGAACACATTCATCTTTAAACACATCATTCTTTTAAACATTAGACACATTATTAATTAACCTTACATTCTTTAAGTACCATAACTCAATTACCTTTTAAACCGTTAATCTAACATCATCTAGGTTCATTTTTTATTCTCAATTAAGTTTAATTAAACCATTGTTAAAAACCCTAACCTTATATATATCAACAATTACATAAAACCAAGTTTTCACCTTCCCAACCCTTTCCCACGACCGTGGGAATATGCCTTATAAATCCCATGATCGTGGGATGACTGAACTAAAGGTTCACTCACCCACAACCTTCAAACTACACCTTTTCAAGATTTTCTCAGGACAGGTTTCAGATCAGTTTTGTATGGACATTCTGACATAGAAACTAAGGCGTCTAGGAAATATGTTCTTCTAAAAAAATGTTCCTCTATGTCTTAAGTTTGTAGTGAACTAAAGTTAATACACCAAATTTTAAGACCCTTGGAGACAGAAATAAAATTCTATTCCTTTATGAGAATTGTATACATATGTATTTAATTTATTCTACAATTAAAAGCACCTCATTTGGATATCTACAGGTCAAGTTATGGCTAAAATACTAATGTCTATTCAGGGGAATCACTACAATTAACTAACATCTTACACCTTCAACACTCCTTCACTATAGTTTATCAATTCCTCTTCATTCCACCTTATTCATGCCTCAATTCCACATCAATTTCATGTCCAGGACCAATTCAAAAATCACGCATTAAATACCTTACAAATCAATATCTTCCACACATCAAAACCAAACTAGAAATTATCATACATTGATCAATTTTCCAGTATACATTTCTCATTGTCTTAACACATATTTCATGCCAATTCAAATCACATAACACTTGTATCAGTACATGCTATCAAAAAATTGCATTTGTCAAACAAGAATTATTTTTCTAGTGTAAATTTTAGCACTAATAAGACAATAACACCGAAAATAACAGGTCCTACTTGTTGATGCAGTAATTTACAAAGATCCAAGTGAAGATGATCTAAAATCAAGCAAAATTCTAGAAGTTGAGAGGAAGCGAGTGGTTTCAATGAAAAGGAGCAAGGAAGAGAGTGAAGAAATTTCTAGCAGAAAATTTGCCCCCTTTAATAATGAAGTGTTTGATAAAATGGATATCATGTTATGGAAGAGAATAGGTTTAATGAATGATATTATGTTGTTAAAGAGGTTTAATCAATTGATTAGAGTTTTATAATTTCATGAAAACAAATTGATATGTGAATGATTATAGAATGATGTTGTGTTTTTGGTAAAGTAATCTAGAAAATTGGAGTGAATTTGGTGTTAAAATATATGTGAGTTTCGGATAAACAGAAGAAAGGAGGAAGAAAAATGCAGTAGGGCACAATCGCACCCTTGCCGAAAATGATGAAAGTTGTGATCGTGCACTTATACGATCGCAACTCTACCAAAAAAAGAGGAAAGTAAGGATCGTGCACTTGCACGATCATTACCTGAAAGGAAATGGAAAGGATGTTATTTTTGAGTGATTTTTGGACTAATAAAGGCTAGGATGTTTCCATATGAAGTATTAGGGTTTAAATGAGTTCTTAAATGAATTTAATTGATATTGCATGAAATGATTAAAGTGAAAAAAAGATATTAATGATTAAAAGAATGTTTTAAAAATGTTATAAATTGTTTATAAAGAGTATTAAAGAAGCATACTCGAGAAATTGTCTTTGAACATGCATCATACATGATACATTCATAAATGTATTCATGACTGATTATTCTTATTAAAATGCACATAAGTGACATATATATGTATATGATTGCATATAGAGGAACACTTCGACCGATCGCTTCTAGACATTTCTGGTACTTCAAGGCTCTAAGTTAAAGGGAGCATTTGTGAGTCAACTTAGATGATCTTCCTAGGATTGATTGATTGATTCTGTTTAACTTCCAATTATTGAACTATTTGTAATCTGTATGTGAATTCTGGACTTTAAAGGTCTAAGAAGTTTGATATTCGGGAATGTATTGGAAGTGTTCTATTTGTATATGAAATTTTAATCATATATGTTTGCAACTGATTTCTGAATACGCAATGAAAGTTGAATGCCGGACTTAGGTCTGATGAATATAAAATTCTGTCTGTGCATCATAAATGAATGCTATTCATGGCATATTCTATTATTTGATGCATTTCATAAAATGCATGTTCAGATAAAGGCATTGTGATCAGAGTGGCCAGTCTGAAAGAGCTATAAGCTTACAATTCTGTACGTAGAGCTTTGCTTTGTGAGTTCTGTATAATTCTACACGTAGAGCTTCGTTCCATGATTTTTGTATTTGACTGAGCCCAATGGGCCAGTATCTGTATCTTTATTTGAAAGGCACTTGGTCACAACAAATAATAACGAATCTGGAGTCTCATATGCATCTGCATTTACATATTTATGATTATGAAATATATGCTTGTGAAATCTTTTCTTAAGTTGTGATGTTAAAGTGATATGCCATGATAATGTGATTGATTGGGTTGTATAAGTTCTGAAAGAATGTATATGATGTGTATGACATTCATTATGTCTTAATGTGATGGAAAATATTGTGAAATTGGTTGGTTGTATGATATTTGTGTGTTTGCCTGGAGTGAGATCATTAATGATGATTTGCTCATTGAATTTGCAAAACTTATCAAAAATTACAATGCGGCTTTTCAGGTGCGAGACAGGAGACCTAAATTTCTAAGATCTTCTAGAAGAACGTTTTGGACTAGACATGGCTCAAAGGTCTGTCAACTAGGATTTGAGGAGTTGTAGTTGTCTTTAAGAAGTTTACATATGTCATGTAGAACTTTTGTATAAAGGTTGTAAATATTGGTTTTAATGTCTACCATATAAACCTTTATAAATGAAATAAAAAGATGAGGTTTTTAAGTGTTATGTTTTCTTTATGATGCCATTTAAGAGATTAGGTTTGATCCAACATACCATTGTCATAGGATATGTACTTGATTATCCTTTGGATGTTCAGGTATGTACTCTATAGTAGGGGCATGCTACATGTAACATTTCAACTAGGGTACAATTTGGGGCCTTACAATAGGTGTCCTAAAATTACTTAAGCATATGGTAATTGGCAGGTAAGCCATTTGTTTCATAAGTAAGCTCCCACTAATCTCCTTAAGATGTTGCCACTAGTCACCAATTAATCAGTCTACATTTCTCCTAATTATTGGTCTACTTGTCCGACAATAATTATTCCATTTGTCAATTAATTACTAGTCCATTTGTCACTCAATTATAGGCTTAGTATTCTTTATTTTTCATATATCAAATTATCTAACCACTTGACATTTTTCCTAATCCAAATGTATTTATTAACTTATCACACTCCCAATTAATAGCAATTAATTCCAAATTAGCAATTAGAATCCAATCAAATCAAAATTCAAGATATAACAATTCATAATTCATATCATAGTCATTTAACATCTTTCATATCCCTGGACATGTTAATTGAGTGCATATGCTAGCTTGTAATGTGTACAAATATCAATATATATGTGGGTATAATAATGTTATGCATGCCAATGTAATGTATTTCATAAATTCCCAATGCTCTTACTTATATGAAATGATCTAGGGTTAAACCTACATAGGTTTCGGATACCAAAAACTACATATATTACCATCCCGACAGTATTTCTAATTTTTATTTCATTTTTATTGATGTATAAAATTGGGATATTTATTGATGATAGTGTTGTGAATGTTGATTTTGCCTAAACTCACCTTCGGGTTTTTAATTCTTGAGATTTATGCAATTTGATTCGTTGTGTTTTAATTGAGTTATTTTTGTGATTCAATATCTGTTCGTAATAATTCAACAATAAACTAAAAGGGAAAGCCAAGTGAATATAATCAATTTGGGCTAACAAAAGTTAGGTGAATTGATAGATAAGAATTGTATCAAACCATTGTAATCATGTAGCAAGCGATCGAGCATAGGTTCCTAGTAGGTTAATGGACAACTTTAGAACTAATTTAGGTTTTGGGTCAATTACGAATCTAGAGATCACAATTCCATAATTTAAATTAGTGATTATTAATTAGGTTTTAAGGATTACAACTCGAGAGAAAGTAATCTACCCTAAGACTATTTAGACCCAGTAACTCAATAATTAGATAATTGATTAGATTGTCTTTAATTTTGAATTAAAGCCCCCTTTCTTTCAATCGGTAGTTCCTAGGTTGATTTTGGATTGGGCTGTTTGATTTGTTACTATTTATTATTTCAAAATTTTAATTCTCGTAATTTATTATTTGATTTATTGATTTTCTACATTAATTTTTTATTTTGAATTATTATAGTTCAGTATGACCTTAGATACCTTAGGCACTATGAGAACGGCCCGTGTGCGAATGACCCGTGTGCTTGCGGAATTTACCAAGTTTAATAAATATTAAAAATAAGTATGTGTGACCTTGTGATCACCTATAACTGATCGAGCATATCATTTTTCCTCGGTAGAGAATACTTGTTCTTCACTGTCATTCAATTCACCGGAGCTCCCCAAGGTGACACACTGGGCCTGATAAAACCCTTATCTAACAACTCTTGCAATTGGGTCTTTGATTCCTTCAGTTCTACAGGTGCCATCCTATATGAAGGAATTGATATAGGAACAATACCTGGACTAGGTCAATAGTAAAATCTACTTCTCTTTCTCGGGGTAAACCCAATAATTCTGCAGGAAATACATCCAGGAAATCCCTAACAATAGGAATATCTTGAATGGTTTTTCATTCCAGGTATCAACTACGTGGGCTAAAGCATCCTCACATCCACCTCGAATTAGTATCAAAGAACTCGTAAACGAGATTAATTTCCTGGCCCTGCTTGACTAACTCCTCGAAACACCACTCTCGATTGATTAGGGGATTTAAGAACTACCTCCTTAGTATAGCAGTTCATCATAGCCCTATGAGTAATGAGTCAATCTATGCCTAGAATAATATCTATTTCCTTTTACTGCAATACAATCAAATCAAATTCTAACTCTACCTAATCAATCCAAATCATACACTCTTTACACACCTCTCCAATCATTATAGTACTACCTACTGGTGTACTTACCTCTAAATCACAATTCAACATTTTTCTATCACAATGCAGTTTAGATGCCAGATGCGATGTGATGATTGAATGTGTCGATCTTGGATCTACCAATGCAAATACTTCTAAATTAAAAACATTCAACACACCTATTACCATATATGGGGAGTTTTGTGCCTCATGTATGGTATTGGCATAGACCCTGACATGAGATTGGGACTGGTTATTCTATACCTCAGTCTTGATACTAGGCCCTACTAATTGTGTTCTACCTCTACCTCTGCCTCTCTTTACTGATCCAGTAGCTCTACTTTACTAGACTGTTGTCTCAGTCATTATTCCTCCTATCATTGCAAACTGTGGTCCCAAAGTCTTAGGACAATCTCTAATCTGATACTCAATAAAGTCATAATGGAAACAAGCTCCCGATAACCTCCAACACTCCCCACCATGCTATTTGCCACAATGTTCACAATTAGGCATCTGTTGCGACTGACCTCCTGACACTTTTCCTCTACATTTAACAATCTGAATATAACCACCTCTTGGTCTAAATCCTAACAGTCTCGATCTAGTCTGGAATCAAGACGATCTATTTTAGCGTTTACTAAAGCTTTTTCCAAAATCAGCCTAAGACTCAATCTGTCTCTTCACTCTAGACTCATATCTGTACTCTCCCTGACCATCTTTCAACAAATGTTCAATTCTGATCGAGGCTGCTTGTAGTTTTGTAAAACTACCCAAATTACAAATGACTAGCCTCGTTCTGATTTCCATGTTCAATCCATCTTCAAACCTCTCCTCTTCAGTAGGAATCAAGACAGTTTTATACCCCATCAATTCATTAAATCTTATCTCATACCCTGTCACTGTGAGACTGCCTTACTTTAGACCCAGAAGTTCTTTCATCTTTCTGTCCAGATAAATCTTCGGCATGTAATTCTCTTTAAACACCTTCAGAAAATCTTCCCACCTTAAACTACAAGGCATGGGGGCACTGCCTGGTACAGTCATTCACCACTGATATGTTAGACCACACAGTAGCGAGACTGCGTAATCAAATTGTTCATCTGACTCTGATCAAATACCCTTTCAGTCCTTTATAACCATCCCTCTGCCTCGGTAGGGTCTGTACTTCCTTAGAAGTCTACAACCCCCTGCTTTCTAAGCTTATAATATCTCCTTTCTCTCCTCTTTAAGATTTTCAGATGAATTTGTGCAAACTCAGGTACAGGAGACTCTCTATTAGCTCCTACAGACCCTATGTCAATCGACTCTCCAACGTGATCTCCTATAGCAGATGACTTATAACGAAAATAACTATGATCACTGTATATCATGTCTAATTGTTCCTATATGTCCCTATGGATGCCAAACTATGCTCTGATACAAAAATTGTAACACCCTACTGCTATAGAGTATACACCCAAACATCCAGAGGACATTCAAGTACATACTCCATGATAATGGTATGTTAGAGCAATCATTTACACTTATACGACGTTATACAGAATAACACAATACTTAAAAGCTCAACTCTTCATTTCATTCATTAACAAAATTGACATTGTAGTAGTACTTTCATTTAAAAAAATATCGACATCATCAAAGTATCTAAGAGTTTACTACTTTTTATACAAAAGAACTACATGAAATGAGAACTACATATACACAACCTATAACTCCTCAGATGTTAGCTGACCTACCTTTGAGCCATTCTTTAGTCCAAAATCAACCGTACTAGTTGTCTTAGAAACTATGTCTCCTCTCTCATACCTTAAAAGCCACGTTGTAATTTTTGATGAGTTTTGCGAACTCAATGAGTAAACCATCATTGATGTGCTCATTCATGGCAAAAACACAAATATCTCACGTCCAAGCATATTCACAACATTTCTCATCTCAATAAGATAAATAATATCACACATTTCATATAATCTTTCAGATCATGTATATCCTAAGCAATCACATTATCAACAAATATTCAAATATAGCATATCACTTCATCATCACATTTTCAGAAATAGATCCATAATTATACATGTACAAATGCAAATGCATATGAGACTCCACATTCATTGTTATTTTATTGTGAGTGAGTGCCTTTGACTGTCCCATATCCCTCGTGGATATCGAGCTCATTCATATATAGATACTATCCCGTATATATTATGGATGCGGGTTCATTAATCACTGAGCCAGGCTCTATATGCAGAATTCTGAGCTTTATGCACTTTCATACTAGCTACTCCGGTAGCAACGTCTTTATCTAATCATGCATATTAATGTGATGCATTAAATCAAAAAATATGCTATCAATAACATTTATTTATGATGAACAGTCAGATTTAGATGATCACCAGACCTAAGTTTGGCATTTATCAATATGTTGAGAATACAAATAACTTTCAGATTCATATGCAACTAGAACACTTCCAATACATTTCAAAATATCAAACTCCTCGGACCATTAATATCCAGAATTGTCACATACAAATCATCAATAGTTCAATATTGGAAGTTAAACAGAAATAATTTAATCCTAGTAAGAACATCTAGGTTACTCACAGTATGCTCCAGTATATGCTATTGCTTGGATGGTCCAGCAATGTCAGGAAGATAGAGTTCGACTTGAGCGTCTAAATGCACATACATTATATACATTACTAAAGTGATCAAATAAATACATATTCAATTATGAACATATATATGTGCCATGTTTAATGCATGCTCAATGACTTTCCCTGGTATGTTTCCTTAATCATAATTCGCAATCATTTAAACATTGTCATTTTGATATATCTTGTTTACACTTAGGTTTACACCTCAACTAACTTGATTATCTTAAGTTCATCAATCAATCATTCAACCAACTTATTCAACATCCATCAAGCCTAAATGCATCATAGGGTAGTATCTTTTCTCAAACATCTCTTAAAAAACAACATTTCATGTTCAAACCTTGACCACAATTATGGTGGACATTGCCATGATAATGACGGAATCAAATCCAATAGGCCACGAACGTGCACTGATGGTTACAATTGTGACAAAACCAAAATAATCTAGTTATGATCATGCACTAAAGGCCACGGTCATGTCCTACATGTTTTCTCCGAAGTCTCCATGAATTTATCAAACTTAGGCACACATTTACCCGTCTAATTTTCCAAAATTCATACTCATTATGCAACCTCATTCAGAATTAAATTATATTCCAATTCTACATCAAAAATAGCTCATAAATTATAGTCTTTTTATGCATCAAAATCACACCAAAAACTAACTTCCCTTATCAAGCATATAGTCCCAATTCTTTCTCAATACAAGGACAATATATTAACATCTTTCTTTAACATAAACTTAGTTTCATTATGCATCTAATTCTAGTCCAATTCATCCATAAATCAACCTATAATGCCACAATTTTTATACTTAAGAACAAGCATAAAACTATTCAAGTTCATTCAACATATTTCCAGCATACTTCATCGTCAAAATCTCAAACATTTCAATCTAATTCAGGCATCATTCTCATACCATTAATCATACCATAAAGATCAAATTTCTATTTACTTATTAAGCTTCCAATTCAACTCAAAAATTCAAATTAATCTATCCATCCAAGCAAGCAAAAATTGACATAACACTAAGGTGAAAATTGATTTATTTTTGGCAAAGACCAAAAACAACAACCAACAGGTTCTTCGGTTATTTTGTGTATGGTAAGAGCCAATTTTATTGCAGCAATTTGGCTAGAGTTAGACTACAATTTCAGAGAAAAGGTTGGGGCAATTTCAGTCAAGGAAACAAAGGAAAGGAGAAACATAACTTTGCTACAAAACTTGCTACATCATATGCTAGGTGTCCTCAAATTACTTAATCATGTGTCAATTGGCATGTAAGCCATTTGTTCCATAATTAAGCTGCCACTAATCTCCTTAAGATGTTGCCATTAGTCACCAATTAATCAGTCCACATGTCTCCTAATTATTGGTCCACTTGTTACATAATAATTGATCCATTTGTCAATTAATTACTAGTCCATTTGTCACTCAAATATAGACTCAGTAACCCTAATTTTTCATGTATCAAATTATCTAACCACTTGATATTTTTCCTAATCCAAAATGTACTTATTAATTTATCACACTCCCAATTAATAACAGTTAATTCCAAGTTACCAATTGGAATATAATCAAATCAAAATTTAAGATATAACAATTCATAATTCACATCATAGTTGTTTAATATCTTTCATACCCTGGGACATGTCAATTAAGTGTATATGCTAGCTTGTAATGTGTACAAATATTAATATTCATATGTGTATACTAATGTTATACATGCTAATGTAAAGCATTTCATAAATTCCCAGTGCTCTTACTTATGTGAAATGATCTAAGGTTGAACCCTACATATATTTCAAAAACTGGATATTACAAGCAAAGTACAACGTAAGAACTAGGTAATTAGCAAGCTAACTAAGAAGAACTAGACTAAACAAAGGATAACCATTATGAACTAACTACGTAGAAGATAGACTAAGATTTAAGAAGAGACTAATCCAATTTTTGATTTAAATACAAGTGTGAGAGGAATTGGAAGTTATACTAGTTGAGAACTAGAAATTTGTAATCAAACGAGGAGCAACAATTCCAAAAACAATCATAAAAAAACTTCATAAATTTGTTTTCATCTATTATCCATTGATACCAGAATTGAGTTTCGTTGTTAATAAGGTTTCTTTGATCCACATGAAGATAGATAAAGTAAAAATAGAAGGATCCTACAACCCATTTATAAATACCTTATTATTTCTTTCCTTCTAAATTTCATAGATGATGTAATTGAATTCAAATTGAATATAGCACGATCAATAGGACATTTAGGTTAGATTTTAGTTACTCATTTAATGATCTAAGGCTAGCTTTGGACTTGGAAATAAAGCCCATATAAGGCTAGAGTGGAGAATTTGAAAAAAAAGAACAAGTGGTGGATGAATTCGAGTTAGCAATTATAAGGATCACATTGATAGGTGTGTATTAGGATATGTTTTTATAGGTAATTGGTATTTGTTTTCTAGCATAATTGTTGTTTATTGTTCTAGTTTAGGATTCATTTTGTATCTTTTCATTAAGTTTGATTTCTATTTTTTTTCTTGTGTGTTTGATGCTAATTGAGGGTAAGAATTGCTTTTTTTATGTTGGAAAGGAGAGGAAGCAAGTTAGAGGATGAACAAGAGAGCATAAAAAAGAAGACAAGAGGATCACTTCTGGGACCAATTCCCATGTTCGTGGGAATTGGGAAAATTTCCACGGGCGTGGGAAATCAAAACAGAAAGTTTCTACCTATAATTCTCATGCTTCTAGGAATCATGAAAATTCCCACAGACGTGGGAATTGAAATCCAAGGAAATCTGTGAGGCTTCATTAAACCTAATTTTTTAGACTATATAAATAGAATTAAGCCTCCGTCTTTAAGGGAGACGACACCTACTTGTAGAAAGACCATCCTTGGGTGAAGAACATATGTTTGGAGCATAAAGGAAGGATTGAAAACAAGGATCATCATCAAGATTAGACAGAATAACACATCAATACCAAAATTCCAGATTTTGGCAAAGAAGAGAAGGAGTTTTCTTATTCACTTTCTATCATTTTAATCTCTTCCTTTCTTTGTAAAGATGGATTATTTGAATGTTGATAGTGTTATGGAGACTATGTTAGGCTAATTTCATATTAGGGATTGCTTTTTCATTATTTTGTCAAAACTCATGTTTTATTGAATTGAATGAAGTGTCTTTGATAATTGTTGTTCTTAATTGTCATCTTGCAACAAATCGAGAGAGTGAGTGAGATGAAAATCGTGTAGGATTGTACAACGAGAGTTGGCGACCTATAGACTAGCAATTATTATGTCAATTGAATAATTGGAAGAGAGATCTCAATTAGTTAAATGATCATCTATAAGATAGTGTAACAATTAGTTGAATCGGTAGAGTCATTGGGTAGGTTGAGAGATCGTTCAATCAATTCCCGTAAATTCAATTAGGGATAAATAGTTACACCTTGAGAGAGGGTAATTAGTACGTTCGGAAATCTAGGATGAGACACAATTCAATCAATGAAACATAAGGGAGACAGAATAAGGAAAAAGTAGTCTCTAGCATTTCGATCCTTGAATTCAGATTTTCGACAATTGCGATATTGTGCATTTCTTACATTAGTCTTTTATTTTTAATTTAATTGTCTAGATTAATTACATCAAACAATTTTATTTCTTAAACAAATTCTTTTCTAAATTAAATGGTGTCTGGGCATCAATCCCTGTGGGATCGATATCTGCTCTTTCTAACTACAAGTCACGACCCATTCACTTGTAGTTTTCAGCGTAAAACAAGTAGATAGATTTTACAATCCATCAAAAATTGTGCAAAGTTGTAATATGTGTAAATGTATGTGTTGCATGATATAGAGGAGCAATTAGAGTGACCTCATCTAGACGTTGTCGAAACCTTGAGGAAATAAGCTATCTGGAGCAAACTGTGAGTAACCTAAGATCGTCTCACTATGATTATTTGTTTATTAAATTATGTATTGAATTGTTATGTGATATGTTTGTACTAATTTTTGGGCATTTAATGTCCGTTGCATTTGATGTATGAATAAAACATTAAAAGTGCTACTTGAATGTGAATGTGATTGACTACTTGTTTCTCAACTTAAATGTTAAATGCCAGACTAAAAGTCTGATGACAAATATAAATGAGAAAGAATGTGAATGTGACTGAATGAGCATAATGATTGAATATGCATAGTGCATTTCATTAAATGAATGTATGAAAGATAAAGGTAGTTGTGACCGGAGTCATTAGTAAAAAAGAGCTTAAAGCTCAGACTGTAGTAAGAGCCTATAGCTCACTATGTAAAATGAGCCCTATATTCCTAACGAATAAGGGAAAGTATAAATAAGCCCGGTATCCACAACGAATACGGGACAGTGAAAAAGGAACTCGGTCATAACAACAAAATAAATGAACGTGAGTCTCATGAACATTGCATATACACATGAATTATATGATTTGAATGATTGCAATTGAAATGTGGAATCGAATTGATCGAAAAATGTGAAAGTTTATGATCAAAGTATGTCATGATACTATATGTTGATAAATGTGAATTATGCGAATGTATGAATTGTTTTGATATGTGTGATGTAAGTGAGCCATAGAGGATGGTTACTCAACTGAGTTCGCAAAACTCACAAAAATTACAAAGTTGACTTTTCAGGTTCGAGAGTGACTAATTAGCTTTAAAGACCGCTTATAAAGGATCTAGTACAACTTTTTGGTAAAAGATATTGCTAAAAGGTCGGTCAGTTGAGATTGAATGAATTAGTTAATTTTTTGTTAATTTCCTCATATATGTAGCATGTTCTGTAGACAGAGCTGTAGACTTTGATATGTTGTCAGTATTGTATAAACATGGATGTTGTAGTAATGTTACTTTGTAAATCATGGTTTATGAAATGAAATGAGGAATTTGTGGGTTTTAGACGTTGTGATATTTATGTTTGTAATTTATGATGCCATGTGACAAGTGAAAGTGATATAGTTAGCGTACCATTTCTATCAGCCATGTGCATGGACATCTAATGGGAATACGTGTACATGTCAGGTAGGAGTAGGGTGCTACAGTCTTAGCCAGCAGGAAGTACTTGTCTAAGAAGGCATGCACAAGCTGATCCTATATCATGATGTTGGCTGGGTTAGTGAATGATACCAAGCCTTCGCTCTATCTCTAAGTGTAAAGGGAAACAACCTAATTCTAACCGCATCCTCCGACATCTGATGATACTAGAAGGTATCATAGATCTCAAGGAAGTTAACAATGTGCATGTTGGGATCCTAGTTCGCCCATCTATAAAATTGCACATTCTGTTGAATCATATTGAGGAAGGCCAGTTTTATCTCGAACGAGGCCGCTTGAACTGACAGTTTAGCCACTCCTTGGTTTGACAGGTTGAACCCTGGCCTTATGAAGTCCATTAGGGTCCTTTGTTGTTGTCCTTGGTTTACTTCCTGATCTATATTCCGTTGAAATTCCTCGGTCATTGATGATTTTCCTATCTCTTCTTCTTCTTCTCGCCGAGCTTTCCTAAATGTTTGTTCTAATCGTGTAATATCTAAATCTAACGTCTCTGCTGCATGACTCAAACCCCTTGTGACTTGTTCATACAAAAGAACCAATTCTGAAATGAAACAAAAAAATGAAAAAAAAATTTAAAACTAATTTAACGGTTTAAACTATAGAACTAAACTATTGCCTTCCCGACAACGACACCAAAAACTTGATCGTAGGTTTACGTGTGCTAAGTTTTACTATTTTAACCACGATAATACCGCAAGTGCATAGATCATTCACGTAGTACCTAAGGTATTGATCCCACGAGGAGGGTTAATCTAGTCTTAAAATCTAAGGTCGAACTAAATTGCAACAATCTAAAATAAACAATAAATGTCAAAAATTAATCAATCAACAATCAATTATGAGAATTAAATTTTGGAAATAATAACAAAATAGTGAATCACACAACCAAATCAAGAATTAACCTAGGAACTAACAATTAAGAGAAAGGGGGTTTTAATCCGAAATTAATGAAAATCTAATCAATTATGTAATTACCGAATTATTAGGTCTAGAAGGTCTTAAGGTGGATTACTCTCTCTCGAGTTATCATCTTTAAACCCTAATTAATAATCCCTAATTTAAATTATAAAATTGTGATCTCTCGACTCACAATTAACCCAAAACCTAAATTAGTTCTAAAATTGTCTAATAACCGATCAGAAACCTATGCTCGATCTCTCGTTACACGATTTCATCAGTTTGATTCAATTCTTATCTATTAAATTACCTAACCTCGTTAGCCTAATTTGATGATATTCACTCGGCTCACCTTCTCAGTTTATTGTCAAATTATTAAGAACAGATAGTGAATCACAAATAACTCAAATAAAATACAATAAATCAAACGTTATTAGTCTCAAGGATCAAAATCCCGAAGGTGAGTTTAGACAAAAATCGACATTCGACATAACCTATTCTCAAGAATTTTCTCAATTTCATACATCAATAAAACTGAAATAAGTTGGAAAATATGCTTAGAATGGATCAATAGAGGTAGCAACAGTGGAAAACTACCTGTTTTGGGAAGTACTTCACGTCAAGCTTCATCTTCGTGTCTCTCTTCGTTCGTTTCCCTCTTCAAATTACTCAAAAGCTCTCTAAGGGAAATTTTAGCTTATGTGAAAGTTCTGTAAAAGCTCTTCCATATGTCCTATAATGTTCTATTTATATCTTAGAAGCCTTAGGGATAATTTGGGGTCAAAACGGTCCAAAAAATCTCACAAAATTTGAGTTTATGTATCAGCCCGACACTAGCCACAGTCGTGGCGCCTAACCCTTTCTGTCACAATCATGGCCCAAAGTGCACCATCTGGCTAGGCATATAGCTCTCTGTCACGATCATGGCTTAAAGCGCACGATCGTGGCTGGGTCCTGTCAACTCGACTCTTTTTGTCACGATCGTTGCCTACTATGCCATGATCGTGGGCCATGTTTTTGACCCAAAACTCTTCAAAACTTCTTTATTCTTTGTTGTTTACCCTAAAATACTAACAAACACATCAAAGTATCTCAAAAATATAACATTTAAGCTCAAAGACTGATACTAACCCATAAAAACAATTAAACACATAAATGAACACAATTGAAAACTAAATACACACTAAACACTCAAATTAACACTAAATATCTAACAAATTGAACCCTAAAACATCCTGTAAATCACAACTATCAACGAACTTGGAATACTTGATGTGTAAGTACTAGGAACGATTATGTGCACTTGCAGATTTTGTCAACCAAGTTTTTGACGCTATTTTCGGGGACTAATTGTAACATCCCCTCACCAATAGGAAGGGTAATTTGGTAATTTGGCATGGGTTAGGAGTGTTTAATGTGGCATTGAAATATTCATGCATTCATATATGCACATGAATAAGAAATAGTGACTTTTTGCACATGAAAATGTTTGTACATGCATTCATGACATATCACGGTTT
>JAOTAY010000008.1:28891572-28902926 GCA_025629805.1 Erythroxylum baracoense | reverse complement strand
ATTTTTAATTATTTATACAACAATTAATAGTTTATTAAATCAATGAGCTTTTTAGTTATTTTATCTCTTTTCAGCAATCACAACCGCACTTGTCAAACACCTATTTTCATGTTTCAGCAGTTACCAAAACAACAATCTCAAACACATAAGTACTTATTGAGAATAAATACTTATTATTTCAATAGGTTGATTTCAGCAGGTTATCAACTGCCACCACTCTCTCAAATCAAGCCAAAATTTTCATTTTTATCTTTGATGCTATTAACGTGTGAAATTTTTTGTCTCTATCCATTCTTTCCTTACTAACCGAACGTAGCAAAAGAGAAGGTGTCTTTTTGTTCTAACAACTAGTTGGTTATAGCAATAGAAAATGTCTCAATTTTGTTGTTCTTTTTGAACTAGCCGAATATAGCAAAAATTTTGCTATCCAATTTTTCTTCTCCTTTTTCACCAAAAGATCTTAATAATTAAGTTGTCCAAGAAGAACAAGTGGTAGATCAGATTAGTTGAGGACACAGCAGCAGCGATGAGTTAAAATTGTAGCAAGGAGTCGGTAAAAATTCCGATCTTATTCTTATTTTATTTATTTTCCTTATGTCGTATCATGTATGGATTAAAAACATGTTGATTTGGTGTTTACACTTTCGCTATATTATGATTATGGAAAAAGTTTTTAAAATCTATTGTTTAGCCAAACCAAGTATGTTTTTGTTTTCGATCCAACAGATTAATACCCGCATGAATTACACATACACAACTATCTTAATATTATAAAATAAATTAATTTGTAGAAGAGAAGTTACTTTGGCAGCATGTTGTTTCCATCAATTTATTTCACAATATTAATAAAAGATCAATTTTACCAATATTTAAACATACTTTGAAAAATCAATTTGAACGTTGATTGTATTAACCTTAGTAATCCAACTTCAATTTTTTATACAAAAATATAAACTAAAAGTATGTATAATAGATTTATTCCAAAATCGCATATACCGTAACATTATGTTTTAGTTTACCAAATATTTCATTTGTTTCTAAAATAGGTTTTATGCCTAATTCCATAAAAAACATAAATTATAATTTATAATAATAATAATAATAATAATAATAATAATAATTGGTTCAAAATTCTAAAGCATGTCACATGTATATAAAACTGTAAAATTGTTTCTATCTTCGTCCAAATCCTGAATCATGTAGCATATATAAAGCTTTAAAATTGTTTCTGTTTTGTCATTGGCATCCAATGGTTAAACAATAAAACCAAATAAAGGGAATGGTCCCAAAGCTTTAAAAGAAAACATAAAGGTTCTTGAAACACATTAAAGGCTTTAAAAAAAAAAACAACGAATTGTCATCTGTTTTGATGGGATTTTTTTTCTTTTGCAAATCAAGGAGTTAAAACCATATACATATGCGAAATAACCAGATCTGAATTCATGAGACAACTGAACCATAATCGTATATGCCAATAACCAAATCCAAAGAAAAGAAACAAAAGATACTCCAACCATAGAAGTAAAATAATTAAAAAAAAATCCCAATGATCTAACATAAATGTTGATTTGATACCACTTGTTGGGTTTTAATCCCCTTAAAGCTAGTATCCGTTTATATCAAATCCTCAAAAATTAAATAAAAGCATAAGCATACCTGAATCTATTGTGAAATCTGCACTGGAGTCTTGCGATTTGTTTTCCAAATTAGAATGTAGTCTTTTTAGAGTTTTTCTCAACTCTTTGTTATGCGTACGTTTAATTTGGGAATCATAACTACTTTTATTAGAGTAAAACCTTAATCTAATTTCTAATTTGAGCCATCATAAAATTGAAAATTATAAACCCGGTCTCTACACATATAAAGCCCACACTTAAAATAGAAGCATAAAACCCAAAATACCATAACCATATCATATTACTTTAATTAATTGAGTTCAACTTTATACACTTTTATACACAATTATACACTTATAAGCTCACATGTTTGATTGAAAAGAATCCTCACACACAACATTTAAAAGGTGGTTATATCATAAATGAAAAAACCCAAATGCATCCGGAAATCTCAGAATAAATCTATAAAATGCTAGAATTCTTCTCTAATTTTTATTCTGCAAGATTATTAGTTTGTAGAAATTATAAGTTGATAGCTAAGAATTGAAAACAAAAAGTCATGAATATTTTGGTACCGAAGATAACCCTTGTATATTCTGCATAGCGCCTGATGCTTACAAGATTCGCTTAACTGTCCATGTCCCTAGCTCAAATTTTTAGTTTTTCAACCACATGTGAAGTAGCAATCTGCCAAACCATGGGCATCATTTCAGTGATAATTAGCTACAGAAGTGCAAAAGAATATATACGACAAGCGCTTCAACTTAACCATCGACTTTGTATAATATAGTAACTCGAGTCACTAAAAATTTGATGGAAAACCGGTGCATGCAAAAAAAAAAAAAAAAATTTTCATCTGTTTTTCTGTTATTTTATTTTCTTCTCTCCATTCAACAGAAGAGCTCTTTATAGTTCTTTGTTTGCAGGTTCAGTGTCAATCAATCAGCACAGCCTTCTTCCAGAGACATTCAACTTCAGAGCCTCCTATTGAAGAGGTGTGAAGCTCGAATTACAAACATATTGCAAAAGGAGAAGGCACACTCTCGGTGTCTTTTGTGAGACCTGCTCAACTCTAAAATCTGTCTTTTAAAAATCTCTAACAACTGGAAGTCCAGCTCAAACTCTCCTCTGTAAGGTGTACAAAGGTCCAAATTCAACTTAACTATTCAATAGGGTTTAGTTTATAGAAAAGATTAAAAGAAGAGGAGATCAACTTAGAAAAAAAAGAAAGGTCGTCTCGATTTTTACTAAGTCAAAATAATAAAAGTTCTTCGGGACACGCCATCTTCATCAAGCAATTAACAATATTCCACTAAAACTGCTACATATTTTTTTTAATCGTTTATGAAACTATAATCGCTTTCCTATGTAAAGGCATGACTTCGAAAGCCTAAATCGAAATTCAGACTATATAATTGAAAAAGATTAAACTATCTTGAGGATGAAGGGTTGTTAATAATACTGACGCAATTATTCGATAATGGAATCGTTACAAATCATGATTATTCTCCAGCTAATTACACATTTTGTTGAGGTATCACACTAAGCATGTGCTTTGCAATATTATATGAAAAGGCGCACATGAAGGACTGTACTAAACAATTGTTTAAAAACAGATCTTTTGTAAACTAGCGTTTCGCTCTTGGTTGCGCATTTTTATCGTCTAAGTCATAGATCCAACATTTCTCACTACAGAACCAAATACATGTCATTGAATTGGAAAAGATATGCTTATTTTGGAAAATGACAAACATTTGTGAGTCACCCCACTTGTTATGATGAATAAACAAATAATGGTGATCTTTTTCAAATAAAACATTAATTTATTAGTTGTATTAATATTATAAATAAAAATGTATTATTTTTATAAAATATTTTTTGTTGAATATATTAATCCTCATAAAAGCTATGACTCCCAATTCTTTGAATTGTAATTAATTTTTGTTTTTGAAAAAAGAAGGAACAAAATGCATTTATAGGAAAAAGATAGTTAAGGTTTACAACAAGTCTAGGCAGATAGCCCTTAAACACATGAAAATATCATATACTAATTAGCTAAGCAAATAGAACATAATCAAGAGAAAAAGACTAGAGAATGTTGTTGTCAGTAGGAATGCTACATAGCGCCACGAGTTCTTTGATGTTGCCTATAATTTCAAAAATAAGGTTGTCTATAGGCTTGGACTTGGATTCAAATCGCCTAACAGTTCTCTCTTTCCATATAGACTGGACACAGATGCTAACCGCTATTGTGTGGGACGAGATCTTGGTGGCTGACTAGGTTGCTAAACAATGAATAATAGTAGAAAAATTATTCTCTTCGATAAGGCAACCGCAACACATGACAACAACTCTCCATACCCAATTAGTCACCTCATATATAAAAAATAAATGGTCTCTAGTTTCTTCCTAGAGTTGATGCTCAAGTAACCGATCCAATCAACTGTATTCAACCGATTTTGTGTAGTGAGCAGTAATAGAAAGGATGTTCTCGATAAGATCATTTTATGCCAGATGATTGTATGCCAAAAAACCTTTGGTTTCCTCACCTTTAATAAGTCTCGAATGACTTTGTTTGTCAATTTATAAGTTAGTCTGCTATGCCAAAAGAATGCATCCTTAGAGAGAGAGGGAAAGTAATGAGATTATATATATCTCAGGTTGTCTGGAAAATTCCAACAGTAGACGTTGATGAAGGAATCCATTGTAGTATATAGAGGAAATTAGGAACCTTTGAGTAAATGTTGAGATTAGAATAAAGGTCCTTGATCTGTCTAGTTATCAAACAATAAAGATATGAGCTTCCCATTGCCAATGGTGCAAAATACTTGATCCTGAACCAAGTTCCTCAAATGAATTATCTGATTTAGAAAATAGGAATTGCTATTAGTCTTACGGACTGCCCAGATACTTCTTCCCTTAAGGAAATAGGAATGAAGCCAATATATCCATAACATTTGCTTGTCTTCAAGAATCCACCATAATCATTTCAAGACGAGTATATGATTAGTGAGTTTCACAAAAGGAAAGTTTAATCCTACTTCAACCTTTGGAAAGAAAATGTCTAACCATTTTACTTTAGCATAACATTTGGTTCCTATCCTATGATTCCGAAAGAAATCCTTAAGAAATCTTTCAATAGATTTGATGACACCTTCGGTAAGAAAAACATATGAGCTCCAATAAACATTCAAAGAGTTAAGAATCGAATAGATAAGCTAAATTTTCCCCACAAATAAGAGGAAGTGATTCACCCAAGATCTTATTCTCTTATGAATTTTCTTGATAAGATGATAACATTCAAAGATTGTGACTCTCCTAGTTGAAACTAGGAGCCCCAGATACAGAAGAGCTGGAGGCTTCTCTTCCATTCTAGTAAGTGAGATTATACTTGAGAACTGGATTATGCTTGAGACCATTGGGGCAATGCCTTTAGAAATATAAGGTGACTCTTGTTGAGTTAAATGCTCAACCCTTAGATTTCCTTGAACTTAGTTGGAGCTTTCATGAAGCTACAAACAGAATTAGGGTGGCTCTGCAAAAAAGTAATAAATCTTTTATAAAGGAGAGGTTAGTTAAGTCAAGCTTTTTACATTTTGAATGATATTTGAAAGTTAGGTTCCTTGCCACTTTAAGTTGAATGACTCTATTGAGCATCTTTATGCACATGATAAATAGGTAGGGGAGATAGGATCCACCTACCGTAGTCCTTTCCCAACCTAGAAATATGTTAAAGGATTTTCATTTATTAAGACCGAGTAGGAGACTTCGGAGACACGTTCTATTATCTAATTAATGAATATAGCTGGGAAACCAAAAGCTTCCATCGTCTGCCATAAGAAGTTCCACTGTACACTGTCAAAAGTCTTATGAAAATCAACTTTGATGGTGCAGTTAGGAGGTGAATTGGTTCAGGAATATCCATAGACTAATTCCTAAACAATCAATATATTATCACCAATTTGTCGATTAATGATAAAAGCTCCTTAGTTATCACTGTTGAGTGGTAAGAGAGCATGTTTCAATCTAGATGCAAGGATCTTTGAAATCAATTTATATAGGAAATTGGTATAAGGTATTAGTCTGAATTCACTAAAGGAAGTGGGAGAAGAGGTTTTCGGAATCAGACTAAGGAAAGTTTGATTAACTTCCCGAAGTAGCATGCCCTTAGTGAAAAACTCCTTCATTGATTGCTTAATAAAGGAACCTATAATATTCCATGTGTTCTGGTAGAAGAAATCGTTAAGGCCATTTGGACTTGGTGTTTTCATACCATGCAATATATAAAAAGCTTCCTTAATCTCCTGATCATCAAATACTTTAAATAATAAGTCTATATCTTACTGATTTATTTTCTTTGAACAGATATTGGAGAGGTTGGCCTAGAGGATAAGAGTAGAAGTGAAAGGACCAAGCAAATTTTTGAAATAAATCTCTGCCTCTTCCTGAATTTCTTGATGGTTTTGAAGTTGAAGGCCTTTATTTATAGTAATCGAATTGATGTGATTTATGTTCCTGCAAGCCATTATAGAAATAGAGAAAATTTTGGTGCACTTGGCTCCATCTTTAAGCCAATTAACTCTTGCTCTTTGTTGAAGCAATGATTGATGGTTTGGATGGAGAGCATATGGATAGATAATGCCTATTTTCAGTTGCTAGGAGTTGTAGATCGTAAGGGGATCGTAAGGGGATAGGAGTTGAACTTCAGTAAGGTCATTTTGAGCTTTAGATAATGCATGATCAGCTAAGCCCCTAAATGATTGTAACCACTTCAATTCCTATTTAATAACTTTCTATTTCTGGACTCAGATGTACTGCTTGGTGCCGTTAAAAAGCAATCTGAACCTCTCTTGCAAGCATAAAAGAAACCTGGTATATTGGTCAAATAATTGTTGAATCTAAATGGGAATTTTCAAGTTGTGGAATAAAACAGGTTTTCTATGCAAATTATGTTATGGTATTAAAGGGACAAGGAAGTTTGCATTACTATTGGAAATTATATAAGCCATATGCCATTCACTAGAGCTTGATCAAGTTTCTTTTTGATAAACCAGTTTGAGCTTTGTTTGTTGGACCAAGTATACTTGTTTCCAACCGACCTCAAGTTTGTCACACCCAACTGATCCACCTATATTTTGACTTCTTTAGTATAATTTCTAAGATTACAATTTCCATTGGCTTCAAATCGATAAAAAATAGAGCTAATGTCCCTGCATATTAGCCAAGGCAATCGAATATCCCTGCCAAAATTTTATAAGTAAGTCCACAATGTAGCTCGTTAGAATCCAAAATTGCTAGCATAAAGAATAGAGGCCATAATGACAAAATTCTCACTCAATAAGGAGAGTTTTATATACATCAATTGGTTCACGGAATGAAGGAGCTCCATATAGACCTCATCAGCCTTATAACAAATAAAGATTGTACCACGAAAATGATGTGTATAGTTGGTAATCATCCTCCAACCTGAGCTCAATGAAAAATTAACATCATTCTCGAACTTTATTTTGGTTTCAAGTAATCCTACTAATGGAGACCTTTCCCTCCTAACAAAATCCCATAAAGCAGCTTGCTTTGTAGGGCAATTTAAACCTCGGACATTACAAACGATAATTGACATATTAGAGATGATTGCTTTTAGAGCCTTGTATTCTTACTCCACTGAGATATACGCCTTTTAACTTGTTGGAAAAGTCTAGTTCTTCTCCTCAATCTCTAAAGTAGTTTATATGGTTGATACATAATTAGGTGAGTGGGTGGAAGTCGGGGTGCTAAGGAGTTGTTCACTTGAAGAAGCACAATCCATTGCTGTAATATCTTCAGCAATGACTGCAGGGGAATCAATATGAATAGAACTTAGTTTTGCAACATAGGCAGTTGTAATAGGAGTTTGGTTTTCCAATCTACTCATTCGAGCCATTGCAGGGTCAATAGTAATAGGATTCGATGTATCAACATAAATAAATTTTCTGAACTCTTCAATAGAGACATGTCTAGATTTTACAATAGGATCATTGAGTAATCCTATTAATTCATAATAAATCCCAGTTTGAAACTTTTACCTGTTTCTTTCCACACTTTCACTAGTGTTTAGGCAGTGGTTTTCATTGAAAGGAAACTACTATGCTATCCTCCCTAAAAGTGTGTCCTTCCCCGAATCTCATGATTGGTATTTCAGCTGGTAACTCCTTGGAAAGCTCCACACTAACACAAAGCCATACATACCTGACCCTTTTCTTCATATCTATATTCTCATCAAAGCAAAGGGGTTTCCCTATGAAACTTGGAAGAGCACTCGAACATTATGTGGTCCAATATTTGAGGGGAACATTATGGAAATTAATCCAAACTGGGATATTTTAAAATTTAATATTATCCAGCTATAAACCAGGCTACCAAAGTTAAAAAAAGATGTGTTGATTGCCAATGTGCCATGGACCTTCCTCAAGGATCTTTCTTCTCGCTCTCTGATAACACACTACTCTAGTTTGCTTTTATTCCTTTTTTAATACTATGCCAATTCTATAACAAACTAACAACTATGTCATCTAAATCATTTTATCTTTATTATCCCATGTTATCAATCATCAGTTTAGTTGGAAGAAGGTTATAACTAAGTGTTTTAATGTATCCTTATAATATTGTTCCTTTTTTTTAACTCAGAGAAATGCTTCATTGTTGTCTTTAAACTTGAGGTTTTGAAGGAGGGAGCAAAGAATCGAACATTAATGCAAATTAGTTTTTATCTTAAGTAAATGCCCCCTTTACTTTTATCTAATCGTTGGGCTCTAAAGTAAAGGAAAATGAGAGGTTTGGGCAAAGTTTCGCTAGATAATCTCATTCTATTTAGGTTTTCAACTAATTCTAATGCAAAAGAAATTATGGAACCAAATTTTTGGTACCTCTTAAACTTTCCTTTATTCTTACATCCTTTGAAATCTCCTAGTAGCTTGGAGAATATTAAGAAGGAGAATGTCCTATATGGATTAAGATCGATAATTGGGCTCTTAAAAATTAGTCAATAAAGGGATTGAGTTTATTATCGAATTAAATTGATAAACCCAAATTTATGGATGAAACAAAAGCTTTGAGGAAGAGAATTGGGTATGCCAAATCATGTGTTAGTATTGAGATGGAAAGAGAATTGCTAGATACCATTCCTCTTATAAGACTATGGGAGGATGAAACCTTATTTGAAGATTCTATTTCAGTTTCCTATCAATTGAAGCCATCAATAAAGCTAAAAACAAACAATAGAGGGTCATTAAGGGAAGATTAATCAGGGATGACTTCGTTAGGCTTATGAGCCTCAATACTCAACCAAATATGATTGTCTGCATAAATAACTTCCATCCAACTCCAATGACAAATCTAAATGTGGTAAAAGGGACCTTAACAAAAGCAAATTATTCTATGTTAAATATAGTTAACCCTTTTCAAGAAGAAACTAGGGTGAAGTTTGATGCTTATTTTTCCACTTAGAGTAACAAACAAATGACAAAATGACATATTAGGAAAAAGCTAGACAAGGCCTTATTGAATGAAGGGTGGTTATCTAAGTTTTTTTAGTGTAAAGCTTCCTTTTCAAATCCTATGTTTTCAATCTTGCCCTAGTCATCATCTGGAACATATTTTGTAAGTGCAAAAGGAATTTTGCCTCATGTTTCATAATTTTTTGGATGAGGAAGAGGGGTTTAATAAAGATATTTTAAGAGGTATGTCACATACTATTCACAGCCACAAAGCTTTTGTTTGTGATAAAAGATTAGGCTTGATTAAAAAATAAATCAATGACTTAAATTAAAAGAGAAGTAGAAGACTTGAATGTGTCAACTAATATAGATAATTTGCTTAAGTTTCATTGGGTTTATAAACATCAAGGAGATCCTATTTTGTTAAAAAAGGAAAGATACCATTATGCTCTTACACCAAAGTTATTCTAAACCATAATTTATTGGTCAAACAAATATCTAAAGTGTAATGACTTAAAGATGGAAATAAAGCACCAAAATTTTTTCATAATTCAATAATGGAAAAGAGGAACTCCAATAGGGTCTATTTCTTAATCAATTAAAATGGTGTCTTGGTTACTTCTTAAAAAGAACTTAAGATGAGGCTTTGTCATTCTTTAAGAACTTCATAGGATTTTTAACTTAAGAAGCTCCTCTATTCAGATGCTTAGCTCCTTTATCAACAATCAATTATTTGAAAGAAGATTTGGAAGTATTAAGTTGTCACTTTAATGCACAAGATATTGAAAAAATTATGTTTTAATTGAGGCTTGAAATGAATCCTAGTCTTATTTTGAAAAGCTTGATCTCTGACCAATAATATGATGATTGATGCAATTCTTGATTTCTTTTAGAAAGGAAAATTACTCGAGGAGATTAATAAAACGTTTATATGCCCATTTCTAAAGTTCTCAACTTAATCTCTCTTAAAGGGTATAACTCAATCTTTTGTTGCAATTTTTTATACAATATTATTTCTAAACTATTAGCATCTAGATTGAAAAGAGTGTTGAAACCCCTAATTAGTGTTACTAAAGGTGCTTTCATAGAAGAAAGACTAGTTAGAGACATTGTGCTACAATCTAAAGAACTATTAAAGAGTTATACTAGAGAAAATTCCCATAGAAATTATTCCATTAAGGTTTATTTCTATAAAACATATGACTTACTTAGTTGAGAGCTCATTCTTTAGATAAAATTTACTGAAAAATTTAGGAATTAGAACATGTTGTGCTTCTTAACTACATCATTTGTTGTGGTTAACAAATAATGAGCCAATATACTTGTTTCAAGGAGGAAGGGGTCTTAGGCACAGTGACCATATCTCTCCATACTCATTCATCTTATTCATGGAAGCACTTTATAAGCTAGTGACGCATAATATAAGGTTAGCTCCAAGTTTTTAATATCACAGCAAATCCAAGAAGCTAAGTTTGTTTAACCTTGTATTTATTAATGATTTATTCCTATTTTCAAGCTTATGATAAATATATAATTATCCTGATGACATCTCTTTATACATTTAAGAAGCTTTCTAGTTTGGCTATTAACTAAAAAAGTTATAAGATCATTAGCACTAGTATTCAACTTCTTGCTTATAACTTTCAATCATCTTTGGACTTCAAGTTAAACATCACCCTCTCATGTACCTTGGTTTGCCTATATCCACCAGCAAGCTCTAATTTAGAGAGTGTGTTCACATGCCTCAGTTTTTCTATATCCATCAGGAGGCTTCAGTTTGGAGAGTGTCTCCCTTTAATTGAGAAGATTTAAAGGTGATTAAATAATTGTTGTAATAAATCCTTATTGTTTATAAGGATATTATAATTGATTAAGTCTGTATTAAAGTGTCTTTATATATATTGGTTATCACAAATTTTCCCTTTTATTAACCAAAAAAATAGAAAAATTGTTAAAAAGCTTTATGTAGGCTAGAGGTAATAATGGAAAGTATAATACCAAGGATAGTTTGAAAGAAGTTTGTAAGCCAATGAAAGAAGTGGGACTTAGAACCACCCTAATTATTCTAGGCAACAAAGTCTTTATGGGTATGAGACTTTGAATATTTGGAGAATAAGGACTCACAATGTTAGGTCATATTTTCGGAGTCCAACTCATGAATAAAACGTGAGCGCAACACTCTGTAGGGTTCTTATAATCGAATCTCATTAGCCATCAAAGGTTCATCTTCATTCTCATAACATCCCATAATTCCATAATTGAGCAC
>JAOTAY010000008.1:28878113-28891472 GCA_025629805.1 Erythroxylum baracoense | reverse complement strand
TGTACAAACATTCACATGTGCAAAAATTCACTATTTGTTATTCATGTGCATAAATGAATGCATGAAGATGTCAAAAAACTTTAAACATTTCTAACCCGATCCAATTTACCAAAATACCCTTCCCATAAGTGAGGGGATGTTACACAAAACCTTCAAAAGTTGCTTAAAGCGGTTGGAAAGGAATATATGTTCCTTATATGATCCAATCCCTAACAAACTTTATCCAGTTATTCCTTCTATTCATGTTACCACTCCAACTTCAATTTCTTGTATGATGGTAAGTGTTACAAAGGTTTTCCTTCAAGTACAAACTTGTCCCACAAGATGCACCAACGCTTTTGCCCGACAATCTCACTTAACTTCGTTAAAGCAAGATTCAGCCTTGTTCAATGATCATCGACCAACCTATTCGTTCTCGAACGCCTCACAACCTTCACAGTGTTTCCCTCTCACACCTTTGCAAGAAAATTACGAAAGAATTAAATATTCATGGCAATAACAAGAACACGAGAAAGAGATATAGCTAAAAAGTCAACCTTCATTACTTCCCTCAAAGAATATAAAGGAATGCTCTCTCAATCTCTAAGTTTCTCCCACTCTCATCCTTTTCTGAGTGTCTTTAACTTTCACTTTGAGAAGAGTAAGCTCAAATGAGTTATTTATAGGCTCCTCTAGATGACTAAGTTAAAATCCTAATAGAACTCTACTAACTAAGATCACAATCTTATTCTATCTTATCCTTATCAAATTATATCATACTAACCAATAGAAAACATCCTCATCCAATTAGGACTCCATCTAATAAGATTAAGTTACATCATAATAATAAAAAAAATATTACATCTATCTAGGAATGATCTATTCATATCTACGAAGATCTCTTTCTCCAGATGATCCTTCCACATGATCTTTATCTCTAAGAGCTAATGTTCATCCACTGTGATCTTATCTGCCACATCATTCAAGATCTTCTCATCTCTATCTGATGATGATGAGTCATCTAAACCAATAGCACACTGGTCCTATCCAATGCTTACCCATGTCAACTCCATTATTCATGATCTGTCCACTTGAGCACACACTAAGTCATTAGTCTATAAAGAACTTAGCCTTAGCCAAATCATCTCATACAAAGTCTAAAACTCTCTCAAAACTCGCACTATGCTTGATCTACTTGCTAAGTCACCTTAGAAGTCGTGCATATTCCTGTCATGCATATGATCCAACTAATCTTCCACTCGATGTCCATCTTAAGCTTTCTTTTGGTCTCACATCCAAATCTTACATCTCGTTGAAGATTTCTGCCAATATGCGATAATGCAAGTCAACGCTTGATATTGCCCCATTTCGTCCTTACCTCCTTGCAAGTCTTTGTCTTGTTTCACTGTTCTGTGTGTTGAACACTAGTCAAGGCTCGTCAATGCCCGCACGATTACGTTATCATGACTTAAGGGTCTAACAAACCACCCCCACCAAAAAAATCAACGCCTTAGTTGAAATAATCTATGGATGCTTTTCCGAATGTGGTTCCCTTAAAGACTCCTTAACTATTGGCACATCTCCCACATATCATGTTCCCTCTCCATCGAGTTTCTCCTTGCTTTTGTTTGATCACTCTTTCACAAGGTGCATTGCACCGAACATAGCAAGACTATTCTTTCATTGAGTCCTCCTCTCCCTCTCCTCGATCCTTCACAACTATGAAATTCGCTTGCTCCTCACCCGTCGTCTGTCTTAGTCATTCTCGAGCAAAGTGTGACAGATTGAGGTAAACTCCTTCTGTCAATTCCTTCTCTCTCTCTCTCCCTCCCCGTCAGGTTTGTCCATGCTTTTGTTCAAACGCCCCTTCACAGGGTTCATTGCACCTAACAAAGCGTAACTGTTGAGGTAGACTTCTTCCGTCGAGTCCTTCTCTCCTTTTCCTTGATTGTTCGTGATCATGGAATTTACTTGCTCCTCACTTGTCTTTCGTCTCGAACATTCTCGAGAAAAATGTGACCCTTCACAAATGAAACAAGCAATATCCTATTTTAATTGTTTCTTATCTTGAGAAGATTTACCTACCTTCTCTTTGTCTTTCTCTGAGCCATTCCACATCCCACCATTCTTCTTGCCCTCGTAGCTAGTTCAAAATAGTGGTGGCATTTGGAGATCCACCAAGGCATCTGCAGCCGCTATCGCCCTTAAAAGGTCATTCACGTTCTGCCTCCTAAGTTCCATCTATGCCTAACCTTACAAGCCGCTTACAAAGTTGAAAAACTTGTCCTCCTTTGACATATTTCGCACGTCCAACATTAAAGATGTGAATTTTCTCACATACTCCCACATCGAGTCATCTTGCTTCAACCTCTTCAAAGCTTCCCTTGCTATCCATAAAGTGTTGTTGGAGAAGAACTAATCCATTAGCTTCTTCTTTTGTAACTGTTGGGTTCAGGCCTCCAACATCTCGAATCTAGTGTTGTAAGAAGTCATCTTTTCTTCTTCTTAAGGAATCGGCTCAATGAGTGTCTCCACTCAGTTGACATGTTTCATCAAATTGCTACCTCCCGCCATATCGAAATTTGGCTCTAATACCTGTTATTACTAAGGTTTTCCTTCAAGCACGAACTTGTCCCATAAGATGCGCCAACCCCTTTGCACGATAATTTCACTTAACTTCGTCAAAACAAGATTTAGCCTTGTCCCATAATCGTTGACCAACTTACTCATTCTCGAATGCCTCACGACCCTTATAGTGTTTCTCTCTCATAATCTTGCAAGAAAACTATGAAAGAACTAAATATTCATGGCAACAATAAAAACACGAAAAGAAATATAGCTCAAAAGTCAACCTTCATTACTTCTCTCAAAGTATATAAAGGAATGTTCTCTCAACCTCTAAGTGTCTCCCACACTCATCCTTCTTTAGGTGTCTCTAACTCTCACTTTGAGAAGAGTAAAGCTCAAATGGGTTATTTATAAGCTCCTCTAGATGACTAAGTTAGAATTATAATAGAACTCTACTAACTAAGATCACAATTTTATCATATCTTATCCTTATCAGATTACATCATACTAATTAATAAATGACATCCTCATCTGATTAGTAGACTATTTAATAGAATTAAGCTACATCACCATCACAAAATAAAAGATTACACATATCTAGGAATGATTTATTCATTTCCACGAAGATCTCATCTATCTTGAGATGATCATTCCACATGATCTTTATCTCTTAGAGCTGATATTCATCTACTGTGATCTTATCTGTCACATCATCCAAGATTTATTCACTGATGATGAGTCAACTAAGCCAATAACATACTGAGCCGATCCAATGCTTACCCATGCCAACTCTATTTGTTAGACCCTATTTTCGAAGTCTAACTCAAGAGTCATAAAATGTGTGCGCAGCACTCTGTAGGGTTCTTATGATGGAACCTTATTAGTCAACATAGGTTTATCTTCATTCTCATAACATCCCACAATTTCCATAATAGGGCACTTGACATACGACAATTCATTCTTATGTTCATATCCTCAATCGTCACCCTAAACATATCACTCAATTTATCTCTTATTTCCACAACAAACTAAGTACATTTCAAGCTCCATCCAAGCCTAAATGTATCGTAAGAAAGCATTGATAAGCCCACAACTTATAAATGTACATGATTTGGGACAAAAAGCATAACTTTCACTATAGATGTTGGATCAAGCTCATTCAAGTACGATTTCAAAGAGGACTTCGAGTTTTACAACTTTTGTGAAGACCCCGAAGAGAGATTTTACCGTCTAAAGGGTCAAAATTTTCACAATTTTATAATTGTCCCGAGAATGTCCACTTAGCGGACATATGTCCCTCCAAACGAACATGAACTGAGTTGGAACGTCGGAATACCCGAGAAAGTCCGTCCAACAGAGATGAAGTCTGCCCAACGGACATTTACGAGTCAAATTCCAGATTTCCAACTCCTACAAATTACCTATTACCCCTCTTATGCATATCTATCATTTCTAACTTTTTTTTTCCTCATCATTTTCCCTTAATTATCACTTCCATTTCAACTCAATATCATTAACAACTAAATCATGATCTATGTTTGGTCATCAACCCAAAAAAATAACATTCAAAACCTATACACATTCATCATAAATTTCTGCACATGGTCACATAAATACAACATCAACCATGTCAATACATTCTTCAATAATTCAGCACATATTCAACTCCCTTTATCACCTCCATTTCATCTCTAACTTATCACACTAATTCTTCCCATTTCAAAACACCATAGAACTCATTTTCTGTTAACTCAAGTAAAGAAAAAGGCTATAATGTGTCCAGCATACACCCTGTGCAGCATCGCTAACCTGTAAAAAGCATATCTCTCAACTCCGAAATCCAAAAGTTACAAAATTTATATCAATGGAAAGCTAAGAGAATAGACTATAACTTCTGAGAAGACATTAATACAGTTTTTCCCTTGAAGTCAAAATACAAAATTTACTCCTATGAATGCTTGAAAATGCAATGTGAAAACTTGGAAAGTCATGAGCAAAACATAAATATATTTCATTAACATAAAAGAAAACAGTTTTAGAAAGCTTTAATGGGCATTTTAAGACCCAAATATATCATTGATCTCATAATCCAAAAATACAAAATATAAATGAACAAGTGTTACTTGAAATGCGGCTAAAGCCTTGTGTTTTCATAAACTAACTTAATTACAAAAAAAAATGCAAATTTGGAGTGATACCTTAACTCTCTATCACTCGATCTCTTGCTCTTCACCTAGAGATAGGGAGGAAGGGGGTGAGCTTAAAAGCTCATGGGTAATAAGTTTATAGCGGAGAAACAAGCAAAACTATTGAAAATATTCGTTGACATAGTAAATTGCATTGAAACTATAAAACACTTATTTCTCAAATTCTCAAGCTTGTCGAACAATTCATAAACAATATAAGTCATGTATTTCTCAAATTGTCAAACAATCATAAACACATAAGCAATCATAATGTTTTGGGTAGTTTATAAACATGAGGGAGTTTTTGCAAATCTCCAGTAATAACAGAATGGACCACTTTAGGTAGTTCATAAACATGAGGGAGTCCGTGAAGGAGCTCCATGCCACTAGTGGGCAAGCGGGAGAAGCCTTTAACATGGTCAACATGCAGGTGACATAACAGAATGGACCACCACAAACCCACACAAACATGAATTTCGTATCTTGTAAACGTCTTGCACAAAAGGCACATTTCGGAAACATGATTTTCATAAGCATGATATTTTTCAAATATAATTTCCATCATCATTTCATAAATCATCATCAAGATTCATGTACCAAACATGTAGCAATTACTTAAATCATTTAAAAAGTAATAAATGAAACATTTATAAAGCAATTGAAATCATTTAACTTTATTGATTTGGAAAAATACTCATGGCTTATTAACTCAATTATAAACATGTAACCCCTTTGATTTCTTCCTTAAAAACTTACTTTAAAAATGCCCCTCCTCTTGCTCCTCTTGCCTCTCTTGATTCCCTTTTAAAATTGGCAAAATTTCAATTCAATAGGAATACAAATTGAGAACCTAAAATGCATATTAACTAAAAATTGATTCTAGAATACTTAAACCCTTGTATTTCCTAAACTTCATGAACCAAAACCCTTCCAAAAATCCAAAGGATTAAAAATGGGCTTACATTGAATCTTCACTAAACAAAGAGATGTTTGGCTCAAATGGAAGTTCTTCTCTTCCTCTTTCTTTTTCTCTTCTTGAATACCCTCAAAATTACTCTTAAAAGCTAAGAAAAGATGAAACCCTAACTTGCTTCTTCTTTCTTTTCTCTCATGAACGACTCTCTCTCACTTCTCTTATCTTTTTCACGTTTTTCTCTTCTTCTCTCCCTTCATTCACGTTTTTCTCCTTCTAATGTACAAGTCAACATTTTCCCTCTTCCAATTTTACCCTTAATGAGTGCTAAATGTCCATCCTACCCTTCCTTTAATGCTTCATGCCTTTTAATCTTAAGTGACATGCCACAATTACCCGTAATACATTCCTATTGCTTTAATTTAACTAACCAGTGAAATAAAAAGATACTAACACTGTAATAAATAATTAAACTCCAATAATAATTTTATCATGACCTCATAATTTATTTAAATCATGCTTAACTCAACAAAATATTCAGGGGCTAACACACAATAGGTTAGGAGGAATCACATTTATTTCTTAAAAGGAAAAAGTATATGGAAAATCAACAAAATGTCCACTTTCTTGTGCTTTTTATCTCAATTATTAAAGTTTAGGGCAATTTTATTCTAAAATATCAAGTAATGTGGGAAATAACGATTTAACTTCTTTGTTCTTTAATAACTGGACAATATTGTGCCTTTCTACAACACTCAAATATCTCATACAATCGTGAATAGTTTTTCTAAGTTATTCTAAAGTGAAAGTATGGACTGGTTCAAACCGCCATCAGACAAAATATTCAACTAAACTTGAACATATATTGTCAAGTTATAATCCTATCCATAAGAGGAATGAATCTTATATTCGGATTATAACTCATTTAACAAATTTACAAGCATGTCTTATAAAGAAATTCTCGGAGATGGGGGATAACCAGAATTAGTGCAAAGTTGTCAGTTCTGGTTACCCCAAAGTTTCTTTTTTCATGTGGTTGATAGCTAAAAACATAGTAGCAATTATAGATTAATTAAGCTTTCTCAACCTTAATACTAATTGTTATTTTATGCAAAGAGAACCCTAAAACTTTAGTGCACCTCTTCTTTAATTACAAATTCTCCTTTGATATCTTAACTACTCATAGTTCCTGATATGGTTACAGTCGATAGAAAAAATTCAAAAGGAGATATGACCGTATTTATGATAGCCTTTGACTCGTGCCTTCACAAAATTTAAAGAAAAAAGGCCAAGTGTTTTCAGGGTATGGAAAGCTCTAGGGAACATGTTCAACTTGAGCTTATCCTGTGAATTAGAAAGCAACTTATGTTTAACATAGAGGACAGAAGTTATGGTTATATAGTGACCTCATCATGAAGGAGACTAAATGTGGCTCTGAAGTAAATGGTGCTTTAGCTTGGAAAGTCTATGTTTTCTTCGAGGACACTACATGATAAATTATGCTTGAATGATGTGAAAATTGATGAGAAATAGTTGATGCTAGTGTTTATGATTCACCTTACTGTCAAGATGGAGTGGTTTCTGGTATATTTACAATAGTTACCTGTTGCACCTAGAAGAGTATTTTAAATGTTTACATCTATTTTTGTTGAGTGATCGGTGATGCCTTAGTTTGATACAATTCTTCTTAGGCCATTTCCATCCAAAGTTGTGAATACTATACCAAACTTGGTACCGGATTGGGTTTTGGTACAGTACTATACTAGTACCAGTCAATACTAGGTACCATTTCGGGTAATTTTTAAATTTATGAAATAGTCCATGAAATTTTTTAAAATTTTCAAAATAGTTCATTGGTATATTGTACAGTTGTACTATATACTTTACAAGTTTATATCAACCCAGTTTTTAAAAATCATAATAATAAATAATAATAACAATTAATATGAAATAACAATAATTTTAAATATTTCACATATAAATAATAACGACAATTAATATGAAAAAAGAAAATCACCATAATACAAATATGAAAATAAGAATAGTACAAAGTATTTAAAATATTACAATATTACAATTTCATCATTTTAATAAATAATAATTACATCAAAGCTTCCAATAAAAAGAACAATAAATATCCTTAACTATTACAGCTTACGAAAAGAATTCATGATGAGGAAACAATCAAGTAGAAGATAAACTTGAAAACAAAACATTTATAACAACATTACATATATATAATTTAACTTAAACTGATAAATCTCAAATATAAGTAAAATTAAAAGAAGAGGAAAAATAATATGGGATGAAATTCAATCGTTAATGGGAGGATACCTGCTATTACTACACTAACCCCAATTATCATTTAGTACAAAATCATCATCATTGAGATGAGCTTTATCACCATTATCATTTAAATTTAATGCACCAAATGACATGTCAATGCTTTCCCATCTAAGATTATCTTCCAAGTCATTGACATCTACCAAATTCGGTTCTTCAGAAATCCAATCCGCCAAAAAATCGATGTTATCAATAGAAATTAGACCAGTTGAACTACTTGTACTATTAAGACTCATAGTAAAGTGAACAATAAAATTAATTATTAGAAAATTATAAGAAATTATATTTAAAATAATAATAATAATAACATATATTTCCCGACAATTCCCATCAATTCACATTTCCAACAATCACAAAACATGCATAAAATAATTCCCAATTTCAACAATTCCCAACAATTCACATTTCCAACGATTACAAAACATTCGTAAAATAATTTTCAATTCCAATAATTTCATTTCCAACAATTACAAAACATTCATAAAATAATTTTCAATTCCAACAATTCCCAACAATTCACATTTCCAAACATGCATAAAACAATTTTCAATTCTACCGATTCACATTTCCAATAATCACAAAACATTCATAAAATAATTTCCAATTCTAACAATTGTCAACAATTCACATTTTCAACAATGACAAAACATGCATAAAGCAATTTCCAATTCCTAACAATTCACATTTCCAATAATCACGAAACATGCATAAAACAATTTTCAATTCCAACAATTCACATTTCTAACAATCACGAAACATGGATAAAACAATTTCCAATTCTAACAATTCATAACAATTCACATTTTCAACAAACACAAAACATGCATAAAACAATTTCTAATTCCAACAATTCCCAACAATTCACATTTCTAACAATCACGAAACATGGATAAAACAATTTCCAATTCCCAATAATTCACATTTCCAACATTCATAAAATAATTTTCAATTCCAACAATTTCCAACAATTCACATTTCTAACAATCACGAAACATGGATAAAACAATTTCCAATTCCCAACAATTCATATTTCTAACAATCACAAAACATGCATAAAACAATTTTCATTTCCAACAATTCCCAACAATTCACATTTCCAACAATCACAAGACATTCATAAAATAATTTCTAATTCCAACAAATTTCAACAATTCACATTTCCAACAATCACGAAACATGAATAAAATAATTTCCAATTCTGACAATTCCCAATAATTTACATTTCCAACAATCACAAAACATTCATAAAATAATTTTCAATTCTAATAATTCCAAACAATTCACATTTTCAACAATCACCAAACATGCATAAAACAATTTCCAATTCCAATAATTCCCAACAATTCACATTTTCAACAATCACAAAACATGCATAAAACAATTTTCAATTCCAACAATTCACATTTTCAACAATAAAAAAGGGATATAATTTAATTATTAGAAAATTATAAGAAATTATATCGAAATTAATAATGATAATAACATACATTTTTTGAAGCTTTAAATTGTATCGAAAAAAAACCAAGTCATTTAACATCTTATGCTCGAATAAATTCTTTTTTTTGGAGTGGATAAATTCAAATGTGCTCCAGTTTCGTTCATACCCTGTTGTACTCACAAACTGACTTAAAATTTGAATTGCAAACCTTTTCAATTCTGGAACACCATTTCCAAATGATCCCACAAAGAAACTGTAAGTTATAAGATAACAAAAGTAACGTTATATACAAAATAAAGTGATAATTAATTTTCAACAAATAAGAAAACGAAAATAACTAATACCTGAAGAAAGTTTTCCTCATTGTTGAATAACAATCGGCATTCTAAAATCCCCTTAAGACAACTTATAAAGCTCCATTTGTGAGCTTAAAGGATCTTACATTGCGTCAATGTTAACTATTGTTGTAATATTTAAAAACATTCCTCTATTATCTTCAACTTGCTTACTAAGATCCAGTCTAAAATAAACATTAGGATTTTAAAATGCCCCAGTTGTAAACAACAAAGAAGAAAGTTGTCTTTCCCTTCTCTCATTAATGATTGAAAGATATGGTGTGTACAAAGAAGGCCTATGTTTCATATTGGCCTTGATTGCTTTCATAGCTCTCTCCATGGCATCAAAAATATAACCCATTGTTAGATTTTCTTCACTATCAGCCAAGCAAAGCACCCTCACCAAAGGCTCACAAACTCAGATAATAAATTAGAATTGAGACCAAAATTCTCTATCTTCCAATATAATATCACAAATCTCCACTTTAGCATTAGACCTAGCATGCTGAGATGCAATCCACTTATTACTTGTAAACATTTGTTTTAACTCTTTCTTCATCGAAAAAAAAGACTGAAGTTATAAGAAATTGTTGCAAATTTTGTCACAGCAGGACAACACAAATTCCTACCATTGGCAAATTCTTTCTCATCAAATTCAATAACCATACAAGATTATAAATGAACTTTGTCACCTTTTTAGCGTTCTGCATAGTCTCATCAATAACGGAAAAATACCTAGGATCTCCTATATTCTCCAACATTAAGTCAATGTAATGTGCAACATAAAGAGTCCAAAAAATAGAATTATACGTATTCTGCAACCTTTTTCCTACCGCTTTATAAGCAGAATCATTGTCAGTAGTAAACTGAATAATATTTTCTAGCCTTATTTCATTTATAACTTTATCAAATATCCCAAACAAGTCTCAGTATTTTTAATAGGGCCACAAGCATTAATAGATTTAAAAAATATAGAATCATTTGTAGAATAAACCAAAAAATTTATAATAGGCTCTTGTCTCCTATTTGTCCAACCATCACACACGATTGAACATCTATAATTACCCCAATTAACTCTTCTTTCAGTCAAATAACTTCTAATTTCAGAAACAGAACAACTCAAAAATTTACCTCTTAAGTCATCAATCGAAGGATCTTTGTATCCCGGACCATAAGAGGCTATTGCATCCATCATATGTTGACAATAATAAGATTGAGAAGCATTGAATGATGAACCTGTATCATACCACCATCTAGCTACTGCCATATCGACATTATGAATCGCATCTCCTGATTGCATTGCACTACGAATTGAAGGTTGGCCTTTAGCAGTTGTTCGTGGTGCAAAGAAATTAGTCACTTGCCTTCTTTTCTTCCTCACATCAAGTTCAAGTACTTCTTCTTAGGTCTGAGATGGAACACTGCCAGTACCACTATCACCACTACCACTACCACCTTCAACATTTCTACAATCACCATGGAAACTAGAAAATGAACTTCTATTACCAATTTCAAAATTCAACCTCTCCCTTCTATCTTTCTTATATTGATATTCTTCAAGCAATGTTTTTATTAGCCACTTCACATCATGAGTTACTTTTTTACAGGGTTTTACATCTCTTTTAACCCCAGTTAAATATTTTTTCAATCGGGTGATTCCTCCATCTTTCAAATGCTTGTTATAAAACAAGCAAATTATATGATTCTTCATACTTGGGACTAATGCAACATGAGCTCAAACCGGATCACTATATCTTCCCGAAGTAGTTTGATCAGAAGTAGTTGAACTTCCTTCCATTTATCTGTAACAAAAAAATGAAGATGTTAGTTTTGTAAGAAATTAATCCCTTAGTAGTTTTATCAACAAAATTAGCTAAGTCCTTTATAAGGCAATGATATGTAAAGAACCTCCCAAACCATTACCAAATAGTTTTTTTTACTAATTGTCCTCTTACAATAATCAAGATGAATCAAGAAGATTAGTGATAATAAAATATTCCACTGTAAATTTGGATATGATTATTAGAATTAAATTGAAATTTAAAAACTAGTATACACTATAAAAATTGCAATTTCTAAACTTCGAATTTTCAAGCAAAAAGTGTTAATTAGATGATTAACTTTGAATCTAACTCTAATTATAACCCTAACTTTAATCCCCATTAACCATAACTCTTAACTAAAAAATAGTAAAGCAGCTACAAGATAAAAGAACGAAAAATGTGTTCTAAGATACGTCAACATATTAACAATATTTATTTTAGTAAATGACAAAATTATGACATAACACAAGGTACTAAATCAAGCAATAAAATTACATAATAGAAGAGACAGATACGCAAAAATGATTTTATTACAGAAGGATCCATAATTTTGATTAGTTTTTGAATTATGATTTTGGAAGACTTCATTGATTCATTCCTACAATCTCCTGTTGTCAACCCAACTCAGCCAGTTACCCAAACGTCGAGTAAGTGAGTAACCCACTAACATAGATCAAAACACTGAAGGCATGTGAATTTTACAAAGAAAATTAGGACTGATATTTGAAATTTTCTTTTATAGACAATAAATGATGGGAACTTTAGAATTTGGATCTGAGATAGTTAATAACAAAATTAAGGGTTGTTGTTTGTTTCTTTTTATTTTTAATTTTCTGTTTTTATTTTCAAATTTAGTAAACAAAATTTGTTTGTTTTAATTTTCAAACTACAAGCACAAATGAACCAAACCAATAAACATTCGACTTTCACATTTTCATTATCAACTAAATCAACCACAAGCATATGACTTTCATATTTTCATTACCAAAACCAAAAACCAACCGAACTACCAACTTCAAATCCAATCCAACTCTAAGTCTCCATCCAACGACAAACAATTAACAAGAAATAATCACCAATCCTTCACAATTTCATTCCATTAACCAGAAACAATCACAATTCACAAAGAAAACAATTAACCAGAAACATTCTAACAAAAATTGAAAAAAAACACACCTAACCAAACAAAAATTCACAATCGGATTCGGTGATGGGTGACTCGGGTCAGGTTGAGATTTGGGTATTATTCCCAAATCTGACAGATGCGTGGTTGGTGCTTGGTGGTTTTCGGAGACTGGAGAGCAGAGTTAATGGTGGTTAGTGGTCATCACGGAGGTGGCGGTAGGTGATAGGAGACAGGTGATAGGCGACAGGCGATGTCGCGTGGTGAAGGAAGGTGTTCAAAGAGGTGAAGAAGTCGTCGCGTTGTGGAGGAGTAGTGGAGCACCACCGGAGAGCACCGCTGGAGCACCGAGAATCGCCAAGAAGTGGAGAGGACGATGAGAGCGATAGAGAGAGGATGATTGACTCGTTAAGGGAGAGAGCAAAAATTGAAATATGAGAGGCAGAAAGACATAGAGGCAGAAAAACATTTAATTTTAATGTTTAATTCTAATTGCATAATTTAAAAATATAATTTTATTGAAGATTCTATATATGTATATGTTAGGAAGACAAGCTCAACGTAAATGGTGCTCCACGTCTCCAAAGTTAATTGTAAGGATTAACAGAATTTACTCTTAGATTATAGTGTTAATGATATTGGACCTTCACC
>JAOTAY010000008.1:28830086-28841641 GCA_025629805.1 Erythroxylum baracoense | reverse complement strand
ATAGACCCATAATTATCAAATTAGCAGTAATTCGAAGAGATATCTTATTTAAGAAATTAATTATCCAATAGATAGCTTCAGATATAATTGAATAAGTTAGGGAAAGTTTTGTTAATCGAGAGATTGCCAATCTGGAAATTTTGAATTTAATTATAGTTAATTGATTAGTTCTTGAGAGAGTAATCAATACCTTAGGAAATATAAGATTAAATACCTAATTGGACTAACAATATTAGAAGAAAAAAATAAGGAAAGAATAAGTCCTAAGTATTTCATCTTAATCAAAACCTTAAATTTTATTGGCAACTTATTGTTTATTTGCTTATTTGCTTTGCTTTATTACTTGTTTTAATTTTTGTTATTTAAATTTAATTGAATTCAATTTATGAATATCTTAGACAAAGTTAGATTCAAATTATTAACTCTTGCATAATCCTTGAGGGAATGATAACCTCTTATACTACAAGATACGATCTATATATTTGCGTGTATTGAAAGTTTTATTATTTGATATAAAAACTTGCTTAACAACACTGTATGAGGATTTTTCCTTTTTCTCCTTAACTGACCTACCTTTTACTTAGATTACAAACTAGCTTGCTTTAGCTCATCCCCCAAAGACAACACCCATGCAAATTTAGATGTTACTCTCTCCCAAATTTTTGCTAGAAATGATTTCTTTTTCTTCATTTTTCTTATTCAACTGCTCAACATTAGTTTGAATCACTCCAAGATTGTTATAGTAAATATCCAACCCTATGTTGAGACTTTCAGTGATCAAAGATGACTTTATGGTTTATAAGAATGACGAACAAGTGAAGACATGATGGAAGAATCTTTTATATGGAGATATATGGCCTTGTAGAGTGCTACATGCTCATGTTTTGACTCACAAAACTGGGCTGATCAACTATGTACATGGTCATATACATGACTATATGAAGATACATGACTATGTGTGGAGATCGTGTAACTTTTTATAACTGTGTTTATTTGCCACTGAGGTGGTGCTGGAAAGATAAGTTACTTACACGACCATGTAAGTGACCATTTAAGTTATAGAAAATTTAGTTTAGGATATAAAAGAGAAAAAGATGTAGGCTTTTGCAGAGAGTGTGGCCACAACATCCAAAAATGAGGAAAACAGAGAGAGGGCAAATAGTGTATTCTCATCCTTTTTTGAATGTTTTTGGATTGGTTCGAGGGTTTGCTAATTATAATATTGATTTTGGTTTCATTCTTGAAACTTAGTAGAACAATGTGTTGTTTGGGGGTGAAAGATCAATTTTTTGTATAAATCCTTACTGAGTTTATTAGATTTATTTGTCAGTTTGTCTCATAGTTTTTCCCTCTACACTTGAGATTTTTCCATATTAAATCTTATTATTTGTTTCATCTTTAAATAGTTTCTTATTCTCATATTATTTCACTACTGTAATTTGAAGCATTCTTTCTTGTCGTTGATATTTGATTGATCATTCAGAGAGTTGTGAATTTGTCTCCCAACAAGTACTATCAGAGTTATCGTAATGGAAGGTGAAAATAATTCTATGGTCAAGTTAATGTCATCAAATTACTGTATATGGAAGCCTATGATAGAGGACATTTTGTATTCCAAGGATCTCTTTGATCTTATTGATGTTAATAGAGGTGTGAAGGATGATGTTCCTTCAAAACCTGAAAAGATGTCAAATAAAGAATAGGAAAAAAAGAAGCGAAAAACTTTGGGCACTATAAAACAATGGATTGCTATCAACAAATTCAACCATGTGCCTCAAGAAACAAATCCTTTTGATCTATAGAAGAAGCTAGAAGGTCTGTATGAAAAGAAGATTGCTTGTAATAAGGCTTCTTTAATTAATAGGCTTATGAACTTGAAGTTGAAAGTTGAGAAATTAGTGTTGGAGCATATAAGTGATTTCTGATACATAATCAATAAGCTTACTATAATGAAGATCAATCTTAATGATCATTTTCAAGGCTTATTCATATTGATTTCATTACTGGATAGTTGGGAAACTTTTGTAGTGACAATTAGTTACTCAACTTCTGAAGTTGTACTATCTTTGAATGTAATCAAAGAGAGTATTTTTTAATGAAGAAATCAGAAGAAAGGATATTAAAGTTTATAGCGTGCAATATTTTATAACAAAAAGTAAGGGAAGGAACAAGAGTAAGGGCCCAAGGTTATGGCAAGTCTAAGAACTGTTTAAAGTCCAGAGGTGATAAAGACATGAAGACATGCCACTATTACAATAAGACATGACATATTGAAAGGGTTCAGAAAAAGAAAGATCATTATAATGATGGTGATGATAGGAGTATAATTGCAATTGCTTCAAATATGAATGATGAGGTGTTCCTAGTTTGTGAAACTATTAAATGTTTTTATATTAGCAATTCTGATTTTGAATGGTTAATCGACACGAGAGCATCTTACTATTTTGTTCCAAAGGTGGAGTATTTCTTAACATACAAGAGTGTATATTTTGGGAGTGTTAATATGGGAAACCAAAGATCCGTCAAGATAGTTAGTATGGGTGATATTCGAGATCAGATAAATGTCAAATGCTTACTAACCTTGAGAGATGTAGGACACATCCTTAATCTAAGGCTAAATCTACTAACAGCGAATATATTAGATCAAGAAGGTTTTTAGCACACTTTTAAGGATAGAAAGTGGAAACTGTCCAAAGGTGCTATGATGGTTTCCAAGGGTAGTTATGCTGCTCGCTATACAAGACACACTTAAAAGTGTATGGTGTAGGAGAAGTATACTTAACTAAAAAGGAATCTACATGAAACCTATGGCATCGACGATTGGGACAAAGGAGTGAGAAGAAATTAAAGTTGTTGGCTGGAAAATCCTTTATCGCAATTACGAACTCACAACCATTAAATCATTATGATCATTGCTTGACTAGAAAGTAGCATCGATTCTCTTTCAAGAGAAGATCTACAAAGAAGTAGGAGTTATTAGAGTTGGTGCATTTAGATGCATATGGTCTTATAGGATGAGCCATTAAGAGGTAAAAGATATTTTGTTAAATTCATTGATGATGCTTTGAGAATGATTTGGGTGTACATGTTGAACTTTAAGAGTCAAGTGTTTGAAACTTTTAAGAAGTTTCATGTTATGGTAAAAAGGGAAACTAAAGTGCTTTAGAACAGACAATGAAGGGGAGTATACTTCAAGGTGTTTGAACAATACTATGCATCACTTAAAATTAAACTTGATGAAGTTGAACCAAGAACTCTACAACATAATGGGGTTGCTGAGAGGATGAACAAAACCATTATGGAGAAGGTTCGTTACATGATTAGGATGTCAATATTGCTAAAGACATTTTAGGGAGAAGCAATTTGAACTATGGTCTACCTGATCAATCGAGCTACTTTAGTTTAATTGGATTTTGAAATTCTTAAGAAAGCATGGATTGGCAAGGATCCCACATATTATCATTTCAGAGTTTTTGGCTACAAGGTATGCAAATATATACCAAAGAATCAGAGAAAGAAGCTTGACCCAAACTTGATACCTTGCATCTTTCTGAGATATAATGTTGATCAGTTTGAATTCAAATTTTATGACTTAAAGGAAAAAGGTGGTTAGGAGCAGGGATGTGGTGTTCCAGGAGTATGAGAGAGGTGCTGATCTTCTAAGTGAAGATAAATCATCACACTGCAACTCATCTTATGGCATAGTTAGCTCTTCACCAATTCCTTCGATTGTTGAGCAATCTACAGGTGAAGAAGTTAAAGTGTGTGACCAAGCACACATTGGTGGTGATTAGATACAATTTGATATTAATGAACTATATGAACCACATCTAAACAATACTAAATATGAATCCATAGTGGATAATGAGAAGGGGGAGCAATTGGATCCAAAAAATGATGAAACACAACTTCAAAGGTCAACCAGGGAGAAATGGCCTTTTAGCAGGTATCTAAGTTTCGAATACCTATTAGTTACCGTTGAGTGGGAGTCTAAGAATGTGCAAAAGGTGGCATCATCTCTAGCTCACAGATATGAAGGGAGAGATGGATTCCTTAAAGAAGAATAATATATAAGAGCTTGTAAAGCTTCCAAAAGATAAAAAGGCATTGAAAAACAAGTGGGTGTTTAAGATAAAGAGATATGGTAACAAGCTGGTAAAGCACAAGGCAAGGCTAGTAGGTGAAAGGATTCAGCTAAAAGAAAGGTGTTAACTTTGATGAAATCTTTTCACCAGTAGTCAAGATGAACTCAATCCAAAAAATTTTGGATCTAAGTGCATTTTTGGATCTTGAACTTGAACAACTAGATATTAAATCAACCTTCTTGTATGGGGTGTATATCAGAAGGTTTAAAAGCTAAAGGTAAGGAAATTTTGGTCTACAAGTTGAAGAAAAGTCTATATGGCTTAAAATAAGCTCCAAGGCAATGGTATGGAAAGTTCGACTCCTTTATGATAGATCTTGGTTTCAAGTGAACTGATGTCAATGCTTGTGTGTATTTTAAGAAGTTATTAGGTGAGAACTTCATCATTCTTCTTGTTTATGTTGATGATATGTTGATTGTGGGTCAAGACATTGGTAGAATCTGAAAGAAGAAGGAGAACTCGTCCAAATCATTTGATATGAACGATTTGGTACTTACGAAGCAGATCTTTGGCATGAAGATAACTTGAGATAGGAAAGATAAGCAATTATGGTTATCTAAGGAGAGATAAATTGAACGAGTCCTAAAAAGATTGAATATGCAGCATGCTAAGCCAGTTAGCACGCCATTGGTATCACACTTCAAGTTATGTAAGCATGCATGCCCCTCACCAGAAAAGGAGAAATATGGTATGTCCTTTATTCCATACTCATCTATAGTAGGGTATTTGATGTTTAAAATGGTTTGCATAAGGCCAGATATTGATCAATCTGTTGAGATGGTGAGCAGATTCTTTCAAATCAAGGGAAGCAGTGAAATGGTTTCTGAGATACTTGAGAGGCTCATCAAAGTGGAGTCTGTACTTTGGTAATGGTGAGCTACTCTAGAAGGTTTTATAGATGCAGTTATGGTTAAAGATCTTGATGGTAGAAAATCCAATTTAGGTTTCTATTCAAGTTTACAGGGTGAGTCATTTTATGGAAATCTAAACTACAAAAGTATGTGGCTTTATTTATTAATAAAGCAGAATATGCAGCTACAATGGAAGCTTGTAAGGAGATGTTTTGGCTAAAAAGGTCCTTTCAAGAGTTAGATGTGAAGAAAGAAGATTATGTGGTATTTTGTGATAGTTAAATTGCTATTTACTTGAGCAAAAATATTATGTATCATTCCCGTACAAAGCACATAGATGTCAGATATCATTGGTTAAGGTCTGTGATAGAAGAGCAAAAATTAATGTTGAAGAAGATTCACACAGATTTGAATGGTACTAATATGCTGACTAAAGTAGTTCCAAAAAACAAGCATGAGCTTTGTAGTAAGCTTATTGAGATGTATCTCAAGTAGATGAAGAAGAATAATTTGTCATCCCCATATTTAGGTTGCAGGGGTTATAACTATCCATCCCTATTTTGAAACTTTTAATGATTGAAGATGACTTTATAGTTCATGGGAATGATGTACAAGTGAAGCCATAATGGAAGAATCTCTTCAGGGGAGATACACAGCCACATAGAGTGCTACATACCTATATCTTGACTTACATAACTATGTGGATCAATTGTGTAAGTCTCTGTAAACATGTGAAGAAAGTATGAAGAGGTGAAGACATACACGATCTTGTACACGATTGTGTACACGATAATGTGAAGATACGTGATCGTGTGTGGAGATCGTCTAACTCACTGTAACCGTATATGTTTGTGACTGAGGCAATGCTAGAAAGATACATGGTTACTTACACGACCATGTAAGTTGTAGAAAAACTTATTTTGTGATATAAAAGAGAAAAATGACATAGATTTTTTTATAGAGTGTGACCACAACGTCCAAAAGTGAGGAAACGCAGGGAGAAGACAAAGAGTATTATATTCTCATTCTTGTTTGAATGTTTTAGGATTGGTTTGAGAATTTGTTAATTGTAACATCAAATTTGGTTCCTGAAACTTTGTGAGATAGCATATTGTTTGGGGGTGAGAGATCAACTTTTTCTTTAAATTCTTATTGATTTTAGCAGATTTATTTGTCAATTTGGCCCGTGGTTTTTTCCTTCAACACTGGAGGATTTTTCATGTTAAATTTTTGAGTTTGTTTCATCTTTAAAGTTTCTTATTCTCATATTATTTCGCTACTGCAATTTGAAGAGTTCTTTCTTGTCATTAATATTTGGTTGATCTTTTAGAGAATTGTATATTTTTCTCTCAATATACTAATAGTTTTACTAAGGTTCCATTTTGCTTGCTTCAATTCCATTAAGATCAAGTAAGGAGATGTAGGGTAAGAACTCAAAAATACCATTTTCTTCTCACAAGGGTTTTTGTTATTCATTTCTTTGATTGCAGGACTTGGCAGCTGATCATACGAGATAGCAATATATCTCAAAGCTTCTTTCTATAGTTACAACTTCAACTCCCCAATGATTTTTTATAGTTCTTCAAAAATATTCAATGTTTGAATGGCTAAGGAGGAAAATTAGGGTTTCTTTTCAACAGTAGTCTAATCAGAGTCATTTTGCCTTTAAAAATATAAAACAATTAATTTAAACTTTATTATAGTTTTAACAATATAAGAATTTCTCATTGAAAAAATGGTAAGAAAAATTTTTATTCTTCTCAAAATTTTATAATACTATACATGAGGTATATATATATAGATACCTGACAACAAATTCTACAACCTATTTTGTTTGTATGTACAACTTAGCAAATGATAGGTCTATTATTCTTCTATTACAGTTCTGTTATTGTTGCTTCTAGAATATTAACAATTTGGGTTGATATGTCTCATGGGCTCTTTCTTGTGTTTGGCTTTATCATATCCACGTTACTATTATCTTCAAGAGGCCCTCTCAAAGTCAAAGCTTCTGGTGAATAAAGTTTAAGTTTGAAGCAGATAGTATCGTGTCTTGATATTGACATCAGTTTCGTAAAAATGTCTATGATTTGGTCAGAGGAAGGTATGTATTTGAGTTCAACAGAGCCATCGGCGACCTTATCTCTTAGGAAGTGGACATTAACTTTGATGTGCTTGCTGCATGCATGGAAGATGAGATTCTGAGCTAGGGCTCGGGCACCATTATTGTCACACCACAAAACAGGACGATGTGATGGAGGCATGCCAATTTCGTGAAGAAAGGAGGATAACTAGACAAGTTCAGATGTCAATTGGGAAAGCGCCCTATATTCTGCTTCAATGCTGGAGCACGTCACAACTTGCTGCTTTTTGGAGCTAAAATAAACCAAATTGCCTCCTACGAAAACACACCTACCGAATGTGGATTTTTGATCATCAACGAAGCTCTCCTAATCAGAGTCACTATAGGCATTGATCTGAAGAGGCAAGGAGGAAGGATGAAACAACAAACCCTTATCAGTACTACCACGTAAGTAACGAAGAATTCGTTTTAAAACAGTCCAGTGAGTTGTGAGAGGGTGAGATTGAAATTAACTCAATTTATTGACAACATAACATATGTCAGGTCGCGTATGACATAGATACTAGAGACCACCAAGTAAGCTTCGATACAGAGAAGGATCAGTGAAAGGTTCACCATCAAACTGTGAAAGCTTGCTGGCAGAAAAGATGGGTGTGGAGCATGGCTTGGAGGCGCTCATGTTGGCCTTGGTAAGTAAATCCTCAAAAGTATAAGCCATGGATTGATCTGTGCACTTCAAAACCTAAGAAACAGTGTAATGATCCCAAGGATTTTAGTGAAAACTGGTTGTTTAGTCTCTGTATGATAGACTGAATAGCATGAGGATTATTACCTGTGACAAGGATATCATCAATCTAGACATGTAGGAAAAAAGTTAGATGGTTGTGACGAAGATAAAATAAGGAAGTATCACACTTAGATGTCTTGAAGCCCTAGGCATTGAGGGCAAGCTTTAAAGTGTGAAACCAGGCTCGAGGAGCCTGTTTCAGTCCATAAAGAGCCTTAGATAGCTTACAAACATATGATGGATGTTAAGTGCTTTCAAAGCCTTGTGGTTATGTGATGAAAACCTGTTCTTGAAGTGCCCCATTTAAGAAGGCATTATTGACATCAACCTATTGAATGTCCCAACTGAACGAAACAACAATAGAGAGAATAACTTTGATAGTTGAGGATTTCATAACAGGGCTATAAATCTCATTGAAATCCACAACTAGATTTTGATTGAAGCCCTTAGCCACCAATTGTGCTTTCTGTTTAGTAATAGAACCATCAGAGTTGTATTTAACTCAAAACACCCATTTAAAGCCTACGAAATTCATGTTAGATTCGTGGGGAACAAGAGTACAGGTTTGATCTTTGTGTAATGCATGTATTTCTTCTTCCATAGCTTTGCGCTATATGGGATCCTCTAATGCTTGGTTAATAGAGGGTGGTTCTATATGGTAGGGATTAATAAGACTTGTGGTGTATGTTTTTGGTTTGTGAATACCACTTTTGGCACGTGTTTGCATGGGATGGGTGTTGGTGAGTTGTGGTTGGTTATTGTGGTCAAGTGGTGGGTTATCACGGTGTGAGTGTAATGAAGGTCAGGAAGTGACAATAGGAGAAGCTAAACTTACCTGATGAGATTAAGTATCCGAACCAGGATGTAGGAAATGCTGCTGATGCGAAGGAGGAGGATGATGTACCTGTACTGTAGGAAAATTATGAGTAAGAGTAGAAATGGGCAAACTAGATGGGGTTTTGGACACGGTTTAAGGTTTAATTGGGAATAAGGTAGGGTAGGGAAATTCTGATTCATTGAAATTGAAATGGCATGAGATGTAAGCAGAACCATTGGCAGTCATACATTTATAGCCTTTATGTAGGTTTTTATACCGGATGAAGATACATTTGGCAGTGTGGAAAGTAAATTTGTGAGAATTGTAGTGACATAAGTATGGAAAACAGCTGCAACCAAAAGGTTTTAGATGAGTATAGGTGGATGGGATGTTGTATAATTTGGTAAATGGGGATATGTTGTTGAGGGTGGGGCTGGGTAGATTGTTGATGAGATAAGTAGCAGTAGAAAATGCCTCGAGCCAAAATGATAAAGGCATTTTGGCATGAGCAAGTAAAGTTAAGCCCATTTCTGTAATATGTCGATGCTTTCTTTCAGGAACAACATTCTATTGGTGAGTGTAAGGACATGAAAAACGTACTGAAATGCCTTGTTGAGCAAGAAAAGGTAAAAATGCTTTGTATTTGCCACCATTGTCAGTCTGAATAACTTTGATAGGGTGCTGTAATTATTTTTCTGCTTGTGTTTTAAAGGTTATAAATGTAGATAATGCTTCGGATTTTTGTTTTAATGGGTAAAACCAAGTGAAACATGAGAAAGCATCAATAAATATGATATAATAGCGATGCCCTACTGTAGATAAATAGGGAGATGGACCCCAATTGTTAGATTAAATAAGTTCAAGTGGCGGTTGTGCAGAAATAACATTAGATTGAAATGGTAATTAATGATGTTTGCCAAGTTGACATGAATCATAAAACTCAACAGAATTAAATTTATGTTCATAGTTTTAGTAACTAAAGATAAGACATGAGAAGATGGGTGGCCGAGGCGAGCATGCCAATTTGTGGTGGTGACAACAGAATAGGCAAAGTGCTTAACTGTTTGCGTAGCTGAGGAAGAGTGTGGTATGGTGGTGGATTTAAGACGATAGAGGCCATTCTCCATAACTCCCCGCATTAGCACCATCCCTGAATCCTTGTCCTTAAATGCACAACCCTCACTAGAAAATTCAACAATAACATTATTGTCATGGGTTAGTTGAGAGATGTTAAGTAAATTTTTAGTAATAGATGGAACATGTAAAATATTTTTGAGAGATAATGGTGTATGTTGAAAACGAAGAATAGAGGATCCAATATGAACTATGGGCAGCGTTTTTCCATTTCCAACAACTAATTGTTACTTTCCTGTGTAATCCGATCCAGTTGTGAGGTGTCGATGATCTGAGTAATGTGATTCGTGGCACCACTGTCCACAAACCAAGTTGAGTCAGGTGAAGGTGCAGATGAAGAGTAAGGATGTTGAGAATGATGAGCCATGTAAGCTTGCGGAGGAGCTGATTGTGTATTATACTGCTGAGTATGTGAAGACATGTAAGAAGAAGAATACTGCTGTGGTGACTGAGTACCCTGCCAGTTGTGATCAAAATGCTTATTACACTATAATGCAGTATGATTTGGCTTTTAACAGAGTTGACAGAAGAGAAGGCCACAACCTCTACGTCCTCTGCCACCTCGACTACCACGATAGGAGGATCTGCCCCTACTGGTGGGAGGTCTAGTAGATCCAGAAAATTGTGCATAATTAGCAGTAGGAGCAGGAACTGTTATCTGGGTTTCTGAAAGTAGTTGTTCCAGGCAAGATTCATGCATCATCAAAGAAGATTGAGCATCTTGGAGTGTAGAAACACAGTGAGTATATGTTAATAAAACAACAACATGATCATATTCCTGTCCCAAGCCACTTAAGGCACTTAGAATTAATTCATTTTCAGAAACTGGATGTCCTGCAACTGAAAGAGCATCACCAATTAACTTAATCTTTTGAATGTATTCTGAAATGCTGATAGATCCCTTTTTAATTGTGGATAATTGTTGTTTGAGCTGCAGGACTCTCACTATGGAAATCTGCGCGTAGAGTTTTTCAAGGAGCATCCATACTTCAAGGGAAGTTTTAGACCGATGAACAAGGCCAAAGACATCTTCACCTATGGTTGAAAGAAGTCAACAGAGGAGGAGTTGATCAGATCTACGCCAGGATCGATAGGCAGGGTTAGGGGTGGCAGTAGCAGTATCTGTTGCAATGAGAAAAGGTGCAGGAGGAGAGAAGGAAGGTGAGATGTAATCTTCAAGTTCTAAAACTCTAATGGCAGCTGTAACTTGTGCCTTCCAGTTGATATAATTGTTCTTATCTAGTTTGATTGGGAGAGTGAAGTTGAGTGTTTTGGTTAAGGTAGAAAAATTCATTGTTTCTGCAGGCGAAAGATCAGTAAAAGAAGAAGAAGGTGGTTGAGTGGTAGAGGTAGATTCAGCAGCCATGGTGATGTTAATCACGTAGCTCTGATACCATGAAAAAGTGGTCAGAAAGATTTTTATTCTTCTCAAACTTTTATAATACTGTATATGAGGTATATATATATACAGATAACTAACAACAAATTCTACAACCTACTTTGTTTGTATGTACAACTTAGCAAATGACAGGTGTATTATTCTTCTGTTATAGTTCTGTTATCGTTGCTTCTAGAATATTACCCATTTGGGCTGATATGTCTCATGGGCTCTTTCCTTGTGTTTGGCTTTATCAGATCCACGTTACTAATATCTTCAAAATTCTTAAATTTTAAAATGTTAGGATTTAATTTAATTTTGATTGAAATTTTAGTTTAGAATAAAATTTTTATTTGATTT
>JAOTAY010000008.1:28787764-28802304 GCA_025629805.1 Erythroxylum baracoense | reverse complement strand
TAATGATATAAATAAATAAAATTCAATATTAAATAATATTGAATAGTTATTAAATAAATAAGATTTAAAAATTATTAAAATTAAAAATTATTAAATTAAATTTATTTTCAGATAAAAATAAAAAATAAATGAATGACATTCCACGGCGTTTTTTATTGCATTCTGTGACGTTTTAAAACATCGCAGATTCATCAACATTCTGCAACGATTCATAAAACGTCGCGGAATATTAACGATTCCGCGATGTTTCAAAAAACGTCGTGGAAAGTTATATTCCGCGACGTGTTCCTAAAAGTCGCGGAATGTTGATGAATCTGCAACGTTTTCCAAAACGTCGCGCAAACTTCCTTTCCTCGACGATTACAGAAACGTCGCGGAATATTAATGATTTCGCGACGTTATATTTTAACATCGCGGAAAGGCCAACTTTTTCGTGACGTTTTCATAAACATCGCCGAATGTTGACACATTCCGTGACGTTTTCCTTAAAACGTCGCGGAAACCTTTTACCTACATCACAATTCGCGACGTTTTTTAAAACGTCGCAAAAGGTAATTTGAGACGTTTTTGGAGATTCGGCGACGTTTTAAAAACGTCATAGATTGGGTTGTATTCTTGTAGTGATATAACATGCATTTCATAACTTGTAAAGAGGTTGCCCAAATGGCACATTTTCAAAACATGTCTTTCATGAACATGAAATATTTCATATGCACTTCCGTCATCTTTTTCACAATTAATTAACCAAATTCAAATATCAAGCACATAGCAATTTCTCAATCATTCAAAAGCAACAAATGCCACAATTATAAAGCAATGAAAAATCATTGTATTTTCTTGACTAAAAAGAAAACATAATGGCTCATTATCCAATTGTAAACATGAAACTGACCTTGAAATCTTTGCTTAAGAATTGGCTTAAGGATGTCTTTCCTCTTGTTCCCCTTGCCTCTCTTGAAGCCCTCCTTGATTCCCTTTACAAAAGGCAAAATTCCCATTCAATAGGAATTCAAATTGGAGAACTCACAAGACATATTCACTAAAATTGATCCTAGAATTCTTAAACCCATACATTTCTTAAGCTTTATGAACAAAAATCATTTCAAAAATCCAAAAGATTAAAATCAAACTTACCTTGAATCTTCACTAAATAGTGAGATTGTTGGCTCTAATGGAAGCTCTAATCCTCCTCTTCCTTTTTCCCTTCTTGAACAATTTCAAAATCACTCTTTAAGACTAAGAAAAATCAAAACCTAGCGTAGCTTTCTTTCTCTCATTTCTTTTCTCTCCTTCCTTTTCTCTCCAACGACACTCTCTCCCTCTTCTATCTTCTAATTTTCGTTTTTTTTTGGCTTCTTCACATGTATGCCCACCTTTCATCTTCTCCTTTCTACCCTTAATGAGCCCAAAAAGTCTATTTTACCCTTCCTTATAAGCTTAGGTTCTTTTAACCTTAAGTGGTCTTCCAAAAATGCCCTTTATGAAATCTTACTACCTTAGCACTTTAATTCAATTAACATATGTCATGTTATCTTATTAACATTAACATAAATAAAAATAAAATTAATAAAAAAATTAAGTCCCAAAAATTCAATTATCTAAACCATGCTTAACTAAAAAAAACAAAAAACATTCGGGGGCCAACAGTATGCATCTACTATAAGAAACTAAATGATGTAACCTATAAAGATCATTTCTTCCTTCTATTTTTTTAACCAAAATTTGGAAAGAATCTTAGAGCATATGTATTATTATTATTTGGATGAATAATTATATGATTTTCAAATTCCAATGCCATATGAGGATTTAGAGAAGACCATGTTTACCTACCCATATTGAACATTCACTTATTTTAGAATGTTGATTGGATTATGTAATGCACTAGTAACAATTCAAATATGCATGATAGACATTTTTTAAGGTACAGTTAAAGAGCTAATAAATTTATTTATAGATGGTTTTTCAATCTTTATTGAATCTTATGATTAGTGCCTTCATAACCTGAAAAAGTATTACAAAGATGCAAGGAGACTAGTATAGTAATAAACTAGGGAAATTTTAGTTTATAGTGTAAGAAGATATAGTTTTCTAACATAAAATTTCACATCAAGGAACAAAGGTGGATAATGCAAAGATTAAAGAGATTGAGAAGTCGCCACTGCCTATATCGATGAAGGAAATTAGAAGCTTTTTAAGACATATTAGATTTTATAAACAGGTTATAAAGGACTTTTCGAAAATAGATCAAACCTCAACTAACTTACTTTATAAAGATGTTTCCTTCAATTTTTATACAACCACTTTAGAGATATTCACAATATTGAAGAGAAAGCTAATCAATCCATCAAATCATATCTTATTTTTTCTAAAATCATTGTTCATATGGTTAACTCATCATTAAGGTACCTTCTTTGTAAAAATGATGAAAAACTCAAATTGATTAGATGGATTTTATTATTGTATTAATTTGATTTGGAGATTAGAGACAAAAAGGGAGTAGAGAACTAAGAGCAGACCACTTATCATATTTAGAAAATCCAAATTTGGAGGAGTCAAATAAAGAAGATATATATGATAACTTTTCTAAGGAGAAATTAAGCTTCACATAAATATTTGGTCCCTTAGTTTATAGATAATGCTAACTAATTAGTAACAAAAGTTCTCCTTAAGACTCTTTCACAACAGTAAATTCATTTTTATTTAAAATATTACATATATAAGACTCATTTCTATTAACAATATATGCATATCAAGTTATAAGATGATGTGTACCAAAGGAAAAGATGGAGTTTATAACATGATATTATCACTCAAGTGTAGTAGGAGGCCATTTTGGTGCAAATAAAGTTGCAAAAAAGATCTTATAAGCAAGTTTTTATTAGTGAGTATGTTTAGAGATGCTCATAAGTATATGAAATATTATTATACATGTTAAAGATTAGGTAATATCTCCTGAAAACATGAAATGCCTTTTACTAACATTTTATTTTGTGGATGAATTTTATGTGGGGCTTTAATTTCATGGATCTATTAATAATGTCATCAAGAATAAATACACTTTAATGTAAGTAGTTTATGTACCAAAATCTAACAAATCTAGAGTTATTATGATATATTTACTATATTTGCCACACCTAGAGCAATAATTAGTGATAAGGAACATAATTATATAATACATAATTTGATATAGTAATACACACATACAATGTCATGCATAAAATTACAACTCCTTATCACCATCAAACTAGTGGATAAGTGGATGTTTCTAGTTGAAAGGATTCTATAAAAGATAGGAGAAATTTTAGGAAGGATTAGTCACTAAAGTTATATCATGCTCTTTAAGAATATTAAATTGTATAAAAAACACTTGAATGATATAATAGATACCGATTTTCTGAAAAGCTTGTCACCTAGCTATTGAGTTAGAGCATAAAGCATATTAGGCCCCAAGATTACTAAATTTGATTAAAAAATGTAGGTCATAAGAGAATTCTACAGTTACACAAGTTACATGAATTACAAATATCCTTATGTGAAAATGTAAGAATATACAAGGGGAGGAAAAAGAATATTTTGAAAAGGTTGATTAAGTTCTCATATATAATTCTCATCTATGGTTGTTTGCAAGGAAGCTAAAATCAAGGTGGTCTGATCCATTGGTGGCATGTTGTAACATTACACAAAATAAACTAGATTAGTCCTATAGCAGTGGTGAGTCTAGGTCGATCCCACAGAGAGGTGTGTAAAGCCTTTGAAATGAAATTAATCGGTGTTTAGGGTTGGGGCTTTAGTTTTAAAATTAAGAAAATAAAATAAAGCTAAACTAATTTCATTGATTTGTTGTTCTCAAACCTTTCCTAGCAACTATTGATTGTAGGTTAATAATTAAACAGAGTTTTCCCTTAGGTAGTGTTTAATTAAGATATGATTATTAATTAAACCTAACTACCGAATAACCTAAGATACGATCTCTAGGTTCAATTAGGTAGTAGCATTACGAATTAGGAAAAGCTATTAATCAAGGCAACAACCACATATGATGCATCATTTAACCTAGGTTATGTTATCCCGAATGATTACAAACTATTAGTCACTACAAATGAATTTCAACATAACAATTATGAATTATATTGAATATTCTAGTAATGGGTTTGTAATAAAATGATCCAATGAATGCATTAAAATCATCTTTTTATAATACCCAAACAATAAATGTAGATAACATAAAAAATTTCGATAGAGAGAAATAAACAACAAAACAATGGAAGGAATGTTTAACCGGGTCATCAGTGTCGATGTTGCCTCTGAACCAACGTTGAGAAGCTACTCCTTTATATATCTCTCATAGTTGAGAGCTTTTCCCATTCTCTTCATTAAAACTAAGAGCTCCTAAGAAGAGATTGCTTCAGCCCCATAAAATGTCCCCAAAAACTGTTCCCCCTTTTCTTCTTAAAACTAACAAATAAAATACTGGTTCTCTTCTCTACTGCGTCTGTGTTTTATTAATAATTGGTTTACGCTTGCATTTTTTGCCTATCTTCTATGTTTTAGGCTGCTGGCATTTTCTTCATTTGTAGCTGTCATTTTGACGTTTTCCAACTACTATAGTTTCACTTCTTCTCTATTTTCCATAAAATTCATGTTGCATGTGTGTGAACTATTGGCTTGACTATAAGAAGGCAGCTGACTGGGTGAGTAAGACGTGAGAAGGTAGCTTGCTTGATGAGAACATGAGACAACAATTGCTAGGTGTCACTATAACATGGATGGGAATTACATGATGGGTATGATATGCTTGCATGGGAGTTGGCTATCACTGTCCTCTCTTTTAGTTCTCTTTATTGTTGTCGTCACTCAGAACTTCTCTTGTAATAAAAGCTAGATTCAAATCTATGGGATAGGTGGTTTTCCGAAACCGAAGATGATCCAGCTGTTGTCAACATTTAGTTCGGTTATCCTTCACCTTATTTGACAAATGATCTCTAGCTCTATTCAAATAATATGGCAGCTAGGTTTAAAATGTATATGAGACAAGTGTCATTCTAAAACCGAAGATGAAAAATGTGTTGATGAGGTTGCTATCTAATATCCCCTTCAATTGTTGTCCAATGTCTCGACCCTCTTCTAATTGAAGTTTTCAACATATATCTTCACCTTTCTTGGTAATTTCTTATCTTTTATTTGTTTTAATCTTCCACATTTTTGTTCTATAAAGACAAGTGGATATGAATCTTTGGAAAACGGCCCAATTATAGTGCTTTCAACTCATTTTAACTCCTTTGCTTCCAAATTGTGCCTAAAACCATATACGAGTTGATGTGAGTATCTATAGCAATTTCATATCCTTAATTGCTAAGTGTTACGAAATAATTATACAATTAATTAAGCTCATATCATCCATTCACCATCACAAAGGTATTATCCCATATAGAAGTGGAGAAGTCACACCTTGATAAAGGAATTTTCATGGTAAATGGTTAGAAATTAAAAAGATACTTAGGAAAAACAAGGAGGAAAGAAAGGAGACTTCTACCCTTGTTGACCCTTTACCAAGTTATAGAAGGACGTCTAGCTAGAAGAATTTTAAAATAAGCACTTATAAGGAAGGCAATCTAACCATCTATTTAGAACAATAGTTTTATTTGGATGTCAATTTACATTTTATATTTTTATTACTATTTTTATAATAGCATATTAGTTTTATTTATTTATAGTATTTTTTGTTTTTATAGTTTGGATTTTGTATGGAGGAAGCAAGGAGGTGTAAGAATATATGTCAGAACTTTTGAAAAAAAGATTTACCTTTATTTTTCATTAAGATTCACCCACTTTTCAACTTAAAATTCAAAATTTCTCAAAATTTAGGGCTTTAAAATTGTTTTTAGTTCTTTTAGTATTTTTAATGTTTTTAACCTATTCTTTACATGTTTTTTCTCCTAGACACTCAACATAACTATAAAAATGAGTTCGTAACCATCCATAAGTTAAAGGATGAAAGTTTGAGGCATTTAAGATGTATCAAATAACTAAATACAATTATAGTAAGCGTCCCTAAATGAGCAATCCAATGCTCAACTTTAAAATACTATAAATTGTGAAAAAGGTATATTTACTTTAAATTTTTTCCTTTCAAATTTAATAGGAGCGTGGATTAAACTACATTAGAGACAATATGATTAGTCTTAAAATTAAGGAGGTTTATAAAAAATCTAAAGTGAAGTATATTTTTTAACATTATTAAATTTTCATATAGGCAGCTTACTCTCCAGATTTTTACTAATTTTAAGGATAACTAGAATGCAAACTTAAATAGGAGGAATGAAATAAACATTAGGCTACCTAGGAATCAATAGAGATGTTGCTTAATGATTTTAGGATACAATGCAAATTCTAGTCACTTACAAATGTGAAGTCGGGGTAGCATAGGAATGGCCTAGTTGAATTCCCTAATGAGCTTAGTAACCATATCCTTTAGGAATTTTGGAGCTTAATTTTTAGGAAAATGAGTATCTATGACCTATAAAAAAATAAGAGTAACTATGTTCTTTCTCATAGATATTTGCATATGATAATTTCATATGCAATTTTCAAAGGAAGGGAGAATAATAGAGTGGTGACTCTCACTGATATGTTTTATTTATGATAAATAGTAGGGAAATGGTCATATAAATGAGGTAATTTTTTTGCTAAATGTTTAGAATAGATAGGCATTAGGAAGAAAGGAGCCCTCTATAAAGGTACTTACTTGATCAAATTAGAAAAGAACCTAGGTAAATTTGACACTTTTTTGGGGTTGACCATGGATTGTCACATGATAAGATTTTAGTTATGAATCTCGATGGAACCTAAATTTTATAAGAAAGAGGGAGATTCTAAGACAAAAGAGTAGGAGAGAGTACAACCTTATCCAATAATAAAGGCACCTTAGATTGAAAAGATAGAAAGGGAGTAGGAAATTTCTAGTGGACAACATTATGGAAACAAATTGACAGGATCATTTTTGATCTTAGGGAGTTGGTGGAAGACTTGCATGATTTGAGCCAGACAATATTGTTCTAGTGTTCATCCCATTTAGATCCATCCCAATGTAGTTCATACAAAGGATAAGAAAGCTAACAACAATAAAGAAAGAAAACAAGATAAAAGAAATAATTGTCGTGTATCTTGAAATTTTGATGTTCTTAATTTGAACTTTGATGGAAATCCTTTCTTTTCTTTCCATAGATGCTCCTTTGTCTCAAAATACTCTAATTTGTACCTCTAGTAATGTGTTGTTGTTTAGTGCCTATAAGTTGTTTCAATTCTCACAAATAAAGTTGTTTCAATTCTCACAAAATATTAACATTTGAAGTGTCTCCACCATTGTAGATGCATGTTGGTCATTGACTTCTTAATATCTCTAGAAAATCCTATTTTACCTAAAAATCACTGCAAACATAAGTCCCTATCATAAACCTATGGCTAGTATTCTAAGCACCTTCAAACTTCTAAAATGAACAAAAGTTTATATTGTAGAACACATATTTGTGTTTATATGCACATATTCTATGTTACTCCATGTTAAACCAAATTGCTTCATTTTGACTCAAATTCACTTGAATTCGTTCCTTTTCTTATTAGGGAGATACAATTAGGCCTTAAAATAAACTTAAATTAAATTATGTACAAAATCCTATGGAAATAATCCAAAAACAATTAAAATACTCTTAAAATCATACTAAAAACATACTATGGATAGCACTTATTAGTGGATTATTTAGAGTAGGCTTAATAGATAATAAGAATGGAATAAATGTTGACCATAAGAATGATTTCACCCTTAAACTATGTTTTCCCCATTTCCCTTCTCTCGTTCACCTTAATCTATGGTTTTTCATGGATTGATATCAAAGATAATAGGTTACTAATTAGTTTAATACTAGTATATTCTAAAATTTTTTAAATGATATTTGAGAGAAGAGTATAGTTAAGCCTTGTTTTGTGACTTACTCAATAAATAATCTTAAGAATAACTTAAATAATCTTTGAAATTATTATATATAAAAGATCCTTCATTATTTTTAATATAATTAAATTAATAAATGTGCCTTTCATATTTAACTAGATCAATTTTGGATAAATTTTAGGGGTAATCATGTGAGGGGTCATACTATAAAGGCTATAGAAGTCACTCCACAAATAAACAAATAAATAAAAATAGACACACACACATACATATCACACACACATATATATAATAGTGTGTTCATATGTCTTAAAAGGAATCATATATACCTTCCTAAAACTTTACTATCTCACCTTTATCACAAAACAGAAAATGGAACTAAAAATAACTAAACCAATAAATTCTAGAAAAATAAACAATTAACCAATTTATCATGGAATTTAAAACTTAAAATCTAAGACATGAAATTGCTTGACCTCTATTCGATTCTTTATAGTTTTGATCAACTTGTGGTGCACACACTTAGTAAAAATGGTGGTTGAAATTTGTATACATTCAGTGGAGATACCACCTATCTAATTTAAGGGAGGATAGAAAAGCATAATGGAAAAAGAACTAAAAAGACTGTAAACCATATAATGAGTTTAGGGTTAATACAAAAATAGGAAAGGTGTGATGCACCCTATTTACATATCTAGTTAGTTACCTAATTCTAAAAAGTTTATATAAATTTAGGAGATTCAAAAACAAATTTTAGGTGTAAATTTAAAAAAAACTTAAAAATTTAGAAATAACATATATGGTTGAAGGCCTAGGATTTTTAGCTCTTAAGTTAAATTCCTAGAACGATGTCTAGATTTTGAAATAAAAATTAAAGCAATGATTGAATGCCTCAAAGTTTGCGATTTTAATTAAAGCCTAAAATAAAATAACAGAGATACTTAGAGTTATTTCATAGTGCTTAAAAACAAAGAAAAACCTAAAGTGATGACTAAGTTCTTTCAAAAAAAATGAACATGATTTTTTATCGGTTTTGAAAAGTAAAATTGGAAATGAACTTAAACAAAATAATTCTATACTAAATGTTCAAGGTTAATTGGGTTTGTAAATGGGAAAACTATATTTAAAATCTTAAACTTGGCATGATTTTGCAATACTAGCCAAATAACCAATAGTAGTAATAAAATTCTTGAACTTTTAATTTGTTACAACACTAGAATGTCATTAACCCTTTGCTTAACGGTGTTAACCTGGAATGCCATATTAGTGAGACCCTTTAATAGATCAACATCTACGTAAAAAATATTTTTACACATCAATATTCTTTTAAGTATTTTAAAAACAAAAAAAAATCCTAATTTATTCTTCTTTCTCCTTTATTAATAAGGGTTTAAATTGTTGAATTTTTCACAAGAAAAGATGAGCTTATATTGGAACACCTTTTTTATACTACTTTTTTAGGAAGTCTTAATGAGATCCAATTCCACGTGTAATGGAATAAGCACAAAGTATTCTCATTTGATTTCTTAAAAGCCAATAACACTTTAAATTAAATAACATAATTAATGTATAAAAATATAATAAATTCTGAATCATAATTTGTACCTTATTATAAAGTTTGATTCATTTCTGGTTATTTCTCTCGAACTCTTTCTAAAATTTGTTCATTACAACCATTATAGTTGCACGCAAGTCAAACCTTTAGTGGTATCCACGGATCATGTTAAAAGAACTATCAAAGTGATGTAGAAACGGTTAAGTAAGAATTATTAGCTCTTGTAGAGCCTAAGCCCATTTATAATAGGTTTGGAGCTTTTGTAATTTAATTGAAATAAAATTTTATTTTCAATTAAACTTTAATTAGAATTACAACTAATTTTCACCAAATATTAATTGGTCTCAAATAAGATCCAATACACCATTTTGATTTTTATTTATTAAATATGTCCTTTTTAATCTTAAAGTTTCTCAAGCTTTATAATTAAGTCTGACTTGATTAACTTTCCTTTTTTATTTTCAATCATTCTTTATATATGAATCATTAGGTTCCCAAATATGATCTTAATAGATATAAATTATAACTCTAAATAATATTTAGGATTAGATGAATTAAAATTATTTAATGTATCTTTAATTTTATGATTAAATAACTTGTATTTATATATCAAGGTTAGCTTCTGGTAACACATCACAATCACTCAAATATTAGAAATGTCAAAGTAGTTCTGGCTAAACATTTACTATATGATTATTTTTATATAATTCAATCATTTCATCACACAATGCTCCAATTCGATATAGAGTACGGAAGTAATTTCAACTTAATTTGAGTCCAATCATATTAGTTATCTATTATTGGCCATTGATTTAACTATTGAATTTTTAAAAATATTTTCAAAGTATCATTTCTCATTGGCAAAGGATTTCCTAAATCAAAACTAATAAAGAATAATGAAACGTTCTTCCTAATCACTTTAGGATGATGAATCATGTACTGATCACTCAACTATCTCCAATTAGTTCATGTTATAACTAATGACTATCAATTAAGCTACCCTTGATTAGAATAATATATAAGTAGTATCAAAATATACATCCCTTTATGAGATGCTTTAGAGATCATAAGTCTAAGAATCACTTATATAATCATCATAATGAGAATTTCAATATGCATAGAATTCTCATATCATATGAATTGGGCAAATTAATTCTCTAACAAGTATTCACACATTTGTTTATATGTATGAGATTGACTACTTCCTTAATAAGGAAGAAACATACTGTATACTAGTGTTTTTACACTCTAATGATATCCATTATTAATAGAAAAATAACAAGGAACAATTTAAGAATAATATATAAATGCAATATAAATATCATAATTATAATCTCATTATAATTTTATTCACAATGTATATTGTTTACCTAGAGGTTTTATTTTCTCCTCAGGGATTTTAAGGTCAATTTATATTGGTATAAGATTGAAATAAGATCCTCTATCATTTCATCATTTTCATTTAGCCTCATTATTAGAATTGATTTAGGAAGTTCATGACTTATCTTTGTTTCTGTATATATTCTTGAATATCCTTTTTTCTTTGATGAAATATTATGAATATTGATCCATATATAAGAACTTGCCTTAGTCTCAATTGCCTTAATTATAACATATGTTCTATTCTTATGTAAATGTAAGCTTATTATTAATGTGATATGGTCCAGCCTCTAGAATCTTTTTAATATATGAAAACAAATAAGTCTTGTTCATTCATTAATGCTTTTTATAGACCCAACTTCTTCCATTTTATTTATGCTAAAGTATTTATAATTGGATAGGGCAACCTCTCATCTCAAAGAAGCCAACCATTATTTACCATTTGTATTATCATAAACTAGAAAATAGGCTATAACAAAAATGTGGCCAGTTTGTTCAAAAACGTTACCTAAAATTATTTGTGATGTTTTCATTTCGTTGCATGAAGTGTTATTAATTCCTTAAAGCAAAAATTTTTAATCGACGTTTTGAAAAATTGTAGACAAAAAGTATTGGCTAAGAAATGATTTTTAATGATAAAGTTTTTAAAAATACATAACCAAATATTGAGTATAAGTCGACATTAGCAGGAAAATATTTGGTGCCAAATGATTGGCAACTAAAAAAAAGGTCAACAATTTTAGCTACATTTTATGTATTCATAAATATATAGTCTGAAATGCCCTTATTTTGTAAAGTTATATTTTTACTACATTTTTAAAATATTATTAAATACATTTTCTTAGTTTCATAAGTAAAGTCTTTTAACTACGAATATGTAAAAACATTGCCAAACATTATTCAACTTTTTACATAATCTATAATATTGAGAAATTATGGCATTTTGTATATAATGTATCATGTTTTTGGTTATGAATTATTTAGTTATTATTATCAAATTAAATCATAGGGAAGTATTATTAATTCAAAATGTTGGGCACTTTATATATAAAATAAAATTATATAAATATCATCAATTTATACTAACAAAAGTAATATAACATTAAAAGATGATCATTTGATCTTATACAAAATATTAATAATAGTTTGAGCAATGGTGTTATAAACAAAACATTATAGAAAAAGGTTCATAATTTATAATATGTCTACACATACTAGCAAAGATGAGTAGTTGATGCATACACGAATCCAATTTTTGGTGGAAGATGTATATATCTACACTACCTTTATGTATGAATTCAACACTATCTTTTAGAGAAATGGTTTTTGGAATAACCTAAAAAGTAAAAAAGGTGTTTGGTCTTGCCCTTGGATGGTATGTGATCACCTCAATTCTACTTTGTATAGGTCTAAGATTGATGGTAAATGCAACCTAAGAAATTATAGTTTTGATTTCCTGTATTATATTGAATATATGAAGCTTGTTAATATAAAGTTTGAAGGCCACCACTTTATATGGAGAAATAAGAAGGAGACAAATTGGTTCATTAGGAAAAAACTGAACAAGCAAAGAGTCAATCATGACTGGTTGACACATTTCCCAAAGAGTTAAGCCATTTTCATGGACCTCTTATTCTCAGACCATACCCTGTAAAAGTGGAGGGATTATTCGAAAATCATATAGAAAATCCCATTTTAGATTTAACAGCATCCTTATTCAGATGGAAGGTTTTTGGACGGTAGTTAGTAAAGGATTAGATCTCTAGATTAGTGAAACTAATTAATATATATGTGTTAAAAAGCTTACTTAGATAAAAAGGGGATGAAGAAACTTAATTCTAAGAGGGGCTTAAATGCTAAAAAGATTATTGATAAGGTAAATGGGTAGTTATCCTTAATCCAGAAGTTATTAGTTGTTAATCATAGTGATCCTAAGCTCTTGAGTAAAGAAAAACAACATTTGAAAGAATATCTTCATAATTTTAATAATCATGATTCTATCATCAAAAAAAGAGCTAAGGTCAATTAGATTAAGGAGGAAGAAATACGTTCAAAATTCTTCTTCAATTCTTTACTGGCTATGAAATATGTCAACAAACTTTACCAAACGGGAGGTTAAAGCACAAAGGAGCTATAATAAGAAGTAGTTAAGTACTTTAAAGCCCTGATTGGTTGTAGTAAAGAAATTATTTACACCAAACAAGACTTATATTCTTTTATTATAAGGAAAATTTTAGTGGAGGAAGCAAATAATCTAAATAGGCCTATCTTAGATGTTGAAATAAAGAATGTAGTCTTCCATATGAATGGCATGAAGTCTAGATGGATTAAATGGACATTTCTATCAAACGACCTAGAGTACTATTGGGCCAATGGTTAAGTAATCTATCCACAAATTCTTCTAAAGTGGATCTCTTTTTAAGAAGATCAATAGAACATATATTGTCCCTATGTTCTCTAATCTAGTCATTTAGATATTTTAAGCCTATATCCTGCACTAATTTTCTCCACAAGATCATTAATAAATTGCCAGCTAACAAACTCAAAATAGTATTGGATTCTATAATCAGCTGGAATTAATGGGCTTTTACAAAGAACAGAAAGATTGGAGACAATATCACTACAAGAATACAACCTAATATGAAACGTTTCTAAAACGTCGCAGATTACCTTTTACGACATTTTAAAAAATATCACAAAAAATGTCGCGGATTGTGGTGTAGGCAAAAGGAATGTATCAACATTTGACGACGTTTATGAAAACGTCACGAAAAGTTGGCATTTCCGCGATGTTAAAATAAAACGTCGCAGAATCATTAATATTCCATGACGTTTTCTGAAATGTCGCGGAAACTATAAATCCGTGATGATTTCGGAAACGTCACAGATTAATATTACGCGACGTTTTCCTAAACGTCGCGGAATGTTGAGGAATCTGCGACGGTTTAAAAAGTTGCGGAATGCAATAAAAAACGTTGAAGAATGCCATTTATTTATTTTTTATTCGAAAATAAATTTAATTTAATTTAATAATTCTCCAATTTATAATAATTTTTAAATCTTATTTATTTAATAACTATTCAATATTATTTAATATTGAATTTTATTTACTTATATCATTAATTTTAATAATTATTTATGTATCACAAGAATTTCATAAATGTAGACAATTTACTATTTAATTGCAATTTCCAAACATGTCATCATACATTAATTAATATAAAAAAGTTGTCTTAATTTAATAGTATAACAATATGCGTACATATATCTAATCTAAACAAATATTATGTGTAGAATATAAAAGTTCTAAAAGCTTTTTTTGTTGTTCAAATTCAATTCTTTGTTGCTCGACTTTGGTAGTGAATCGATCCTGCATTTGTTCAACCTTTTTAGTCAATTCATCGACTTGAGACTGTAACTCCTGATTAACCTTCTTCAACTTCTCTAGTTCATCTCGAAGTCTCTTTCTGACCAAAGTCTTCCCTTGTGGTCGAGGCTCAACTCCCATGCCAACAACATAATCAGATCTAGTGCTCAAGACTTTGTCGCACACTTCATCCACTATCATTGGATGACCTTGTTCTATTGAATCTGCCAATTCCTTACACATTAATTCCTGAAAAATAAAGAATTAATTAGATACTAAAATTCATAAATACT
>JAOTAY010000008.1:28776353-28787664 GCA_025629805.1 Erythroxylum baracoense | reverse complement strand
CGACCCTTCAGAAGATACAATTGGTCTTTGAGGTCTTCATGAAAGTTGTAGCTCTTGAAGTCCTCTTTCAAACTATCCAAAGCCTTAAATTGGATGCATATAGAAAAAGTTATGCCAATAGCCCCGAAGCAGGTATATGTGAAAAATTGGGGACTCACCAACATTTTTCCTTGAGGTATTCAGTTTGAAATGGAGCATTGGACAAGTCGACTATTTTGCTGCAAGTCGACTATTAACAATAAATCTTATGGTATCAGAGCAAGAAGATGAACCGATAATGATTAAAGTGTTCTCTATTGGAAATAGCTCACGTATTATGATTTTCTGCAAGAGTTGGACTTTGAAAATGGGGTCCAACAGTTGTGGCATCAGAGCAAGCATAAAAATTAGACTCCGAAAACGGGGTCTAATACATCATCATTTGGTTTAAACCAAAACGACGTCGTTTTGGTTATGTAAAAAATTCCCCTGCGTCCCCTTCCCCCAATCAAATGACATCGAGTTGCTTCTTAAGCCAACAGCGACGTTTTCTTCAATAAAATGTCACGGTTTATCTTTCGCAACGTTTTGTTAAAAAAACGTCAGCAAAAGCTACACAAATCCGCAACGTTTTAAGTAAATGTCACGGAAAATTAAGACTTTCGGTGAGATATTAATTCTTGTAGTGTATCTTAATATCCTACCAATATCTCTCGAATTAATTCTTGTAGTGTATCTTGATTATTCGAGAGATATTGGTAGGATATACAAGGAAAAGATCTTTTATGAATTACACTATTAAAGTATAGTTCTAAAAACATTTGATAATATCAACTAAGACTTCCTATTTCAGTTGATGAAGGTTATGATATTTCCAGATAAGTACTTAAAATGGATCAAGGCATGTGTTACCTCTACATCTTTTGAGGTCTTGGTCTTTTATCAATAGCCCATTACCATCTTTAAGGGAGCCAAAGGGTTGAGCTAAGGTGATCCACTCTCTCCTTACTTGTTATCATTTGTATGGAAACACTAACTTAGTTATTGGATTTCAATATTGCTAAGGATTCAAATTTTAGATTCCATTCCAAATGTAAGGAGTTTTCTCTCACGAACTTATGTTTTGTAGATGATCTTATGCTTTTCTATAAAGCTTATTTACCCTCAATAAGGTTGTTGATACCAATTCAAGAAGTTATTAAATTTAGAGATGAATCTTGATAAATGTTTCTTTATCTTATCGTCTATTGATGTTAACCTAGCTCAAAAGGTAGTTACTATTTCGGAAATGAAGAGAAGGGTAGCTGATATTTCAAGGATGAAGAGAGAGTTTCCTCCCATGTTACATTTGGGGCTTCCTATATCTACTAAGAGGCTCACCTTCAATGAATGCCTCCCCTTGAATGAGAAAATTCAACTGAGACTAGGCTCATGGACTAATAGAGATCTCTTTTATGAGGATAAAATCCAACTGCTGAAGAGTATAATTATTATCTACATATGTATTGGAGTGAACAGTGATTATGAATTACGAATAATTATGCTACAATAACTAAAACTCAGAGTAAAAAAGGAAATAAAGAAGAAAATAAGAAAAAATAAAAGATAGATACAACCTAATTTTAAAACCAAAGCTTTAATATGAAACTAACGCAAACCACAAAGATGAAATCATAAAATCCAACACAATTGATCTGTAATCAAGCCTCAAGAAAGCTAAACCTAGATTAAAGATAGAATCCTAACCCAGTGAATATACAGAATCATGAAATAGGAAGAATCTTAGACCTGATGTTAAAAAAATTACAGCCAATATTTAAGATAATTTGAATGCCCAATAATATGACAGTTCTAAAGTTCTTTGTAGAACTAAAGAGAGAACTCTCAACATTATATTAATAGTCCATAATGTCCAATAATTGAAAAAAATAGCACTTAACTACTCAAAACATAAAACCAGATTTTTTAATAGTTAAATAAAAATTAGGGTTTTGATCGGGTAGAGACTGAGATATGATAATGGGCCAAATCATATTAGATACTGATATTTTAATGCCATTATACACTATTTGACATTTTAATGCCATTATGCTCGATTTGGGACGTGTCCTTGGTTGAGACCGATGATCCTTTTTCTGACTTTACATAGTTAGAAAGGTATAAAAAATGCTCGTGATTGAGACTATAAATCATCTACAACTTTAAGAAGTTGGATATGGTATTCTGGGTCACATCTGTGTTGGTTGAAACTTCAACTTTTATATTTTAGCAGTGTCACGGGTTGAGGGGATCACATCCTTTGTTACTTTTATTCAGTTCCAAGCCCGAGCCATTGCGTTTTATCCACAAATTTGACTGGATGGAGCTGAATAAAAGTATCAGAGGATCTCATGCCAGGGTTGAGACACGCTCATATGTGAGCCCGTGATCAGATAAAGACATGTATTTTGACTAGCTCTCATAATGATTCAAATTTATATATAATATATCCCTTATTTTTAATTAGTGGTACTCGCATTACAGTGTTAAGGATTTTCTTTTTCCAAAACAATTGTCGCCGATCAGGAAGAGATTGTCCCTCCAGTGCAAATCAAAGCAGAACGTATTTGTTCAGGAATTCTAGCTATATGGTTTGTTTGAGCACTATTTCAGAATATAAGGAGCATTGGACGGCTTAAAAGTAGCCAAAATGGTGTCGTCTGGCGGCGTCAAAAGCTTATAGCCATAGTGAAATGGGAAATCATTTAATCAATTGGTTCGTTCAGAATCTCAGGATCATGCAATATGAAGGCTATGGCTAGCTTGAATTGACAAAACAAAGGGTTACTTTGTATTCCCAAAAGGAAAGGACCGAAACGAGTGTCATATATGCATGAGCAAGTGCAGCTCTCAATTTCAACTAAGGCATTGAAACGGCTAAGGATGATCAAATCCTAGTCCAGCTAAGTCTTTAGTTATTTCTGATGCTATGTACGTGCCGTGTAGCTAACTTACAAAATTTCACAAACAAGAACTCTATGATCATGCCACTCCAAGCAATTTTTGTCTCGTGCCCTTTGTAGCTTCGTGGTTAGGGTTCAAGCAAATAACAATCCTTTGGGCACTGTGCAGTTGCTCTCGTGCATGAATTTCCAGAGTAGAGAAAAGAGGAGTGTCATTTCTTTATTGATAGTTTTGACCCATTCATTGTTTTTAAATGCACAAACTTTGTGGGTTTTTGTTTGTTAATGTTATTTTTAAGCAAGAACAAACTCTAGGGGTTTAGAAATTCTGTTTCCTTTTCTTTTGGAAAATAACTTTCCTTTAAATCATGGAACCAATGATAACAAATTTCGAATTAACATCAAGAAATTAAAACTTGAAATGTTCAATTTACTTTCTATCTTAAGGATTTAGTAACACTTTCATTCAACATTTTGATTTTGACAATTTCAGGATTTCATAATAGAACTCTTTAAGCACTTGTTATTTCCTCTTCAGCTTTAATAAAGTACAATTACAAGACTAATTAATATGTGTAATTATTATGCAGGAATCATAAGTGACAACCTTTTTGTCATTTGCACTTGCAAACAAGGTTTGTTGGAGCCAACAGGCCATGGACGATAGCCGCATGTGACATGTAAGATGGTCTTAATTAAATAGGCTTGAAAGCTTCTTTATTTGCGAGTAAGGTTGGTCACATACAATTTATCATTTTCGAGACAACTCAATCCATAATTTTCTTCGTGGAAATAGTGTATATTCCTTTCGAGTTCAGCTAGAAATATGTATTATCCTATCAAATTAGTATTAGTCTCTATAATAAACAATGTCACATATTGGAAAAGAGAGTTAAAGGTTTGGAACTACATTTTCCATCTCTTCTTGAACAAAAAGAAACGTGCTTGCTTCCTTCATCGCTTTTTGTTTTTTTTTTTGAAAAATAACAAGCACGTAAAAGGTAAAAAATTATAACTGGTCCGAATAACAAGAGGGCAACAGTACAACATCCTGTACAAATGTACAGAGACTAATCAGCATAGCTGATTAAGTCGTTTACATTTTGTCCATCCTATTGTACTTATGCTATGTTTAATTGGACCGAAGATTTTTAATAAAATAATTTATAATAAGATGTAATATAAATAAATTTAATATTAAAAAATTATTATTTGGGAAAGATGAAAGGATCGTAATGTAATATAATAAAATATTTTTAATAGAATAGAATAGTTTATAATTGAATAGATTGTAAATGAATGTAATATTAAAAATTGTTATTTGGGGATGATGGAATAGTTTATAATGTAATATAGTTAAATATTTTTTGAAAGAAGAGTTTATGATGTAATATAATAAAATGTTGTTTATCATTTTACATTCCATCCTAAATTCTCCAAATTGGATGTAATTTATTTTAAATATTTATGATGAAATGAGATGTAACGTAGAACCATTCCATTTCTTCATATTCTATTCCATTTCATTATAAGCTCTTATCTCAAATGATGAAATAGTATTACATTTCATTCCATTCTATTAATAATCACCCAACCAAACATAACCTGAGGAATAACTTGTTATCAGATTAAGCTTAGTAACAAGTACAGTTAGTTCGATGACAATCAACAAATGCTAATAAGAAACTCAATTTGTTGACACACCAATTAAAGTTAAATTAAATTGGATTGTGTGATGAGCATTTCAGAAATTATCATTTAGCATCCAGTTTCTAGCTCAATTGAATGGTTAACTAGACACGTTTTATATATACATCTTCTTGATCAGTGAATTGATTTCTTTTAATGTTATAACTCACCATGCTAGTTTTATTAGGGATATGACCTTATAATACGAAGGTAAGGATAACTCTTTATTTAATTAAGTTAATAAATTACTGATAACTAAAGTTAATACATATTTACGTATACTTATCAATGTACTCAAAAAACACTTTCCAAGCTTTGGCAACTAAATATATTGTTAGCAATCGATTTTTACATTCAACATTGGATCTACAGTATAAAAGGAGTTTGATTGAAAATGATAGTTTCTCAAATATTTTTTATTATGAAAAAGTGAAGGTTGTCGAAAGATGTCCCACAAGGAGACTCCTACATGTTACAAAATTATGCCCAAATGAAAGCGTTGATATCTGTTGTTAATACTCACATATAATGGCTGATAATTTCCATATATCAAGAATCAAATAATATATTGCATGTCAATGGAGAATGTTCTACTTGACACTTTAAATTTACAAATTGCCACCATTAATTAGTTGTTATGACAATAAGGAGTGCAGAGCGTGAAATAGCAGTATCAAGCTTCATAAGCCAGCCACTCTTAATTTGTTATCCTTCTTCTCGTACAGAACTTAAACACTGACTCGCAAAGTTGATTATATATTCGTATACACCTCGTACAACAATAACAATGATATGCAGTTAAGTTACACAATAAGAGATGCAAGGTGGGAATTTTAATCAATTACTGCAGCTTTTAATTTGTCAGATTATTACCCAAACCAGCAAAGGTACTCTGAATCTTTCCTTATTATTCTTGCTTACTGTAAAAGTTGTCCCTCGCCCAAAAGTACGTCTGGAACTGAATCTTTGTTTGATGCTGCATATATATGACGTTAATCGTGCTAACTTCATAAGATAAGGTAGAAATAGGACTGAGTTACTGGACTAGCTCCGCATTTACGCCAAGAATAGTGTAAACTCTATACTTCGTGATCATCTTGTCTTCACCTTTTACAAGTTTCCACATTCTTATTGAGAAACTGACAGTATATCTCTTATTCATTCCAAGAATTATTTGCTTTATTCATCGACGAAACTTCTATCCCTTCGATCGGTCAGTTCATGGTGGCTTTGAGCTCAGATGAGAAGGGATAGAAGTTTCGTCGATGAGTCAGTTCATGGTGGCTTTGAGCTCAGATGAGAAGGGAAAAGTGGAAGGTATAAGGAGTAGCTCAAAGTTGTTCATCGATACATGGCATTACAATAAACATAGAAGTAGAAAGATACAGGATCATGGATATATCCATAAATTGGCTCTTGCAGTATGTGAAAAAATAACTTTGAGGGTTTGGATAACTAATGGGAGCAGTAGATGGCAGTAGTGGATATCCTGCCCCTATGGGCTGGTATACAAAATGGGAACGAACAAAAGGAGATTTATATATGCAAGTGTTGGCTTTCACGGTGATGCAGGCTAAATCGACAATGAAACGGCGCAAGAATGATCAAAATCCTGGTCCGGCTAAAGCATTAGTTAATTATAAGACTATGTAAGTGACAATTAGCTTAGGAACTTTCAAATTGCATGCCTGTCATAACACAGGTATGTTTCTATCACCAAAAACCATGCCGCTCTCTTGGTCTATTCTTGTCGCATGCCCTTTGTACTCCTGCGGTTACTGTTCAAACATGTCTTTAACCTTTCGAATATAATGTACAGTTGTTGCGTGCATGAAGATGTAGATAAGAGAAGGGCAAGTTGTCATTCTTTAATCTTCCTTACAAATTTGACTGTTTTGACCATCCGTTCCTTTTAAACAACGAACTTCCTGGCTTCTTCGTTTGTTATCATTATCGATGCCTTATTCTGTCCAGCAGTCTTGGTAGGGCAGTGAAGTTCCACAACATGACAGATACGAAGCACAAAGAAGAATATAAACAATAAAGAATAAATTGTCTTGAACTCTTCCTTCTTAATTATTGCCGCTTAATGCCTGTTGCTTGATGCTCGTTGAAAAGATAAATGCTTGGCAGACAAATTACAAGGCTACGAAAGTACGTAGTTCTAATCGGCTCCAAACTAATTCAATGTCTCTACATTTTAAAAGGATACAAACTCCTTGATCTGAAAGTTTTTGGATATGTTAATTGGGAGAGTATCTCAGTTTAAATTAAACATTAAGCTATGGAACACATAGTGGATTTACATTTAATTTTTGCACATTCTAATTTTTCTAATTCTAGATATTAAATTGATTGTGGATAATTGAAGCAAAATTGAAAATTATAGTTGATGTGGCTCAAATTATAACTATTACAAATCACAAAAATCATAAAAAATCTGGTAACTGAACGTTAATTAATACAATGTGGTTAACATACATATCATTGGCCTTGATCTGGGGATTTTGTAATACATGAACCCTAGGAATCTTATTTTGTAGCTTGGGACTTGATTGTATACATTATTCAATTGTATGAATTCTATTATTTGGATCAGCAAGATTTCCTATTTTCCGATGAACAAGCACCTATACCTAAATTGATTAACCGGTTTATCTATTTAATTAACTACTCTTAGAATGCACAATGTTTTTGAAACCTCAAAATGGTTATCCTAATATTGAAAGGCTTTCGTAGGTCTATTTCTAAATCCCCATTTAATCCTTAACATATGCGCCTTAGATAATCTACATATAAATTCTCTCAATCACGTTTATGTGTAGCAAATCAGATCTAAACTCTAAAAAAAAAATTATCAATTTCAATCATCAAATTATCTAATTGAAATTTGAATAGGAAAACAAAATTTAGTATATTTTCATCTAATTTAGATATAAAAGTATTACCTAAAACCATCCTTATAAAAAGAGAGTTGAAAGGAAGGAAAAACTTATTCTAAAGTATCCCCTAGGTAGTAGGTCGTATACTTTAATTTTAGCTAAAACGATCTCACACATAATCATGTGTTAGCAAGTGTTACTCTCAAACAAGATGCATGGTGATACTTGCTTTGATATATAGGCTGAAGGGAGATTGTGTGGTAGAGAAAAGATAAATAGATATATATGTTGCCTCAGATAGAGACATGTCTGCCAACTAATGGGGAGGCCATTTTCAATACAAAGAGAGATCATAAGACATTCCAAAAAAAGTGAACAACAATGGAGGATAGAAAATTTTACTAAGGGATACTTTAGAATAAGTTTTTTCCTTTCTTTCAACTCTCTTTTTATAAGGATAATTTTAGGTAATACTTTTATATCTAAATTCGTTCCTTTCTACGTATCTAAATTTGTTGCTATATCATTGCTCAACAAACTTCTTCCATAACTACATAAAGTAAGATATAAATTTAAGTAAATTAAGGCAATTCGATGGAAAATATATCAAAATACTAAGAATAATTGATAAGTTCATTTTTCAAAATTTTAAGTTCATATTTAGTGAATTTTTGCTTGTGTGTTTGAGTATTTTTGTTGTTTTTGGTACTTAATTCATTCATATTTTATTGTTAGGTCGTAATACACTTATCTGGAGCAAAAAGAACTAATTTAGATAAATTTAAGGTGATTTAGAGTTGTTGTGATCAAGTTATGAAGTTATAGGGTAAGATTACGGCTTAGTACACTACCATGTACTTGCTTATGTTATCTATTATTTCTGAATTTCAAGCTTACATGGTTGTGTTTGAAGAGTTTAAGGTGTGTTCATTAATTCTATATGTTACAAGTATGTGTTTAAGAGGTACACGCTCATGTTACTTGTTACTGAGCCCGTGTTCACGTTTTAAGGCATGTTTATGCATGTGTTTGTATTAAATATCAAGATTTCGAGAATGTTAAGTATACGACCTAGTACGTAATTGTGTATGTAACCTCCTAGAAGGATATGAAAATGCCATACAAAATAGAACTAAAACATGCCAAACAATCCACAACACTTCCAGAAACTCAAGCAAACATACAAACATATCATTAGATGTTGTTGTAAACAAAACTTGTTAGACATAGTGTAATATTTCAATACATTCCATAAGTTCCAAATCCATCCTGTAGTAAGGTTATTACAAATCATTTATAGGATATTATAAACCTTATTCATAAATATACAAAATTTCTTATTACATGAAAGTACAACTTAAACTAAACACAAATATACATCTTCCAAAACAAAACACATCCTTCTTAAGCCACTACGATTGTCTTTGTCCCAGTCCTTAACTCTTCTTATCAGAACCTACACCGTAGTAAGCATAAAGCTTAGTGGGGAATAACTAAACATAATGCATATCACGACTGTTTCTAACAGTCGTCTAACATTCACATGCACTGAATCATGTCATATCGCAAACAAACTTTAATTGTTCATAATACAAAGTAATCCAAACAATATGTCTCAAAACAATATATGATTCATCACTACATAATATTCTTGCACCATAAAAAAACTCATAAATATCATAACAATATGTACAGGTATCAGAATTGAATATCAGAACAGGATATAATCCTTTCAGATTAAAATCTGACTTATATCAGATCAAAATATGTTTTTTATCAAATCAAAGCTTATCTTATATCAGATCAAAACTTGTTTGTATCAAAACCAAATATGTATCAAACTATAAACATGTTAGCCTATTAATCCTTTTAACATAAGTGGGTAACGAGACCAGAATAGGAGAGACTTATGTCTCAAACACTGAAGTGTCTTTATCAGGAGACACCAAAGTGTCAATATCAGGAGACACCAAAGTATCACAGAAGTAGCTACAAACCCTTCTAGGCATGCCTATTTACCCACAGTTAGGACTTAGCAGTTTAAAAACATACCATTTCAGATTTCAAAATCACAAGCAAATAATATGTCTTGATTATATTTTTCTCATATATAACATATTCACTCCCTTTTATTACACTCAATATGCCATTCAAACATAAGTAGTTGCATCAATATATCAATGAAATATTAAGTCATTACATATTATAACATCGTAGAAATTCCCAATTTTCAAATGTCCATATCTAATTCACATCACATAAAACTCTTGGAAAAAATTTGTATTCTTAAAAACACATTCATCTTGAACATACCATACATTTCAAATTTAGTTACATTATTAATTAATCAAACATTCTTTTAAGTTACTTCAATTAATAGTCCATAACTAGATTAAAAACTACTCAATTAATCTAGCATCATCTAGGCTCATTTTCAACCCCAGTTAAGTTCAATTAAACCATTCTTAAGCACCTTAACCTTATATAGTCCAACAATTGTCTAAAACCAATATTGTCCCTTCCTAAGTACTGCCCACGATTTTGATAGAAGCTAATCTCCCATTTTTCCTCCAATTTTCCAGTTTTTCTCACGATAGATTTTTAGGTCAGTTTTGTATGGCCATTCTGACATAGAAATTGAAGTTTTTAGGCAATATGTTCTTCTAGAAAACTGCTACTATATGTCTTAAGTTTCTAATGAACTAAAGTTAATACAATTTGGTTCACTATTTCCAGAGTTATACCTAAAATACTACAAACTATTCTCAAACAGTGACAAAATCCAAAACTCAATTTCAAGCCAAATTTTAAAACCCTTAGAGACCGAACTAAAATTTTATTCCTTCATACCAATTGTAGCAATATGTATTTAGTTTAATCTATAATTAAAATCAGCCCATTTGGATATCTGAAGGTCAATTTATGACTAAAATACCGATATATGTTTAGTGGAATCACTACAAATAACTCACATATTACACCTTCAACACCCCTTCGCTGTAGCTCATCAATTCCACTTCAATTCCACCTTATTCATGCTTCAATCCCTTTTCAAATTCATTTCCAATTCCAAATTAAAACCATTCACTTGACAACTCACAATGATAGTCCTTCATGCATCAAAACCAAAGCAGAAATTATCATACTAGCATCATTTTTCCAGCATTGAATTACCAACATCTTAACACATATTTCATGCCAATTCAATTATCATACCATTTGTATGAATACATTCTATTAATTTTATAGTTCCCTTACCTTCTTTAATGAAAATTCCTACTTTATTGAACAAGCCAATCTACCCTTTCAAGCAAGCAAACGCAATTCTAAGGTGACCAAGAAGACGACAGTATAGAAGATAGTAGGATCTAGCTTCCTTGATGCAGTAGCTTACAAAGACTCCAAGTGAAGATGATTAAAAATCAGTCAAAATTCCAGAAGTTGAGAGGAAGTGAGAGGTTTCAGTGGTGATGGATAAAGAAAGAAGAGAAAACACAACAGAAACATATTTAGCATAAGCTTAGTTCAATTAGGTGCAAGATATCTCTTCCTTCAATTAACACAGGTCACACGTAAATGTAGGCTACTTTTCCTTCAATGATGCCATCTACATTGAAGTAAATCACACGTTAATATAGAATTCATGTACAATATACGAGATACACAAGAAGGGGGGTTAAATTGTGTATTCTTTTCGTGAATACAAAAACTTTAAAATATCTTGTTAAGAACTTTTCCAACTGTTAAAAGAATACCACAAAAGTTATACAAAAATAGTTACGTAGTTAAATTGCAAATAACTTCTATATACTTGTCTAA
>JAOTAY010000008.1:28755765-28766372 GCA_025629805.1 Erythroxylum baracoense | reverse complement strand
CTTGGAAGTTAAATAAAAGACTAGTATAGTGTCTTGAAAAGAGAAGAAATAAGATGATAGTTTAGAGATAAAGTGAAATTGATCATGAAGTTAAATAAGAGCTAAAATATTGATGGAAGTATGTATACCTTTATGTTGTGTTTTTATATGATTAATGAACAATAATGTATGATTTGTTTGATGGATGTTCTTGATTTTAAATGGAGATGAAAATGATGAGGAATTAAGCTAAAAAGGATGAACTAAGCATAAGATATGTTAGATGTAACTTGTGGGACTGGGAAATATGGAAAATAAGGAAGACTATAGCTGGAAGTTTCAGATTTTGATAACCCACGATTGTGGGAATGCATCCACGATCGTGGGAAGTGATAAAAGTGTAGGAGATGTTCTGTTTTCATAACCCACGATCGTGGGAAGTCATCGACAATCATGGGGATGGTTTTTGTGTGAAAAATGTTTCTTTTATGTGTGGTTTGAGACAACAAATGATAAGGTACTTTCTTATGGTGAATTTATGCTTGAACGACACTTGAAATGAACCTAGTTGATGACAGATTAAGTGGTTAAATGTGTGAAATACTTAAATACTAAGTGATCATATGATGCTAGAAAAGAAATGATAAATGATTGAATTATGATGTTAGAATAACCAAGTTCGTTGAGTAAAGCTAGACATACTCAAATGATGATGTTTAAATGATCAAGAGATATGATTAAAGAAACATACCCAGAATATTCAAATTGAGCTTGCATTATACATTACATATATACATATGTGTATAATTGAATGTTTATGTGATTGTGTGAATTAGTAATGTGTGTATTGCATGAAGTTGATGCACAAGATTAAACATCAGCGTCCAGACATTTCCAGATCATGGAAGCAAATACTAATCTAGAGCGTACTGTGAGTCGACCTAGATGGTCTTAAATTAATTGAATGTTCTGTTTTAAATTTCTTTATTGAATTATTACCGATGTGAATGTAGTTGAGACAATGTCAAACATTAATAATCTGAGGAGTTTGATAAATGTGACTGTATTAGAAGTGCTTCATTGAATGTGAATGAGCAATAAATAAGTGATACTCAACATATTTGTTCAATGCTAGACTTAGGTCCGATGATATGTGAAAGTGAATATGTAAAGTGAATATAAGTGACTGACTGATATATGAGATTTGATGCATTCCACTACATGAATGCATGAACAGATAAAGGCAGTTATGACCAGAGTAGCCACCGAAAAAGAGCTTAAAGCTCATAATGTGATTAAGAGCCAAAGAGTCACTATGTACAATGAGTCCGGTATCTCCAACAGATACGGGACAGTTATTAATGAGCTCGACATCTACAATAAATACGGGACAGTTAAAGGCACTCGATCATAAAAATGTAAGAATTGAAAGTGCATCTCATAAGCATCGCATATATATTTGATATGTCTGTTGTAAATGATCGCAGTGAATTGTTTGAATTGATCTGAATGAGAAATATGAATTAAGTGAATATAAAGTGTATCTGATTCAACATGATGATTAGTGAAGTGATGTGTATTATGTGATTATATGAATTATTTGTGTTATGTGATATGAGTGAGCCATCGAGAATGGTCCGCTCATTGAGTTTGCAAAACTCACCAAAATTGCAACGTTGTCTTTTAGGTTCAGGAGATACCCAGTTAGACCAATTGGAGTATAACCACTACATTCGGATAAGAGTTTGAGGTCAGGATCAGTTGGCATCTTATATGTTTTCTATTGTTTTTATATTAAAGACTGTATTTCGAAAATACTATACCATGTGTATGTGAATAATTCTGCTATGTAATAACAATTATGACTTGGAAGCATTTTGTAATTAAAATGGGCCCAAATGATTACTGGAATTCTAATGATATGTTTATTGTTTGTAACACTTGTGATAGAAAATGTTTATAAATAAAATGGGCGGAGAATGATTCTTTGTTTTCTGAAAATGCGTGTGATGGGTGAAAATTTTTTTGCAATGAGTTGTATTTGACTGTCCTAGCGTGCCACCCTCGTAGAGTCTGTTCTCAAATACCGTAGATATGTTTGGGAATATGGCTTATAAAAGTGGGGCGCTACACTGATATTTCCCAAGTAGTTAGTGTTGTTAGCAGGTATATAGCCAATCCAGGTAAAGAACACTGGCAAATGGTGAAGTGGATTCTCAAATACTTAAAGGGCATTTCAAACACTTGCTTGGACTTTAGAAGAAGTAGTAACACTTTGATTGGTTTTGTAGATTCAGATTATGCCGGTGATCTTGATAAGCATAGGTCTCTTACAGGCTATGTATTTTGTATTGGAAGTTGTGCTATTAGCTGGAAAGCTACACTACAACATATAGTAGCTCTTTCTACTATTAAAGCAGAATATATGGCAATCACTGAGGCCATCAAAGAAGCTTTATGGTTGACAAATTAACTCTACGATAAGGAGTTATTACCATTTACTGTGATATTCAAAGTGCAATCCATTTGAATAAAGACCAAATGTATCATGAACGGACGAAACATATTGATGTGAAGTATCACTTTATTAGAAATACTATTGTTGAGAAGAAGGTCCTTGTTTAGAAAATCAATACCGAGGACAATCTTGCTGATATGTTTATAAAGGCTTTTCCAGTTTACAAATTCAAGCAGTGCTTAGAATTTATTGGTGTTTATAATTGGTGATCTGGCCCATTGGGGCCTTATTGGAGAAGGTGGAGCATTCACTAATAATTCAGGACCAGGCCAAGGTGGAGATTTGTAATGTGTGGCCAGTATCTGTCCCTTTCAAGTATTAAATACACCTATATCTTTTTAAGACTTTCACACCCATTTTTTAGACTTTTTCCATTTAAAATGCAAGTGTGCATTATATGTCAGACATCAAAAGAAGACCTTGAGCTCTTATCAAAATTCAGCCAACATATAAAGAATAGGACGGCTAATGAAATTAGCTAAACCATGCACAAAGAATTTAAGCAGCAAAACTTGTCAAATTTTAGCTATAAATATGAGCAATCTATAAGCCTTTTAAAGAATCCCAACATCTGAAGTTCTTCTTCCTTCTTTACGAGCTTCTGTCCTTCCTTTTTCTTTTAACCTAAAAAATTAATCTAAGTGAAGTGTTATTTTACACATCTTCATGATAAATTTTGTATTACCTGTAGACTCATTCCACATATTAGTGAAGTTTGGCTTCGTCTCAGGCCATGAACGTAGGTCACATTGACCGAACCATGTAAATCTTTGTGTCCATTGCCTTATTTATCTTTCTTTTATTATTTTTTGTTATCTTTTTGGGCTATTAGATACAATCCCAAGTCCTTTTTTTAACAAAATGAGATAAAACAAAGTAATAAAACAAGCAGAATGCAACTATCTAATAAGTTTCTTCATCTGTATCTTCGTAAAAAACCAAACCAATTACCATATATTCGCATCACTCCGCAATTTGAATCTATGCATTGTCCAAGAAACCATTCAAGTACACTATGATATATTTCCAAAAGATAAAGACTCTTCAGGAAGAAATTGTTGTTCTTATGATATAGACATCACTTATAGCGTGATTATTAGGATTTCTCAACTTCGCTTACATATATAGATTACAAGTACCAATTAGATATCATTTGTAATTCTCTGCTTTATGCAACGAATCCAACACTCTCATCACTTCATCCATGTCCCCCCGGTGGTCGCTATATCTATAGTGCCTAAGCACAACAACTTTATTAACATTTATACGTTACCATACTCGAATTTTCATGAAGACAAAATCCATGTACACCTTCTTGTCAGAACCAACTATATGGAGAGCTCGGAGGGAAGACTGCTTCCATGGAGTCCTTCTCATCTGGATCACGATTAGCAGGGAGGAAGCAAGGTGACATACTCCATCATACATTCGTACTCTATGTTTAAGAATAAAAAATTCAAGAAGAAAACGTTGCATTTATGAATCAACACGCAACGTTTTTGTCGTTTTAAATATTATGAGATCCACTCCATTTTTTAAAATTTCACGTCATTAAATAGAATATTCCATTTTAAATATGTTGATTTCAACACGCAGGTCAAAGTTCTTTTTGAACACTTTTTAAATATTAGGGTTCATTTTGAACATTTTGTAAACGTTAGAGTTTATTTTGAACACTCTAAAATGTTAGAATCCAATTCAAGCATTAGTGTAAACATTAGGGGTTGTTTTGATCTTTTGGCCTTTTTTGGGGGGCTTGAATCGTGCTAATTTTGTGTTACTATTTTGGGAGAAACGACGTGTGATTCACATCGCAGACAACCTTGGTTTGAAATTGACTGTTATAAAAATTACCTTCAGTTGCACATATAAATAGTTAAGGTAGATGCAAATACATTGATTTCAATAATGTACTCGATTTTATGATTTGAGGCCGAAAACCCTCATATTCGAATTCGAAGGAAGATCTGCAATCTGGACTTTCATATGTTTGTATCTACCTTGATTCACATGTAGTTTCGTTTGTGATGGAAGGCTGGCAATTCAAGCGCAAATTCGTCTTTATTTACATTTTCAACTATAAAATGTTCAATTAAGTTAAACCACTGGCTTATTGATTCCATAAATAGATTCTGCTACAAAGATCTCATCTAAGGTATGTCAGTCACCACAATAGTCCAGGCTTTCCAGAGGAGGAGAGGAATCTTCCTTTGTTTCCCATTTCCCCACCCCAAAACCAGACCTGAATTTCTTGAATAAGACATATGATAAAAACATAAGGCATATGATTCCACATACGATAGACATGTGACAGAGCATTACTCTGGATGTGATTATTGGCGGTGATCTGCAATATAATATGAATCTACCTTCTGATTGTTGGATTTATTATTCTCGGTAGCCGTTTTTCTTGAACAGTAGAGGCGTTACTTTTCTGGGGTCAAGAACTCGGACTGCCCGAGACAAATGGGGCCTGGTCGGTGATTATTTTTCTATGACAAAATGAATATTTTTCAGTCACACATGTCGCCATAATCTATGTATTAAAATGGAGTAATCATAAGAATCTCAACTTTACTATGTACTAAAATGGAGTAATCATAAGAATCTCAACTTTACTAAGTTCAACTCCATAATCTACTACAAAATATAATTATATAACATGACGAAACTCTCAATTCCCAACAAGACTTAACAGAATCACGAGTACCAATCGTGTTCATATCCTGCCAAACTTGAATAATGGTGCTTTCATAAGTGTTAAAAAGAGTTTTAATTGGATCCAGTGATAAAGTTGATCAGTTATAAATTATTGGTTTTGTTTTACATATTGACTATATTGTTACTTGGTTCAGATAATTATTCTCAACGACTCCAAAAATGAAAAAATAAGAAAGGAGAGCGACTAGCTTGCCAATTTTGAAGTTTTTAGAGGCCAGGCTTTCAATATCCGTTTTCTGTGACTTGCCATCTTCTGGAACAGATTGTCAGTTTCCAACTATGTGCTATAAATTCCATTCATTCATTTTTTTCTCTCTCTTGTTTATTGAACGGCTAAAATCTTCCAGAGCATAATAAGAATATCATAAGCGGAACAAAAGATTTGTTTCATATCTTCCAAAAAAACTCCTTCTCAAGGAAGATGAATTTAATAAATTAATAGTGATAAATTAAAACTCAACGTCCCATAAGCCCAGATTTCTTCTTGTTAATGTATTCAAATTGTTGTCAGAAAATTTTTTCATGGATAAGTTCTTAATGACTTTTATTGAATTTAGCACAAATTTTAACACCAATGTATTAATCAGTATAATATTTAATTATGATGAGTTATATAAATAGAGATAATATAGAAAATGACTTTTTTTAATTTATATTTGAGTGAGTTGTTTCACATACATGTAAGGTCATTAATTTTGAAACAAACTCATGAAATTTTTTTATTAACCTGCATAAAAAATTTAAAAAATATAGTAGAAAAGGTCTTTTTAGTTTTTAGAAATATAATAGGCAAGGTTGTTTTATATATTTCTTAATTAATGAAACTTTTAACTAGTGATATATATGAAAATTTACTTGAGCAATAAAAGACCTAGTATGTATTTATAACCTTATTCAACCTTTTCACTATAAGTTTAATAAGTATCTGTTCATATTAGTAGGTTGTTATTTTTTGTTGAACCTTAACCCACTAAATTATATCATTTATTTAACCACTTTATTATCTTTATTTTAAGCCAAATTTTAATTTTTTTAGTCTTAATTTGAAAACATGGATAATTAACAAATGTCCAATGGAAAAATTTTCAACCTTCTCTATTTTGAAAAAATATTATCGTATCATATATGTAATATAAAAAACTTATTAAAGAATAAAAGAATAAAATAAAAATGTATTGGTCAATCTTTTCATAAAAGATTTGATCCGAAGATAATTAAAGTTCATCATTATATCTTATAAGGATTTTGAAATCAAAAAATATATAAAACATGTGCTATATGTGACATAGAATGAAAGTACTACATTTTAGTAATTATACATCAATTGAGATGAAAGTTAGCCTTATTAAAATAAAAGTAATCTATTTACCTTACCCTTTATATCATATCTAAAATCTAAACTTTATAGTAGATTATTACAAATGACCATGTTCTTAATCTACAGAAATATAGTATTATCTATATACGGTTATATTACTATTATCACAAAAGAGTCAAATACTCTTTCAGACATTTCATCAAATATTTTGCAGGCTGTGTTGAAAGAAGCGTTAAGGGACGTAAAAATAAGTTAACCCTTATACAACCAACAAAGGAAGACAATAAATCATCTTCAAATCACAACCAGAAACACAACCCACACAACAAATACAGAAAAAAGAACTGACAATATACACCTAAGGGTATAATTAAAACTCAGCACAAGATGGAGGGCTTGAGAATATAAATAAAGAACAATACTAACACAGTTAAGGATGCTTCTTTGCGAATGATTACCACACTACATAAGACGAGCACAAGAGAGGGGGCAATAGTTATTAGACTGTGAATATTGGTGAATGTTGACGGGTTACACAAAAATGCACTTAAATGATGTGGAGACAAGATTTAATAAAACAAAATGTAACTTTGATTTTGATGAAAAGGGTGGGTTGTCAATTTTCTCCCAAAAAATTAGGCCACTTGGTGTAGGTAAATATGTGGAGTTAACTAAAGACAAATTCGAAATCACCCATTGGTATATTTTGAACAGTTGCGAGAAAGTTGATATATATATGGAGTATGTATATTCCTTTTTATTCAAACAATCATATTAGAAATTTGTTCATTGAATCTCATTTCCTTACTATCATTTACTTGATTATTAATGTTGAACAAAGACATAAGCTGAAGTTTGGATCATAGTTTAGAAATTGAGTAAGTTACATTTTGATTACGTATTATAAACATATGACAATTTATATGTCAGAATAACTCTTATGTTCATTTTGTCATACAGATGATACGGTTGCGTAACTGTAACATGCAAGAAGCGACAACAACATTATATAGTTTGGCATATGGGCCTCATATTTGTAGGAAAAAAATATACAAGTTGCATTGTTGATGAGGTGAGATTTCATATACAAAATCGAGATAGTCGACTTAGAAGCCAAAATTATGGGATTATTGTTGAAGGATGTCATAATGATGAATTTATTGACTTTTATTTTGTCATCTTTATAATAATAGAGTTTCACCACATCAAGGATAAGAATGTTGTTCTATTTAAGTGCAAATGGTTTAATCTTACTGACATGAAAGTGAACTGGAATATTACTAACATGAATGCTAGTAAGACATAGTATGATAATGATCCTTTTGTCCTTGCAATTCAAGTGAAGCAAGTTTTTAACCTTAACGATACTATATTAGGTAGTAATTAGAAGGTAGTTCAAAAGTTTCAACACCGAAATGTCTTCAATTTTTGTGAAAGGGATAATGGTCAATTCATTGAGAATACAGATGAAGTTTATCAAGAGATTGGATTGGAGTTCAATAATGAAGCTATTCAAATAGAAGATACAGATATATCATCGGTCCATAGGAGAGATGTTGATCCGAACATAATACAACTGGATGAAGTCTAAGCCAATTTTTTCAACCAAATAGATGAAGACTATAATCAGGATGAATTGAATGACAATGATGATACTTTGGCCGAATAGATTAATGATAAAGAATCCAACCATAACGTAATTAATGATGATGATTTTCAAGATCTTGATCATGATAATTGAATATAAATAAATTGTTGATATTGTTTGAAATGTTATGTTCATATTTGAGTTATATTGTTAATGTTTTACTTATGTTTATTTGGAATGTTAGTGTTTGATTTATGTTTATACCGAATGTTTAGTTTTAACTTGTGTTTGACTTATATTCATGTAAAATGTTGATGTTTGAGTACAGATTATGGGTTATGATGATATTTCATTTATAGATATTCAATATAATGAGACCTGGTAGATACAAGGGAAAGAGGATGGCAACTACAAAAAATGGTCCTCCCCTACAACAACCAAATCAATCTGACCTTATTGATGAAGACAGTTAGCACCAACCTATATTTACCTCAACTAGTGCTGAGGGATCTTCAAGTCTGTTATTGTTAACGACCTATATTTACAGTTATGCTCAGATATGTATTTACATATTTAATGTGTTTTTTCTTATCATTATTCTTTTGTTGTCAGGTTTCAATATTGGCATAAGAAAAAAAGGTAGAGGTATCATTAAAGGATTTGAGTTGTAACACATGAATGTTGCAATGAACAAGAAGTTGTCTGTGCATATTAACCCTACGTAACATTGTCTTGTTGATAAGATCCAATCAAAAAAAATTTCCAGTGAGTTGGGAGTTATTGTCAGGAATGAATTGACTTTCTTTGAGTATGTCAGGCAGCTGAAGGAAGCCAACTTGCTACAGAATGCTTTGGACAAAGTAATTTTTTAATTCATTTTATGATATGCAGTACGATTTTACTTATTTAAAGAGTAAGTAAACTTATATATGTTGTCCACAAATGAAGCTCAATATTGTCGATATCAAGAACCCTGAAGTTTCAAGCAGTGTCAGATCACTGTTGAAAAAAAGGGCAAAGGATCATCATTATCGACTTCATAAATACTACAAGTCTTTTCCTTTGGATGAGGAGGCAAGGAGACATGTTCCAGAACTGGTGACTTTAGAAAAATGGAGTGAAATGTGTGATTATTGGGCATCTGTGAAGGTTAAGGCTCGTCTTCTTTCTTTTCATATTTCCTTCCATTAATTTTGTTTTTGCATTTAATGACTATTTCTTCTCTTTATTTAGGAAAAGTGTGAGAAAGTCAAGGTTAACAGAGCCAAAATGAAAACTCTTCTAAACACCAACTCCAAATTATTTGTTATTGTACAAGAAGAATTTGTAAGTGAAATGTTTAGAAGTTATTATTCTATTAATTAATACAATATAATCTATTGTGTTCCATTTTTTTTAATTCATATAACAGAGCTAGATTCAACTCCATAGACGAAAGTATGATAGGATCACACTCTACAAGCTAACACACTATAAAGAAGATGAAGGCTAGACGTCTAAAGAGGCATAAAATGATTATGTAAGTATAAAAATTTTAATTTTAGAGTTTATTTATTTATGTAATACTAAGTAATAATATTTGAATTAAATCTCGATTTTGTGTTTTAAATTGTAGGATAAGATGCAAGAGTTATTGCAGAGATCATTGTCTGAAGGGAATGAGCCCGATATGGATAACATTTGTAACAATATCCTTGGTACAAGATCAGGGTATATTAAAGGTCTTGGGCAATTGGTTCATCATCGTTACAACCAACATATGTAACGACACTTCAAGAAGAGAATCAGTCGCCTATGGCTCAATTACAATGTAATGAAGAAAAGTTATATCGTACTCAAGAAAAATTATAACATAATGAGCAAAAACTAGACCGTATTGAAAGAGAGTTGACCAAGCTAAAAAAGATGGTCCAACAAATACTTAGGTCACAGTATATCAGTAGTAGTGAAGATGAAGAGTCTTAGTTTGTCGATAAATTTTTTTCTTAAGCTTTGTAATTAACATTTAATTATATGTTTTTGTATAAAATGCATTTCACTTTTTATTATGAAATATTTTATTTTATTTTAATTTATTATTTAAACAGTATGTCACCAACAATAATTACAAAATGTGACTAAATTATAATTCAAACCATTTTTAAAACAATAACATGAATTAAAATATTGTTAATAATTATAATTGAATATTAAATGGGTAATAAGGAAGTTAAATTAAAAATAAATATTCGTCACTAAAAGTTTTTAACTAAAAATATAAAATCATCACCAAATCTTTTTACCTATGCTTTCCAAAACGTCTCTAAAAATATTTAACTACGCTTTAATTTTCGTAGCTAAACATATTCTGCTATGTTTAGCTATGAAAATAGAGTATTGAGATGTGTGAATTGCATCATATTTTAAGGCTTAATTTGTTATGTATTAAGTGTTAATTTGAGTGTTTAGTATGTGTTTAGGTTAGAATTATGTTAGTTTGTGTG
>JAOTAY010000008.1:28733181-28746409 GCA_025629805.1 Erythroxylum baracoense | reverse complement strand
TTACCACCTTAAACTTTAATTCCCTTAACCTATATCATATTATCTTACCCACATTAACATGCTAATTAACTCCAAGGCAAAATAATATAACAAGACCCCAAAATAAACTAATCATGCTTATTTATCAAAAATAAATGAATAAAATTTGAGGGCCCAACAAGTTCTTTCTTAAATCCAGCCATGACGAGTACATATAATTCCTAACCTAGCGTCATTGTAACATTACCTCTCAATAAAATGGCCTCGGAATTTGCAACTTATCTTCACATAAAACTCCCTTTTCTAAATCATTGCTTTCGTTTCTCACTAATAATCAATTTATTCACAACTTTACTAACTTAACCATGCATCAAGCCATCCATTTATCACTATCACGATTCACATTTACATATATTACTACTAATGAAACTTTTGATTGGGGTTCTCCATAAAATAATTGTTCTCATATACTTATGAATGATAAACATTTCCTTTCTCATTGTCTCTAATTATAAACAAAGCTCAATAATATTTTTCTTGCATTTCTTATGCCTCACATGGACTCCTTAGCTTTCGAGTCTCAAATTCATAACCACTAATAAACAATTTGTTGTACCTTTGTCATTTCCTATTATACTTTTTGGAAGCAAATAAATCACTTAAGATCATATTTTATGAAACTAACATAATTTCCTATTCATAAAAAAAACCATTCAATTACCTTAGTGTGCAAATCTTACTATCTCATAATGCAATGTATGAGCTTATCAAACCTCAGTCTCTTCAAACAAGGAGTATACCTCATACTTTTGCTGTGCAACTCTGTTCTTTAATAAAGATACCTTTACTTGTCCATTTCTAACACCAAAAACATATGTGATTTCAGGTATCTCAGAACTCAATCTAGGCCTTTATTAGTTACTTCGTTGTTTTTAGTCATCTAAACTCTCCATGTCATACTTGTTCAAAGGTCTCATACATAATTCTTATCATTCTCCCAATTGTCAATTTTAACTATCTAAAAAATAATAGCTATAAATTATAATGACACAATTCTTCAATTCTCCATTATGGATCAAAACTTCTCATTAAAATTTCCTTGAAAATTTTACCACTAGTTTCACTCATCTAATTTTTAAGAAATAAAACAATTGACTTACATCAAAAGAAACTTAAAATAATAGATGTTCAATACTTATAATCGATATACTAATATACATACAATTGAAAGCTCATATTAAACTGAGCTCCCAAAAATACTGTTCAATCATCATTCTTAAATAAAGGTTCAATCACAATGTCATCTATAACATTAATTTGTACGAATCCACAAATCACCTTACAATCAAAAATAGGCTTGACCTTAAACACCAAATTTTTATGCTAAAATTGATATTTATTCTAATCAATCACTCCATAAGGTCATAACATTTAAACATATCAAAAGTCAGTCACCAATTACTCATATCAATAATTAATCTTTAACTAATTCAACCATAATAAGCAATTTCATCCTCCATATATATTCATAAATTACTTTTTCAATATTAAAATGCTAAATAATATCTTAAACTTCCATACTTATCAAGTCATAGAAACTAAATAACTTGTATAGTAAATTCTTAGTATTTTTCTAGTTATCATGGCTGATATGCTAAGAGATGGGGGCATTCTACATTTCTCGTGAAATACCATATCTAACTTCCCTTGTGTACTAATCCTAACTTCCTTTAAAAGCAATCCACATCAACAGAATGCACTATTAGTCAATTCCCTTACCAGTATGACTTCATAGTGATGGATATCTAATAAAATCAACTTATTAGAGAGCTTTTAAGTCTAACTACTATCTAACTACCTCTATGAACATTCTACACTACTGGCGTATTTTTAATGAAAGTGTTTATTATCGTATGGCACTCTAAAAACTCCAACTTCACATTAATCTATCTTACAAAATCTTTTAGCACATACGAGTGCATAGTTTTGGGATTAATCTTAATATATTCATCACTATACCAGATGTATCTTCAACATCCTATTAGGTTACTACAATTACCCAACCTATGCAAGTGGTCTCCTTCCATATTGGCTACACCTTGGTACTGAGCTCCTAGTGTTTCAGAAGTCTCTGGACATTGTAGGTGGTCTGACTGACCTCTTATTAGACGATATTCCTCCTCTTATCCTTCTGTCATCAAAACATTTAAATTTATTATTCTTATCTCAATCCAACCAAATTAGGGCACCTTTGGGATCTATACTCTCATCGAACAATTTTGCAGCTAACTTACAAATACACTCGATCAAACTCCTTGACATTATTAGGGCCTCCTATGGCTGGCATATCACTACTGCCCGTATCTATATTTTTCACTCAAGGTAAAAACAAAATTCCACCGATGATTTTGTCAGTCTTAACTGTTCTAGACGGGGTTGCTTCATAAAGAAAAACATTTGTTGAACCATTCCTCTGCTCGGCCTCTCGAGCTAAAGTTATTTCAAATTCTGGGGCCTTTGGTGTGGCTTTAGGACCCTTAAGGTTTTGTCAGTGCATTATGCTATGAATTCAAAGATAAACTATATAACAGTGAAATTTTTGTTTTAAAATCATTTGTATAAAAGATAACAAAATTTTTTGGGTTGCTCGGTTTACAAAAACAACTTAAAATCACATTATGAAATCATAACACATATAGAGACAACCCCATTTCAAAACCTTGCTCTGATATCACCTGAAAGGACCCAACCCAGAATTCCTCTTTCGAAACCCCAGTGGAGCCCTCTTAGTAACCCCACAGTAACCCTCCAATCGATATATAACTTAACCAAAAGGTTCTTACAAAGCCAAATCGTTCAATTGTTTAAAACCTTCTATACTCTAAAATTTAAAAGCTCGAAAAATAGTGGGAATATATATATTTGTTTTTAAATCATTTTATTAAAAATTTTGGCAATGTAATGGTTATTTTTTTAAGATTCCCAAATTTCAAAAAACTGCATAACACGATTTAAAATACTTCTAATATTTCATATACTACAATACACTTAATGATCATCCTTAATCACATTCATATGGTCGCTACATCGTAACCATACTTTTATACCAAAAATGCCCTTAAGGCTAAACTTAACATATTTAAATTAAACTTTTCCAATTCAATTCCATTTGATTTCTAATACTTAAAACAAATCCAAATTCAATTCCATGACATTTTAATACACACATTTAAGCCATAAAATTTCATTAACAAATTTTTACAAAATCAAGCACCCTTGGTCGAATTTCAACCAAAACCAATTCCAAATCAATTATTTTTCATTTCTTTACTTCGTTAGCATCAAAATCATGCTATGAACATCATAAAACATCAAAATAGAATTTTGATCATAGCATATTAAAAACCCTAACCTTGGTCGAAAACTCATTTAATCATTCCATGTTTTTTCTTTCATTCTTTCATCATAAACTAACTTCCTAATGTCATTCGTTAATTTTAAATCATCAAATGGAAAAATAAAACACTTTAGGCAATATATCTCACATTTGACCAAGGTTCCACACATTATTTTTCTTGATTTTCTTCTACAAGTCACTTCCAATGCAATAAAAGCTTCATATCACATCAAAAGGGTGCAATTCACATCATCAAAACCAAATATCAACTATAACCCAGCAAATCAAAATTTTTAACAAAATTCGTAAACTTACCAACCTATTTTCTTCTTCATCTTCACTTAGATGGCTATAGGATCAGGTTGGATGTACCCAAAGCTCCCTCTTCTTCTTTTTATTTTATTTTCTTTTCTTTTTTCTCTCTCTTCCCACCTTTCTCCAACAACGGCCGACATTTCTCCTTTCTTCTCTCTTCTTTTCTTTTGGTTTTGTGCTCTTTAATGATGATCTCTCATAACTGCTCACCAAATGAATCAACTTATGTCTTAATTTACACTTTTTATACTCTTTAATGCTTTACACATGTCACTTTCCTATTATTTGTCTCTAATGACTCATCAGGCACATGTCATTTTCTCATTGGTCATATCTAATGACTCATTAATCCACTAATATTATGTAAAAAGACCACATTGCCCTTAATGAGCACAAAAAGACCAAATTGCCTTTTAATGCATTTAATTCTCCAACTAACTGAATTAAATCCTAAAATTATTCTACAACCGTCTTATCATTAAATTGACATTGAAATACTCTAATTAGGGTCACTACTTATTGATTGGATACTTTAAAAAAATTGAAATGGATTAAAATTGTCAACACCTATTATTTTTCAAAAAGGGCATTTTAACTCTTATCATCAAATTGACCTTAAAATACTCTAATTAGGGTCACTACTTATTGAATGGATACTTAAAAAAAATTGAAATGGTTTAAAATTGTCAATACCTATTATTTTTTAAAAAGGGCATTTTAACCCTAAACTTTCAAAACTCCCAAAATTTATTTAATCGGGCTTATTTTTTATCGATTTCAATATCATTAGACTCTAATACCTATTTTGGGAATTTTTCAAATTTTTCGGGGTTGGGTCCCCAAAACCACTATTCATGTGGAAACATTATTCACTCAGATTTACTATTCATTTAAAAATACTATTCACCAAAATCATTCATATTTCATTATAAAGTGTTACCTAAATTCTCAAAGCACTTTTTGGGGCTTTTACAGCTCGTTCAAACTCATTCCATAGCTTTTCAGAGTTTCAGGAAATTTTTCGAGAAATTTCTACTAGAGCCCTTAACCATTTCTAGTCAATCTGTGATCTCCGTTATAACCTTAATAATACATTTAAATGCTTAAATTACTCTAGTATACCATAAATAGAACATACTCTATAAAATGCATGTACAACAAATTACACAATACAATAATCGAGCTAGGTATTACAGCCACAACCTCCTTCCAAAATATAATTTTGATGTTATCGTTATTTTAATTTTTATATTAGACTCATATTTACTTATTATTATCTCATTATATAATAATAGTTTATATTTTATTTCAAAAAAATATTTTATTTTTACTTACTCATATAATTTTTATTTATTATTTATTATGTATCGATGTTATAATGATCTAATATCGGTTGAAACTTTAAACCTTAAACATTTCCTTTAATCGACTCGATGTCTAATTTGATCACATAAATGATCGACGGTTTATATATGATAAGTTTTAATATTTTTAACCTCGATAATACCACAAACGCACGGGTCATTCGTGTAGTACCTAAGGTATTGATCCCACGAGGAGGGTTAATCTAATCCTAGGATCTAAGGTCAGAGACTATTAAATAGATATTTAACAAATAATGAAATTAAGCACAAGAACTAAATAAATCAACCAAACCAAATCAAATAACAAACAATAGTTGTGAACTAACACTTAACAAAAACAATCACGAACAACAATTAACAATTTCAATTTAAAAATGAATAACAACTAATGGAAATTGATTTATTTGTTGAACAATGCACACACTAGAATTCAACCTAGCGAGTTAACCGAAAGAGAAAAAGGGAAAAATTATCTATCTTTAATGCCAACCTAACCGATTATGATTTATTGAATTAATGGTTATAGATGATATTAGGGTCAATTACTCTATCTCAAGTTATAATTGAACCCTAAAGCATAACCCCTAATCAGATTATGGGAAGTTGTAATTTCTCAACTAACAACCTATCCAAAACCTAATCAGTTCTTAACTTCTCTAATAAACAATTAGAAACCTATATGTGATCTCTCTACATAAGGTTTCCCAACCTGATTTAATTTTGAATCTATTAAATTACCTAACTCTTGTTAGCCCAATTTAATCATTTTTCTTGATTCACCCTCTTAGTTTATTATCGAGATATAAAGTGTAGAATTAAATCACAATTAATTCAATAAACACATAAAACAATCAGATTTCATTAAATCAACAATAATATTCCAAAGGTGAGTATAGAACATCAATCATAATTCAAATTTATCATTAAACTATATATCCTAATTTTATAATCAAATAAAACTGAAATACATAGGAAACAGAACTCTAATGGATGATAGGAGGCTACAACTTCGAAAAGCTTCTTATTCTAGTAAGCATGTCGTGTAATGTCGTCTTCCTCTTCTCTCTTCCTTCGTCTCTTTCTTGATCTCTTAAGGTTCTCTCTTTTAAGGTTTCTTCTGTTCTTTATATTCCTTAAATAATCAAAAGCTCCCTCTTATGTTCTTTATATTCCTTAAATACCTTGGAAGACCTAGGGTTCATTTAGCGTCGAAACGATCCAAAACGTCTCTCGAAACTTAACTTTTTCACCTGTTTTCGTGTCTATCCGACGTAAGTCACGATCGTAGACTTGCCTACCACGATCGTGGCCAACATTTATCCCTTTCTGTCACGATCGTGGCCTAAGTGCCAAGACCATGGCCTGGTTCAGATCTCTCGATCACGATCGTGGCCTATTGTGCCACCATCGTGGGCCTTGGTTTCGGCCCAAAAGTCTCTGAAACTTCTTATTTCTTTGCCGTTGACCGTGAAAACACTAACAAACGTATCAAGGTACCTTAAAAATATAACATTTAAGCTCAAAGACTCATATTAACCCATAAAAACACGTAAACTAACGCAGTTAAAACCTAAATCCACATTAAACACTTAACTTAACATTAAATACATAACAAATTAAACCCTAAAATAGGATGTAAATCACGCCTATCAACATCCCCCGCACTTAAATGTTTACTTGTCCTCAAGCAAACAAAACAACAAACACATAACAACAGACAAAACACAATGCAATAATGAGACAATGACTTCAATTTCATGAAATAAATTTAATCTTAAACATAGTCATACAAGTTATATCTAATCATTAACATGCAAAATCTGAGTCTAGGGCTTTGAACTAAATATACAACTTAATTGAGATCCAGGTGTTAATTCATTTACCCTTTTCAATTACACACACACATTAATAATTTTTTGGCCTTTCAAACTATGTAATTGTTCCTAGGTATATTTTCATGAAAAGTCAAGCTTATTACAAGTTCGGTAGGTTTTCATTGAGAACACACTTTTTTTCATTTATTTATTTAAGCAAGGACTTATTCTTTTACTCGGAGGCAAACATTGTTGATGAATGTCGATCCGGTTACTTGACTAAGTCATTTTTATTAAGCAGCTTGGTTGAAACGTCATTATAGCTTTTTGACGTGGAGGCACACATTTGTGATGCATGTCAATCTGATTACTCAGCTTTATCACTTTTTCAACTAGTTACAAGCTCTATTCATAATACGAAGGCCGGTGGAATAGTGATTTATTTAACAAAATATACACATTTTTTTATTTTATTACCTACCTTGTTGTTTTAGCTATTCATTTCCATGAAAAATACTAGTTAAGCTAGTTAAGTTGAAAGGCCTCAAATTATGAATGAATGTGATAACTTATAGGGTGCTAAACTTACATTAAATCCTAATTAAGCTGTATATTTATCCAAAGATCCCTAATTTACTAATTTTGCAGGCTAATGATTATTCATAACCTAATAGACTATGTTCAAAATTAAATAAATTTCAGTCCATCGAAGTCATTGACACATTCAAACAATTCACAAAATGCAACCTAATATTATCATACAGTATGCAAAATCACATACAAAAGTAAAACACATAACCCCTCCCTACACTTGAACAACACATTATCCTCAATGTGAGAGGGGAATAAATAAGCGCATAAAAGACAAGAAGAAATATATAACTGAGGTAAACAAAAACTAAATAAAAAATAAAGGGAAAAATGAAGGTAAAAAAGAAGATAAAACTGAAGACTAATTTCAAAAAGAAAAATGGGTTAGACATAATTCTCATGGAGATGGAGATGGTGATGGTGTCGGAGGCAGAAATTAAATTCTCTGAGCCTCAAAATATATATGGATCCAACGGATATCCTGACTCTGGCAACGTTGTGTCCAGGCCATCTCCTTCATCATTCTAGTGTTCCCCGCAAGTGAGTTGTTGATTTCGGAGATTGCATCCAGAACTTCCTTCCAGCCTTGCTCTTCTTCCTCTTCTTCGGATTCTTCACTGGACGCTTCTGCTTGCTGAGGCGGCACTGAGTTTGAACTTACCTAATTGACCCTAATTCTGACATGTGTCTTCTAGCTGATATCCCTAAGTTTCATGTTGTAATACTTAAGGATCTCATCCCGTCACAAGTGGTGATAATTTAGGAAGTTAGGTAAGTGGACAGTTAACCCACTATAGTCCACACCATAATATTCAACAATTACAGACACTAGGTATCCCATTCTTAAATTGTTGCTCCTCTTGTGTAAAGTGGCAACAATAACTTGTAGCACATGTATGGATGTGCATACTAGAATGTTGTGGTCCATAAAGGAATTATTTATGTTGTGGTCCATGCACCATAACATAAATAATTCCTTTGTGGAACACTTGTTGATTTCTGTTTGGTCAAAAACCAGCTGACATTTGAATTTGTGCAGCAACAAGCATTCGTGGGACAGTATTATGTTGTTATAAGCATGCTTGGCATGAAAGTGCTCTATTTCGGTAAGTTTGTTCCAATATTAAGAAGGATGAAAATCCTCATCTTGATCGATGATGGAGGATTCGGGGAATCCACATATATTGCACATGATTTCTACATTCAATTCATAAGCTCTTCCTCTCAACCTAAACCACAATTCCTTAGGATTCCTAGGGTCATAAGTTAGTGAAGTGAAAACTTCCAGCGTAAGCTGCTGATAGACAGGAAATTGGAGCCGTATAAATTGGGCTTATTACATTCTTTTAGCTAAATTTTCAACTCTCTCGTACAACTCTAGCCTATTGAGTGTTTCAAAACAAAGTATTTTGGAACTAGAATTTGTCTAGTATTTAGAGATCATAAACAAGTACCTTCGCCCTCTATGTAGGTTAGGAAGGGCACGCCAAAGTCTGATGCTCAGTTTCTTCTCCCACGTCCTGTAACTTGATTTCATCCAGCTTGCTTATGTCGGGCTGATTGTATAATGAGTGGCATTATTCTTAGGAATTAAGGATAATTTGGAAGAAATTTGGAAGTTGCAAAATTTTTTGAGAGATGTGAGAGCATTTGTAAGCTTAAATTCTAGAGAAATAAAGTGAAAATGAAAGTTAAGTTAAAACAAAATATATAGGTGGTTAAAAGGGTAAAATGGTAAAAAAATCTTTAAAAATTCGCGCTTCCCTTATTCTGCCTAGTCACAGACCACGATCGTGGTTGACAGTTTTTCCTCACTTTTTATTTTTCTTCTTTTGTTCTTTTCCCAATCTTTTCACATTCACTCTTTAATTCTTCTGTGGCCCCTTTCACCTCTCTTTTATTTGCTTGATACATCATCCACTTTATTCCGAAATCTGATTCTGTTTTGATTTTATTCGAAAACAAAAACAATCCTAACTACGGAATTCAAATGTTCTAATAAGTAAGAACTAATTTTTCATGGGTTGTCTCTCATATAGTGCTTTTTTTAACCTCAGTAACTCAATGCCCTTTTAGGCTCACAGTGGTTGGAATGAATGGTGTAATGGTAACGCCGTCATTAATCTCAAAGTTTACGTTCTAGCTATGCTGTGGTTTCCACCTTCCTTATAATTCTCTTTTCCTCGCCTTCTTCTCCGCGAGCACTTATTCCTGAATGTATTCCTAGTGTCCTCGATATCCTCCCATTCTCCTCAATGTTGAGGTTCCTTACTGTCCACTAAAGGTAAAGGAGATCCATAGTCTTTTCTTGACACTTGGAACGTTATTTTCTCTTTTCCTATCCTCACAGTTAATTCGCCCCCATCAACATCATGATTGAATATGCAATGGCCAAGAATGGTCGTCTAAGAACTATCGGAGTTTTCACATCTTCTCCAATATCTAATATGTAGAAGTCTATAAGAAAGGTAAATTTATCAACTTTTACGTGAACATCCTTTATAATCCCAAAGGTTTGTGTACTGTTCTGTCGGCCTTCTTTACTAAAAACTTGGTGGGTACTAACTCTCTTAACCCTATCTTCTGACTAAAGGTATAAGGCCTCATGTTTATACTTGCTCCCAAGTCCATGAACGCCCTATCTATGATGATTCTATTGATACTGCAAGGGATGAAAAAGTCCCTTGGGTCCTCTTTCTTCTGTGAGATATTAGGGTTCTCTTCCGATATTCGCTCCTTCACCTTTTTCTTAACGGATTCCTTTAATGTAAGCTTCATCGTCTGTACTCGTTCTGTCACTTCCTCTACCTTGTTTGATTCAATCTCCTATATTTTCCTTGCTGCCCTATTAACTCCTGTTGAGCCAAATTAGGGAATGGAAATACACGTAGAGTTATTTAATTGACGCGATTACTGGCTCACTTGAAAGGAATTCTTGACCTTCTCTTTTATCTCCTTCTTCCTGCACCTGTTCTAGTTCCTCATCTTGGGTCTGACTGATAACCATTATACGTTCCTTCGGGTTAGACTCGATGTTGCTTGGAAGAGTTCCAACATTCTGAGTAGACATTGCCTTTGTTAATTGGCCTACTTAGACTTTCAGATTTTGTATAGATGAGGCATGGTTCTTCATTACTTGCTTGAATTTATTCTCAAGCCTCCTATGTGCCTCCTCCATCCCTCCAATCTTATCCAAAATCTTGTCTAACTTTGATTCCATCGGACTTGCTTAATCTTGCTAAAAGCTCAATTGTCCTTGAGGCCTGATGTAGCGCCTCACTTCCATCCAACACAAACACGTACAGCCTTCAAATATTTGTGCACATGCCAGACAGAAATGGCGTGCTAACCTATTTACTTTCAATGTATCTTATGGCATCATAATTAAAACCATAAATAACACAATGTCAAAATTCCAAAATTTCCTCATTTCATTTCATAAACCATAATTTTACAATGTAGCATTATATTTATCATCTAAGTTTACACAATATCAGTCGATTAGAGTCACAGCTCTGTCTACAAAATATGCTACATATATGAGGAATTAGCAAAATTAAAACTAATCCTTCAGTCCTAGCTGACTGAACTTTGAGCCATATCCTCTATCCAAAAATAGTACAAAATCTCTTCTAAGCAGTGCTAGAAGCTAAGTCGTCACTCTCTCAAACCTAAACATGTCAACATTACAATTTGGTTGAGTTTTGCAAACTCAATTGAGTAACCATCCTCAATGGTTCACTCTTATCATGCAACACACAATTTATGTCTTCATATAATTTACATCATCTCAATTTTCATCATGTAATATCACAAAACACTTTGTACATAATTGTCCCATTTCAAAAATCCATACATTTCATCATTTAATTATAATCATGCAAGACATATTCATCAATAAGCATTTACACATTTCATACAATATAAGTTCTCAAAACATTGCTCAAGTTATTCATATCATATATGTATGTAATGTTTATGAGACTCAAATTTATTTATTACGTTGTTGTGACCGAGTGCCTTTTTCACTGTCCCGTATCTATTGTGGATACCTAGCTCTATCATACTGTCTCATATCCATTATGGATATCGGGCTCTATCATACAAATTGAGCTATAGGCTCTTTCCATGGATGTCTGAGCTTTAAGCTCTTTTTCATTAGTGACTTCGGTCACAATTGCTTTTATATTTCATGCATTCATGGAATAAATGCATTTCACATTTTCAATCATCATATTCAGTACACTGCATTCGCATTCACATTTCTCATTCACAAGGATCTTCGGACTTGGTCCGACATTCAACATATAAGTTGAGAACACATTTATTCAATCAAATTCACATTCAAAGAACACTTCCAATGTGTTATTCATACATCAAACGCCTCAAACATTTTATGTCCCAAAATCAGTATACAACATCACATATCAATTCACATTCACATGCAAGAAACACTTCCAATGTGTTATTAATGCATCTAATGCCTCGGACATTTTATGTTCGGAATTCAGTACGCAACATCACATACATCAACTAAATTAAAAATTAAACAAACAATCAAGGTGAGACCATCTTAGGTTACTCACAATTGCTCCCTCTAGCTTATTTCCTTAAAGTCCCGGCAATATCTAGAAGCAGTCGCTCAAAGTGCTCTTCTATATGCAATCACATATATTTTCATATTACTACATTGCAAATTTAGATGAATAAGCACATTTATATATGTATCACGTATTATGCATGTTCAATGACAAATTCTCGGGTATGTTTCTTTGATACACTTTGGAAACAATTTACAACTCCTTCCAAGCATTCTTTCCTCCAAAATACACTATACTCACTGTAACCCTTTCAAATTCAATGACCAAATTGATTACATTAAACTCTCAATCCTCTACTCATTTAATTCAACATTGCCTACCTCATTCATAATGCATCAAACACTCTTATCACACATTTGACCAACTTTTCCTATATTTTCTCAGCCAGATTTTGGGTCAGAATTGTATAGCCATTTTGACCTAAAAATGACGTTTTGAGACAGTAATTTCTTCTAGTAAAATGTTCCTATGTGTCTTAAGTTTCAAACGAAACAAAAATTAGTCAATTTGGCTCATGATTCCATGAGTTATTCTCAAAATACCACAGACTGTGCACGTTCGAAATTTTGCCTTATGCATGATTGAAAGATTAGTGCACTCCAACTTGTAAAACTCATATCTCTCAATTACGATATCCAAAAATTACAAAATGTATACCGATAGAAAGCTAAGAGAATAAGCTACAACTTTTATGAAGAAAACTTTGTCTGATTCAGCATATATCAATATATTTTATTCAATCAAAATAGAATACGATTTTTGTTGAGGGCAGTGCTACAACCTATGCCAGAACTTAAATTCAAGCTAAATTTCAAGACCCTTAAGGATAGAATTAAAATTAGGTTCCTTCATGACACTTGTATCCATATATCTTTAGTTTAATTTAAATCAAATATCATCCCATTTAGATTTCTACAGATAAAGATATGTCCAAATTACAGATACATGTTTAGTAAAACATTACATATATCATTCTCTTGCATTCCCATATGCAAATCCGAAAATTGCTGCATCTTCCTCCATGTTTTTTTTCTTTCCATAGTTTTAACTCTCATATGTTACAACCAAACATCTTATGCTTAGTTCATTCTTCCTAACTAAGTCCTCATCATATCCCCTAACTATCATCACACATGTTTCATTCAACAAATCAAGAAGAACAATAAC
>JAOTAY010000008.1:28692889-28731847 GCA_025629805.1 Erythroxylum baracoense | reverse complement strand
TAATGACCGTCAGATTAAACGGACGAAGGAGATGAATTCCGTGGTCGTCCATCCCCTTCGTCCTTAGTATATATATATATAATAAATTGTTTATTTACTTGGAACAGAGGGATTTTCTGTGAATGGATTTATAAAGAGAAGATTTTATAAAAGAAGATAGCTTTATAAAATCTTGATTCTGTGTGTATTTATTGAATAATAAATGGGTCAAAATCATGTAGTCTTTGTGGCTTGAATTATTCACAAGCCGTCTCTTACTGAGGCTTTGTGTAAATACTGGATGAAATATGGATGAAGCTTACATCTAAGAGCTATTTTTAAAATTTATTATTATTGTTATTTTAAGATGATGTAAGTGGGTATGTGCATTGATGATTAAAGTATAATTTTTTTATGTATATGCATAATTTTAATATTCATATTTATAACAGTTTGTTAGTCACCAAAGTGGCCAAACTTTAATGTTTAGTGAATATTAATTTATGAAATATTTTAATTCAATTGCTAACGATTTATGGATGCTAATTATGAAAAATGATATAATGAATTCATGGGTATTTGAAGTTCACTAATTATAAAACATTTTAGGATTACTCAAAGGTTAATTAATTAATTTTATAATTTGTGAACAAGAAGTGTTAATTTATATGCTTATAATGAATGTGTTTAGTATATCCAAAGATAGCTAGTATGTTTATTTGAGGTATATTTAATTAATAATTAAGTCATATAAAATTAGCATCATTATTGTAATTAGGGTATGGCGTAAAATCGCCCAAAGGAGATCTTAGATATACACTAAATGTTTTGTGTGGAAGAATTGTTTTGAATCTAATTTAAGTGTTAAGTTTTATGACTCAAAGAATTAATATGTGAGCATTCTATTATATTTTGCAGTTTTTATTCCTGTTATCTTTAATTCAGTTGCTTCATCTGTTCCATCCTTTAATGGGTTAAATTACTCTGACTGGTGTGAACAAGTCCAAATTTGCCTTGGTGTATTAGGGCTTGATTTGACACTCCAAGTTGAGAAACCAACTGCTATTACTGATGTAAGCACAACTAATGAGAAATCTTTCTATAAAGCTTGGGAAAGATTGAATAGATTGACCTTAATATTTATGTTAATGACTGTTGCTAACAATATTAAGATGACTTTTCCTAACATTGAAGTTGCTAAAGAATTTATGCAATTTGTGGAAGAGCGTTCCCAAACGGCTAATAAGTCACTTGTGGGGACAGTAATGGCTAAGTTGACCACTATGAAGTTTGATGGTTTATGAAACATGCATGAACATGTCATTGAAATGACAAATATAGTAGCAAGACCAAAGACATTAGGAATCAGTTTTGATGAATTTGTCCTATTATAGTTCATTTTTAATTCTTTGCCTCCTGAGCAGTATGTGTCATTTCAAATGAATTATAACACTATAAAGGATAAGTGGAATGTGAATGAATTGGCCAGTATGCTTGTTCAAGAGGAGACAAGGCTTAAGAATCAAGGAACCTATATCATTAATTTGGTAGGTCATCAAGGAGCTAGAAAGAAGCCTAAAAGGAATTATGGCAAAGGCAAGGGCAAGCAAAAATCACTTAAAGTTAATGAATCCTCTAGTCAAATTCATAAGAAGGAACATAAAGGTGATAGATGCCATTTTTGCAAGAAACTTGGGCATTATCAAAAAGATTGCCTAAAACGTAAAGGCTGGTTCGAAAAGAAAGGTAAGCCTAGTGCTTTAGTATTTTTCGAATCTAATTTGGTTGAAGTTCCTTATAATACTTGGTGAATTGATTCTGGTTGTACCACTCATGTTTTGAATACTTTGCAGGGATTCCTTACAACCCAAACCACAACCTAAATGAAAAGTTTATTTTGATGGGGAATTGTGTCAAAGCTCTAGTTAAAGCCATAGGAACTTATTGTTTGATTTTAGATACTGGACATCATTTAGATTTATTTTGAACACTTTATGTACCTTCTATTTCTCATAATTTAGTTTCCTTATCTAAACTTGATTTTTTGGTTATACTTTCAAATTTGGGAATGGATGTTTCAATTTATTTAAACACAATTGCCTTATTGGGTCTGGTATACTTTACGATGGTCTATATAAGATGAATTTTAATAACCTTTTTGCTGAAACCCTATGATAAGTGTAAATTGTATCATATTTTAGGGCATAGTTTGATATATGTTTAGCTATTAATTCAATCATTTACTATATGTTTAGGTTAGAATTGTGGTAGTTTGTTAATTATTTGTGTTTTAAGTGTTTTATGGGTTAGAACAAGTCTTTAAGCTTAAATATTATGTTTTTGAGGTACTTTGATGTGTTTATTAGTGTTTCAGAGTTAACATCGAAGAATGGAGAAGTTTTGGAGACATTAGGGTCGAAACAACAGCTGCACAATAGGCCATGATCATGGCACAATAGGCCACGATCATGACAGAAGCACCAGACTTGGACAGAAGGCTTAAAAGCAGGCCATGGTAGTGGATGCGCTGGCCTGCATCGGACAGATGTGCAGCCACTTCCAAACTTCACGTTTTAAGGGATTTTTTGGACCTTTCAGACCTTAAAAAAAATCCTAGTTCAACCCTAAACATAAAAGAACAAAAATAGAACAACAAGAACAAAAAGGAGCTTTTGCATCAACCACAATCTCGAAACCCTAGAGAGTTTTATTGAGAGATTGAGGAAGAAATGAAGGAAGAGAGAAGTAGAGAAGAAGCCTACACAAAGTACTTCCTGAAATAGGAGGTTTCCCGCTGTTGCTGCCTTCTTCATCCATTCCGAGACTATTTCTGGTTTAATTTCAAATTTTATGATTGTATAGAATTTGAGATAGCCATAGCTGACATATTTGTTGAATGTTGAGGATTTGTCTAAACTCACCTTCGGGATATTTTGTCTTTGATATTAATGAAATTTGATTGTTACATTTTTATTGGATTTCTTGTTATTTCAATTTTGCAGTTGCATAATTCAGTAATAAACTGAGAGGGTGAACTGAGTAAAAAATTATTAAATTAGGCTAACGAGAGTTAGGTAATTTAATAGATTAAAAATTAAATCAAATCGGTAAATTTGTGTGAAGAGAGATACTGCATGCGTTTTCAGTAGTTTTTTGGACAATTTAAGATTCTAATTTAGGTTTTGGATAAATTGTTAATCGAGAGATTACAGTTCTCATAATCTAATTGGGGTTTATAAATTAGGGTTAATAGTTATAACTAGAGAGAGAGTAATCAACCATAGGATCGTCTACAACCGATAATATAGTAAATTCATAATCAATTAGGTTTTCATTAAAGTCGGATAAAATTTTCCTTTCTCTTAGTTAGTAGTTCCTAGGTTGAATCTTGATTGTGTGTTACATCTGCTATCTTGATTATATTTTTGACTTTGATTCTTTGAATTAATTGCGTGATTGAAATATTTTCTTGCTTTAGTTTTGTTCATTTTTAATTATTGTGAATTGTGTTCAGCCTTAGATTTTAGGATTAGATTAACTCTCCTTGTAGGATTGACACCTTAGATATTACGCGAACGACTCGTGTGCTTGCAAATTATCGAAGTTAAATTATTAAAGCTTTTTCATATCGGAAACGTACGATTAATCGCCAATAATATTATTATCTACGCCTACGTTAATGAAGCTAATTACCTTTACCTACCAAAATTAATCGTAGTAATAAGTGATCTGTAACTATTTCTTCTCTCGTCACTTATTCTTATTGGCGATGAAGTAATGATCGTAAGAAAAATCTTTTAGGTGAATATTCCTTTAAAATGTTCCAAATAATCTTTTGGTACCGATTTTTGTGACCATTTATTCAACGATTTTTTCAACGCTAAATACTTTTGGCAACGATCTTGTTTCTTTCAGTGATGTTATATTTGTTGCCAATACCCTTCTCTAGGTCGTCATATTAATAATATTTAATTAGTCCATCTAATAAAAATCTAGGGAAGGAGGTTTTTTAAAAAAATAATTCACAAAGAGTTTTTTCATTTAAAAATTAGGAAGGTTTTTTAGTTATACGAAATTACAAAGGAGCTTCATATCTTTTATCAAAATTTAGTTAAACAGATGCAAAAGATCCAGCAGTTGTTTATGATAACTTTATTAATCTCTCTATATAAGTAAAATAACTAGCAACTTACAATAATAAGGTATCATATTTTTGTAGAACTTTAACCCAATTAATTAAATTATTTATTGAGTCATTTTTTTCATTTTGAACCAATTTTAAGTTTGAATTAATTGACTCGTTTTGTGATTAGTGAACGACCCATTTCTTTATATTTGAATAACCACAAGAGCAAAATAATTTAATGAAAGGATGTTAGGCTTCATGACATTTCCTAAACTTAACAAGAATGATTAGAACAATAGGAAACATGATAAAATTAACAGTCACATGAACGAGAATGTTAGAACTATTTTGGTCCATAGAAAACATGGTAAACTAAACTGGACTTAAGGACTTGTCATGTCGAAACATATATAATAAAATTTTCTTTTTGCGCACATCTTAATATTTTTGTCATGCTGAAAGTCAAGCAGCCATTAAACAAGAAGGCAACACCATCAAGGATTAAATTATTAGGGCGTTGGAATAATGGGTGACGTAATCACACCCATCCAAAACTCCAAAGGCAAGCGTCCAACTCACATGGAAAGGCAATACAAGGTAGAAGTGGCTACTTCACATCTTTGCATACTTTCAACACCTTTTTGTCCCACCTAAAGACAACTCGATAATGACATTTTTGAAAGGCATATGGTGTTTGATAAATCTAAGTATCATACTTTAATCGTGATATAGCCCCAAGCACTTTAAACCATAGATACAATCCGCTAGTCTAATGTGTTTAGCGTATGACATTGGATGCCAGTTAATTAGAGCAGTTCCCATCCTTCTCAGATTTACTCATTTTCACCACAAGTTGTTTTACTTTTATCTTTTACACACTCTATCTTTGGAAAACGTCATTCCAAGTTTGTCCATAGCACCATATATTGAACTGAGGTAAAACAAAATTTTAATATTTACTGTCAAGGGACCAATGATCACAAAAGCTAAAGAGGACAAGTGAAAAGCTTGGAGGATCACTATGATAAGTAAATCAAGATTTCCTTTTTTACTATGCAAGTGCTTAAAGTAGGTGGGTCGACAGATATGCGATGTGATTATTAGTGCAAGGAAGAGGATGAACGTATTTAGGAACTTTAGCTAACTATGATGTCTTCTTGCGCTTGTAATCTACCCAGTACTGATTGCATCTCCTTGCTTTGTTACTGTTGTACATTTTCATCCTTACTTTTCCATTTCCTTTTCTTGTCCTTTTGTATTGGAAAGTATCAACTTTGCATTACATCAAAAGACCCATTAAGAAAGGAAAATCTTATACAGTTTTTTCATTTCAATGAGAAAATGATGCCTCATTATTTACTACCAAAACCAACCAAAATATGTATGATTCGATCGAAACACCGTTGAATCACGCAGAAGAATGGGCAAAAGATCGGACGTCCTGCAACCAAAGAAAAACTGATAAAATAATTCAATCAGACGGTCAGAGATGGAATATGCTGAATGTGGGTCTCATCACCTGACATGTAATGACATGTCAAACTCTTTAATACGTCATGGAGACAAAATTGAATAAGGTCTCAAAGTGGGGCCCAGGATCATACCATTACATTTACGCCCCATCTAAAGATGCCAACCAGTTGCTATAGTACTTTTTTCACCTTTTAATAGCCGTCCGATGAAAACCATCGCTGTCTCGACACACACACTTGCTTTCTCTGACTGTAACAAGCAGCGCGAGCACACACACACACATGCGAGCGAGCACTCGGAGCTGCAACTTGCAACCAGCAACCAGAATTTCTTTGCCCATCTATCCCTCTCTCGTAGCAAATCTCTCCATCCGTTTCTGGTTTTGAGTGTTAGTGCTTTGGAGTTCGTAGAAGAAAGCAAAGCATTGATTACTTGAGCTATATTTGGTTTCTGCTACTCTCTTCATCTCTGGTTCTTTTTCTTTTCTGGGTTCGAGGACTCATGGCGCACCGACACGTGTAATTTCCTCCTGGAGAAGCTACTGGTTCTCTCAATGGAATGTTTTGTTTCTGCATTTCCGTTGCTGAACTGGGTATGTGCTATTTTACTTGTTTGACAGGAAAATCTGGAGAAAGTTTCTTGCTTGGCGTCACATAAAATTTTGTATGCTAAGAGTTAACTGTCACAATTACAGAAAGTCTTTGAGTTGATGCTTTTAAAGCTTAGATGCTTAGGGAAGTCCTTCATTTCCTTTGCTCCAAATTTGGAATCTTGAAAATTATAACTGGGACGAGAGCAAGAGAGGTATTGGTTAGTCCAATTCTCTAATTGTATTTGTAGTTACTGTTTGAATTTAGTAGAAGGGGAGAGTAAAGGGAAGAAAGTACTTGCTTTTGGGTTGTTCTTTTCCATTACAGGGCCAAGAGAGGATATGTTGTTTAGGATGTTGAAAACTAAAGCGTTTGGGATTTAAATTTCTGGGAATCTTTTCCTTTTCATTAGGTGCGACACATCCCAATTAGTTTCGATGAAGACTGATCGATTTTGCCTTATCTCAACCTGTTCAAAAATTCGGATTTCTAGGACCACCAATATTTGCTTGCCATAGTTCTCTGCCGCTAATTTTGTCTGTATCTTATCGTAAATTTTCCTCTGGCATCCTAATTCAGTTATACACGTTACAAGTTGAAGAGAATTTGTCAATATCTAACAGCAACCTTGTTTCATGTTTCTCGTAGTCTGTTATCGTCACTTTGTACTTTTCATTTTACCAAGTGCAGGGCGAGGTTAATAACTGTTTTTCTCACTCCAGCCAGAATGACCAACATCTGTGTATTTTGAATGGGAGTGTACTGTTGAAAAGGAAATACCAGAGAAATACCTGAATCAGATTTTAATTGGTCTATGGAAGGCAACGAAAGGCTGGAAAAGAATTCAAGGGATATACAAACTTTAGGAATTTCTGAGAAGATTGATATAATCAAAGTACGCCGTTGCTCCAATTTACACATGAACTTCAGACACGAGAAGGTTAGTTTTCACTTTGCTGATGTCCATCATGAAACAACGACCTTAAGAGACATGTCATCAAAACCCTTGAGAGGTTATTCCAAGTTAGATAGAAAGTTAGTTGAAGAAGAGGAGCTCATCAAATACATGTCGAATTTGCCAAGCTATTTGGAGCGAGGTGCCAAACGTGATGACAAAGTTTTGAATGTTGGGGTCCTTGACTGGGGTCGTCTGGAAAAATGGCATAGCCAGAAGTACATATCACAGATGAGTCACCGGCATTCACTTTCCAGTAGTAATTCATCCTCATCCTTCTCAACAGAAGGATCATCTGTCATTTCCAGCGTAGGTCGAAGTTGCTCTCCTGCTCATCAAAGGATTCGTCGTCCTTCATTACAATTTCATCTTATGTCATCTCCTAGAGAAAGCCATTCTCATGCCAGGAAATCATGGGAAGAAAGTTTCGGAAAGTTTCCAGAAGCCAAAGGTATACATCGACATGCAGCTGATGGGAAAGGACAGTTCATTAGAAAGGATCCTGAAACTGTTCAGATGCAGCGGGAGAAAAAAGATGATGTTGCAAAGGTCAAATCACAAACTGGAACTTCGACCAATGGGGTAAATGATGAAGTGGTGCATTGCGTGAAGGCAAACTCAAAGAAACAGGATCTTAAATTTCTAAAGAGATGGGAAAATTTTCAAGAACAGGAGGCAGATATTTTTGACAAAGATGCTGCACGGAAAAATGAAGCAGTAGTTTGTCTTAAACCCAGAAATCCCCCCATCATCAGTAACCCTAGATTGCCTCATCTTTCGGATTCAATAGTAGGCCAAACAGCAGCAGAAGAAAGTCGAAGGAGCTTCTCAGATATTCCTAAGGAAGTTGACCTTCTACCTTTGAGTTCTTGTGTTCCACACTCGTGTCCCCTGCCTCAAAAGTTTGATTCAGATATAAAAAGATGCTCAGATGTGGATGAGGTCAGTTTTTTGCATGAGCATTCAACGAAGAAGGGAAGTGGTTTGGACTTCGGTGGCGTTTTTGAAGTTCAAAGATCAGGTCAAGTACCAGCAGTTTCAGGTTTGAAAGAGCCTTCCAAGGGACTGGATTCTAAGCCAATTAAAGTAGCTTCTGAGAAACCAAGGAGCACGTCACCTTTTCGCCGACTTGGCATTGGTATGGGAAAGATAAGCAAAAATTTCAACTCCAGAGAAGGGTTGCAACCAGCTTTAACAAATAGGTCTGCAAAATTTGTTTCAGATGATACCAAGAATTCCTCTTGTCAGGATGCCTCAATTGCTGATGCTCAAGATAGTACTAGCAGAGCCAGGTCAAGCCCTTTGAGAAGGTTATTTGACCCATTGTGGAAGCCAAAGGCCCAAAACCACCATAATTCTCTTGAACAATTGAGGAGGAATTTGGTATCAACTGATAGAGCTTGTAAATCTGATGGAAATGCAGAATTTTCAAATGGTGCTGCACAGCCAAGGACGTTAGAATCAGATACAACCAGTTTTCAGAAGGCAAATAATGATTTAACTCGGGACAAGAACTACAAGTCGTCACAATTTCAAGCTCTTTTACAAGTTGCAATCAAGGACGGCCAGCCCCTATACACATTTGCTGTGGACAATGAACGTGACATCATTGCTGCCACAGGGAAGAAGTTGAGCAGTACAAGAGAGGACAGATACAGCTGCATTTATACATTTTATTCCATTCAGAGGGTCAAGAAAAAAAATGGGAGGTGGATGGCTCAAGGTGGAAAAGGAAAAGATCCAGCATACATTCACAACGTTGTGGCCCTTCTGAAGGTTTCTGGTTCACAGTTTTCAAGTTTGACTAGACAGAACTATATTGTGCAATCTTTTACCAGAGAGTTTGTTTTATTTGCTGTGGACCTGAGACAAGGAGAGCCACAAGCGCTAGACTTCCAGCCAAATGATGAGCTTGCCGCCATTGTGGTCAAGATCCCAAAAGTTATCAATAAAAGCAGCGTCAGGCATGGGCATCAGAGCATTAAGTACAGTGATTTGCCAGGGACAAGATCTCATTCTACTTCTTTGGAAAATGAAGTGAATCTGCCTCTTTTTGGCTGCCAAACCCTAATGAATGCAACGATGATTCTTCCAAGTGGAATTCATAGTCTACCGAATAAAGGGGGGCCTTCTTCGTTGATCCAGCGATGGAGATCAGGTGGATCATGTGACTGTGGAGGTTGGGATCTAGGCTGCAAACTTAGGATTCTATCCAATAAGTTTGGTAATAAACTGGTTCCACCAAAAGGGTGTGTGGCAGATAAATTTGAATTCATATACCAGGTGCTGTCTATTTCCTGGATAGATCAATTGTGTATGCATTTTATCATGGTTGCAAGTGCCAACTGATATCTCTTTGTACATTTTGCCACAGGGGGGAGAAGATGAGGAACGGCCAGTCTTTAGCTTGGCTTCTTTCCAGGAAGGGATCTATTCAGTTGAGTTCAATGCATCACTTTCAATTTTACAGGCATTCTCACTTGGTATAGCAGTTATAGATGGTAAAAAGCTACATGAGATCCCGGAAATTTGCTCCTCTAATGAAGAAAAAACTACTGTGGAAACAGTATTAGCACAAAATGATGGAACAAGGATGCCTCCAAATGGAATGGACGGAGGCAGATATGTCTCATACCCGCCCCTTTCACCGGTGGGAAGAGTGTAGTACCATGTAATAGTACGAGATATATATGTATACTTTCAGTTGACTGGTTGTGTACTGCAACAGAAATCCTGCCTTTTGTATTTTGCAGTCAAATGGGATATGAGCATATAGATTCCTGTCCTGAAGGCCACTATGAAGTAAAAGCATCTGTAAGCCCCAGATTTGTTGTTATTTGTATCAGTTTCTGTTTCTTTTTTGCAGAAGCAGCACTAGTTGTAGCTGAGAGAGTGAGCTTTGTGTTCATTGTAAGTGTGCATATGATAAATGAATGTTATTTGTCTTCAATAAAGAATTGAACTTGGCTTTCCAGAGTGAGCAAAAGGCATCGCTTTTCCTTCGACTATATACAGATTGGTGAATTCAGAAATACTAGAAGATTTTCAGTCAGGGAATGGATTTTTGGAAAGCAAAAATAAAAGTTCAGTTGAAATGGCATGAACACTAAGCCAAGTCTTAGGAACATGTGGGAAAATTTTGTTTAGCCAAATTCATTACCATGATCTAAAAAATGGCCTCTTTTTTCTCGTAATCACTGATTAATAAAACTATTATCAATTAACGATTTTTCTAACATTCTTTATCCTTCCCAAGGCATAATGAATCATCATATAAGAAGAAGAAAGACGACAAATCAATTCAAATTCCAACGTTTAGCGCTTTGTGAGGGGAGATTATCATAAAATGTAAATGAAGTCTAACGTAGATATTCATTTGTCAACTTTTTCATAATTAATGTCAAAGTTTATCCGACAATGTCCGCTTACGTTGATCGCGAAGCTTCTAAGGTTTCTCATTCGCTTTCTTGTTCAATTTATTATAGTTATATTTATTTGGCTTTGATTCTTCTGTTGCTTTGCAGCTGTGGAGAAAATTTTGCTCTGAATTGTCGATAGAAATCTCTCTTGTAGCAGAGAATTGGAAACTCCTCCTCGCTGGAATCGCTTTTCAGGTTCTCTCTCATTCTTCTTGTTATCTTTGGCATCTGTGATTAGCGGGTAAATGTTTGGCTCTAGGGTTGCTTTTCGATCTTTTTGGTGTTGTCTTCTGTTGGATTCTTCATTTCGATTGGGTGTTCAAGTCATGCTGATAAAATGGGTTGTTAATTTCACAGTACATACATGGGTTAGCTGCTCATGGAATTCATTACTTGCATAGGCCAGGTCCATTGCTTCGTGATACTGGCTTTTTTCTTCTTCCGGTGAGTACCACGTTCTGTAGATTATCTACATCATCGTTTCTTGATATTAGAATTGGATTGAGATGGATTTACTGCTTTCCTATGTATAATTTCAGGAACTTGGTCAAGACAAAGCTTATGTTAGTGAGACTTTATTCGCCTTCATCTTTTGTTCTTTTGCATTGGTAAGGTCTTAAACTTTCAGTCCCTGCCAAAAAACATAAGGGGGGAAGTTACATTGTACGTTTGACTTGCACAATACTCATAAATTGGAGAAGTAGTTCCACTGTACGTGGCACCTAAGTAATATATTGTTATGCACGATATCATATGCTTCAATTGATTCATAAATTCTCACTTAATTGGGCCAACCGTTTGATCAATGTCACATGCCTAGCCTCGTACCTTTTGAGTTCTGTTTCATGGTTACCAGATGCTAGAATTGTAGTATTTCGATCTTGTATATTTATGAAGCAATTGGACAGAGGGTATGCTTGAGATCGAATACTCACAAAGAATTATAGGCAGCTTAACTAGTCATTCTAATTTGAGCTTCTGATTTTCTAGTCATTTAATAAATGTTAACTATTCTGCAGTGGACTTTTCATCCCTTCATTTTTCAAAACAAAAGGATTTATACAGCTCTCATCTGGTGCAGGGTTCTTGCTTATTTAGTGGTAAGTAGTTTTGGATTTTCTCATTTCTTCTTGTATTTGTTTTACAATAAATAGTATTTTATGCATGGTGTTATTCATAATTCAAAGTGGTGCATTTGGTTTTCATGAAGATTTTCTACTTTTGGTGGAGTTGGGAAACCCGAATTCTCTTTGCCGAAGACCTAATTGGTCATGCGTTTCATGGATAACTTAAATATTCTAAAGTAGGCAAAGCTTATATAATGAAGTATTTTGGCACAGTCACTAAACAAACCAGAACAGTTAGAATACATACTGTTTAAATCATATCTTTGAGCAGTATATGTGAGGCTGCTTCAAATTTTTACTCTTGAAAGTAGCATTAATAAAGCTGAATGCAAACCAAAAGAACTTCGGTCTTTTGCAATCCTTGTGATATGTTGGGAGGGAATCCATTATACTGATACTCTTAAGAATGATTTACTAGTGATTCTATTTCAACAATGACTTCTTTTTCTCTAATTTTTATTTATAATGCAAGGATGCCATTGTACTGGTACTGGAAGAATGTTTTACTAGTGAATTTTGTTTTGACTGACTTTTTTTTTTTCTAAATTTTATCACCATATACCAACCTCTAAGCTTGGTGTCAAAGTTAATTCTCATTCAAGCAGGTTCCTCCAGATGAGAATCAATATGTTATAACTGCAGTTTTTCCAATGACTGATTAAGCATGCTTTCTAATATGGCTGTACATTTTGTACCTACAACTCAAAGGTAGCTAGTTACTCTTCTAACTTTTGTGTATCCAGTCCCTGATTGGCTTGGCTTTGTTATATAATGTTGGACGATATCTCTTCTGGATTTTCTTCTGCAGTTGCCAATAACTCTGTTTAGGTGCTTTTCTTTTACTGTTTCCAGGTTTGTCAGATTCTTCGAATTGTAACATTCTATTCAACTCAGCTTCCTGGTCCAAATTATCATTGTCGAGAGGTAAAATTTTTATTCTGGTTGTTTAGATCTTGTTGTTATTAAATTACTGTAATCAGAAGAGTGCTTTACAATCAGGTGCAAATGTCTCTTTCAGGGCTCAAAACGTGCTACGTTGCCCCCTCCAGAGACTGCTGTTGAATTGCTCATCATCAACTGTGTGTTTCTAAGCATATTTATTTGGTTTTCCTTGTAATGTATTAATTCTCGGCATTAATGTGGCTTTCACCAATTTGCAGTTTCCAAAGGGGTCAACTATGGATGTGGTGATTTGATTTTCTCTTCACACATGATTTTTACATTAGTCTTTGTGCGAACTTTTCATAAACATGGAACAAGAAGGTAAAGCCCACTTCTATTCCACCAACCGTGGATGTCTGGCTCGAGGCATAAGCACCTTCAGCTGCTTGGCGTAATCCTGGATTCTGGGACTTAATTCTTAACCTTCTTAGCATCTGTCTGGTTTATCCCTGCAGGTGCATTAAGCAATTTGCTTGGTTACTCGCCATTCTTCAAAGCCTGCTTATTTTAGCATCTCGGAAGCATTACTCAGTAGATGTTGTTGTCGCATGGTAAATTATTATTTCTTTTCCCTGATATTACTCCTCTCAGAGAATTACTTACCGGTATGAATTTTTCTAATATCAATGTAGGTATACAGTGAATTTGGTAGTGTTCTTTATTGACAAGAAATTGCCAGGTCAGCTTTTTTGCTTTGGTTTTCTCCCTTGCTTTAGAAATCTCAAAGTTTCCGTTCATAGTGTATTGAAATCCATTTACACTGGTGTTTCTCTGTCCAACCAATGCTAATGTTCAATCGTTGATTGGGTGAGAGTTATAAAGTAGGTGCAAACTTATAAAAACAATTTTCTATGTGTTTTTGGGGTACTTTTACTTGAAATTCAGCAAGCAAATTCAGTCACAACTTACAAACTTCAGAAATCTGCCAAACAATGCCAAAGATAAGAATAACAAATGCTTTGTTATTAGTCCTTGACTATTCCATGTGTTCTATTGTTACCTTGATTACCAGTGGCTACCGTCTCCATTGCAGAGCTACCCGACCGATCCACTGGAACAATATCTCTGTCAGTCGTAGGTCAAAGTAGGGATAAGGATAGTAGAAACAAAGAAGAGCACCACGAGTTATTAAGTGGGATTTCCATTGAGATCGCACAATGAGCACGGAATTTAGTGAATGCTTCCTGATTTCACATCCAGTTTCTATATTGTTAGTTGAATCTTCTCAAGTTCTTTGAAAATTTGGAGCATAGCTGGGGAGTCAGTCAGTATTAAGAAGGTTCACGCTCGGAACATATTTGTGGTTAACTGCATATAGATGTCTGCTCAGGCTGAAGATAGCTTGGCTGATATTTACCATGGATATGTTCCTGAAATCTCTATTTAAGTAATTCATTATTTGGCTCAGTTACATAGATTATCTGGATTATTGTTGATGCTGGAATGAAATGAGTTGGTATTTAGAAACTAACAATCCCACATGTAACTATTCTGTATTTTCTCTGTGTTATTTTTACGAGATACAGCTTCCTGATTGCTAGGAGAATATGTTACATCACAATGAGGCCGACAGGCTGGCCTTTGTACAGTTTATCATGTTTAAAGAAGAATGATCAAAAGTCGGTCTGCAAAGTGTATGAGCTTATAAATATGATAGCACTAGAGGGACCATAGTCCTCTGAGCGCGATTACCTTTTAAAGGGCACAATAGGAGGTGACGTGTGATGCTTCTACAGGCCACTGGGGCAGGCATGAGGCAATGATTCAATTTAATAATGCTCTTTTGTCTGTGTCCCATAAGGCCACCCCTCACTTTAATTTACTTTTTTTTTTCATCTCTCTTTGCATGTTCTTATGTACAGGAGGTTGAATTGAATCGCACTTCCATTTTTATTGTCTAGTACACTTGTTACATCACATGCTTATCAACCCTTTTTAGCTCTTATCTTTAGCAACACTGAGCCTTTCCTCCGTGACTTGGCCCTCTTTTACCTGTTTGAAATCTAATGGCAAAAGAACTGTACGATCAACTTAGCAGATGTGAAGGGCTTTTTTTTAATAACAAATTTAACACAACAATCTATATATGATATATGTACTGGCAGTCATGATTGTTGGAGATCATGCCTGGTGCCAATCACGAAAAGGAATGAAATTTATGTGCTGGGGAAGTATTGGTCAAGTCATAATGAAGATGTGAGTTAGAAAAGTGGTCCATGAATTAAGATCATCTTATAAGGTGTGAGTTTCATACTGTGGTAAGATCCTAAATCTCATAACACTAACAACAGCAACAATAACAATTTAATGGAAGTTTCATTAATTATAAAGTCTAGAAAAATTTAAAGTATATAACTTTATCTTCAAATGTTAGAGAAATTGAAATCAAATTCCTGGACATACAATGTTTTGAAATTATCAAAACCAAAATTTTAGAGATCCACTGCATATTAAAGAAAAGAAAAGCAGTAAGTGTTAAATTATGGGTGTCCCTCTGTCCATGTGGCCCTATGGCCTTATTCAACAGTGTTTGTGGGGGTCGAGACCACAGTGTGTGTGGATGTGTTGCATTGCATGCATTGGATGACTTGAGTCAACTTACTTGGAAAGGTAGGTGATTCTTTTCAAGTTTGGATAGTTTGATTCGTGACTTCTTCTTAAAAAAGACCCTCCTCCTGCTCTTTTACATCTCAAAGTGAAAAAAAAAAAAGTGAAGTTTAGGAAAAAAGGAGTGAGTGTGCTCCTTGTACGGTTGGAATGAGGTACTGAACTATGTTAGATTATGTGATAATATCAAATCTATGAGACACTAAAAAGTTTTTTCTATTATATTAGGTATCTCAGTTTATTCAGACTAATTTTAAACTTTAAGACCCTATTTTAAGAGCCTTAGATTAATCCTAAGCTTTTAAGACCCCACTTCAAGAGCCTTAGAGGATGTAAATTTGGAACCTCAAGATCCCTCAGGTTCTTATGTAGCCTGTACATTTCTGTACACAAGGAGTCGTCACATATTTGATTGGTCAACTACTGATTGATTGCTGGCCCCACTCAGCATCAGGTTCCTAGCAACCCTCGGGTTTCCTAATAGCTTCAACTCTCACACTGTCGCTGGAAGTGAGGCATCCGTAATTGATCCGATCAAGGAACTTTTACCCAAGAAGCTAGAGGATCATCTAGGACAAAATTTTCATTTCTCCTTCTTTAGTGTGACTCCAACTCAAGATCTCTTATAAAAAAAAACCTTAAGTGGGACCTTTTATAAAAAAAACCTTAAGTAAAAAAGTTAAGCCGTTAGGCCACTCCTGAATGTTAATTAAGTAGTTTTTGTTTCATAAGCTAAAGGAGAATGAGTGGTGATGATGACAGGCACAGCACATAACAAAAATGGTTTATCTACTCTGCACATCCCGTTGTACAACCCAAGCTACAGCACTTAAGGCACAGCACTTAAAAAAGTGTTTTTGGGGTTTGACGCCCAAACACCATCACATGACAGACACCAAGCTCACTGATTTGGAGATTACCCAACTCCTACCGTACCTGATTATCTGCTGAGGCCACCCAAAACGACAACTGGACAACTCATCCTAAATTTGTTTATTCTCACATTCAAAGTAGATCGGACACAGAGACCCAGATCCTCTGTTACTGTGAAGTATAATCAGTATAGATTAAGACTAGTAAATACACTTCCTTGAGTGGTTAAATGTTCGTGGTAGTTACGCGCCCTCGACGACAACGGGCGAAGAGTAGAGCTATGTTCCAGTCTGGGAGTTAAAAAGTTAAAACTGAAAGGAAACTAATAAAACTGAAAGTTATAACATTTTTTCTTCGTCTTTTTCTAATTTTGTTTCTTATGAAGCAGAAACGAGAGAATGATGAAGTCGGAGAAGCAGTGGAAAACGCAATGACAGAGAGTATGCGTTTGTAAAAGTCCTTTGGATCCAAAAGAAAAGAAAAAGGTAACTTTCTTTTCTCTCACTTTCTTGCTACCCGAACAATCACTTTCACCCTCTGTCCTTTTTCTTCTACATTTTTGTCACTCTCATTCGCTCTCTTCCTTTTCCTTAAAACCCTCTTCCAGTCCTCCAAGGAAGTGAAGGAAGTACTGAGCTTTAGTTCTACACGGTGATAAAGTTGCTTGCTTTAGTTATAGAGAGCTTGGAGTTAGCCAATGGGAGCTCGATGCTCCAAAGTCTCACTCTGTTGGTGGCCAACCAATCCCAAATCCAACCTCAACGATTCCTCCGATCTCGGTTGGTACACTCTTTCAACCATCATTTTGATTATCCTTTGCTTTCTCGAGAAAAAGTCGCTGCATTTTCTCTGTTTGAAGATGAGTGGTTCTTTTCTTTTCTTTTCTTTTTTCAAATTTTGGTAGAGAATGGAGAATCCTTGCCTGGGTTTAGAGAGTACAGCTTGGAGCAGCTTCGAGTTGCCACTTCGGGTTTCAGTACGGACAACATTGTTTCGGAGCATGGAGAAAAAGCTCCCAATGTAGTGTACAAAGGAAAGCTCAAGGAAGAGGAGCGTTGGATCGCCGTCAAACGATTTAACAAGATGGCTTGGCCTGATTCTCGCCAATTTCTCGTTTGTCATCTTTCATTCTTACTACTGATCGTATCTTTCTTCAATCTCTTTTGGGTCTTTCTTTTTTCTTTTGGCGATTGATTGTTATTTGGTTTTGGTTGGAATGTGTTGCTTTAGGAGGAGGCAAGGGCTGTGGGACAGCTGAGAAATGAGAGATTGGCGAATTTGATAGGATGTTGCTGCGAAGGGGAGGAGAGACTGCTTGTTGCTGAGTTCATGCCTAATGAGACTCTGTCAAAACATCTCTTTCACTGTATGCTTTACTTTGTTAATAAGATGACAAGTACTAGTCCATCCTTTTTAGAACAAAAAGTACTAGTCCATCCTTAAACGGTTGCTTTAGTTATGATCTGCTCTTTTTCCTAATTGAACGAAAATTTCAGATTCAGGTTTCCAAGTACTGAATTGATGGAGGTCGTTTTACTTTTAAGTTTCATATTTTCACTTGTGTGGATTGGAGTATACATATTGAATTGAAAGCTTAATGAACTAAATTTTCATTAATAGTGATTGAATCTTCTATGATATTTTGTGAATCGATTTCTATATGAAAACTGGAAGATGGGGGGTCTTCTTGATGCTGCTATATTACTAAGAAATTGAGTTCGTTCAGGGGAGAACCAACCTATGAAATGGCCAATGAGATTGAGAGTGGCTCTCTATCTAGCTCAAGCTTTAGAATATTGCAGCAGTAGAGGAAGAGCCCTGTACCATGACCTTAATGCTTATAGAATTTTGTTCGACCAGGTACTTCAACGTTTCACATTTTATTTTGAGTCTTGTTTTCTTCAGTAAGTTAGGTATTCTTCTGTGCTTCTTTTGACGTTGAGGCACTTCTTGTCAGGATGGTAATCCTAGGCTCTCCTGCTTTGGCCTGACAAAGAATAGCAGAGATGGAAAGAGCTATAGTACAAATTTGGCATTCACTCCTCCTGAATACTTGAGGACTGGTAATACCTTCAGTTAAAGGCCATGTCTTTCTGACTTTTTGTGTACCTCGCACCAATGGTAGTAACATGCCCTCATGTCAACGTCTTCATTTGGCAGGAAGAGTGACTCCCGAGAGTGTGGTTTACAGTTTTGGTACCCTGTTACTTGATCTTCTCAGTGGCAAGCATATCCCCCCTAGTCATGTAAGCTATTATACTCTCCTTTCACAGAACTTTTGTGGGAGTGTCTTGTCATAACTTGTTTGGATGTGCTTGAATGTTGACTTGTAGTGTCTAAGGAAAGCTATAACTTAAAATACTTGGAATATACCATGCAGGTTGTAGTTTTTCTATTGTGGATAACCGGAAGCTTTATTCTTCTCTGGTCATTTCTTTGGCAGGCACTTGACTTGATACGTGGAAAAAATTTTCTGATGTTGATGGACTCTTGTTTGGATGGTCACTGTTCAAATGATGATGGAACAGAGTTAGTGCGGTTAGCCTCTCGTTGTTTACAGTATGAACCTCGTGAAAGGCCAAATGCAAAGTCTCTTGTGATTGCCCTCACTCCTCTCCAGAAAGAAACTGAGGTTGCACTACTTTTTCCTTCAATTGGTCCTCCATGAGTTGGTGTAAGGATAATGTCCCTTGATGTGCAATTTCAAAAGGCTCTTTGATGTCCTATTAATGAGCTTCATAAAGGAACTGCTTGAACAAAACATCATGCATTCCACTATCAATGCCCAAAATCTTTATCCTAAAGCTCAAATTTTTACTTTTTTCTTCGTAATCCTACTTGTCCATCATTTTGTAATTAACTTGGATAAATCCTAATGGAAGCTTGGATGTTGAGTTGCTTGTAGCCCTGCTGGTAGTCTCAAAAGCTTGTTTCCTTGGGTTGGAATGCATTTATGATGCTAAATTTAATTTCATGAAAGTGTATCTCATTTACTAGTAGCTGCTATTTGGCAGGTTCCATCCTATGAGTTGATGGGCATTCCGCATGGGATTCCATCACCAAAGCAAATGGTAGTACTCACACCTCTAGGTGAAGCTTGCTCAAGGTTAGATCTTACTGCAATACATGAAATACTAGAGATGGTTGGATACAAGGATGATGAGGGCATTGCAAATGAGGTTCGTGATATTCAATACTAGAATCGTTTAGGTGATTTAATTCGGAAAACCTGGTATTGTGTAATAACTTGTATTGTTCCTCTAGGTTCAAAGTTAGCAGCCTGTTGGTTTTTTGACATTATTTCCCATTTCACGAGATCATTGTTTTCTATCTTTGCACTTAACAAGATCAGTGTCAACATTGCAGTCTGATTCGATAAATTTGTTTCCCAATTTCACCTATCCAATAGTTCCATATTCATATGAATCTTCTTCTTCCACCATTGCAGCTCTCCTTCCAAATGTGGACAGATCAAATACAGGAAACCCTGAACTGTAAGAAGCGCGGTGATGCTGCTTTTCGAGCTAAAGATTTCACTACTTCCATGGAGTGTTACACACAAGTAAGCAGCATTTTATTTCCACTCCATGGTGTCTTCCTGTTATGGAGAATCGGAAGATTGTGAACTGCTTGGTGATGCCACATAATATGACTTGATGCAATGGGAAAGATTGTGAACTGCTTTGCCAATTTGGTCGTTATCAGAAAATGGTTGACCTAATGCAGTCGTTCTTCAATTTCATTTATGCAGTTCATAGATGGAGGAACAATGGTATCACCAACAGTATTTGCCAGGCGCTGTTTGTGCTACCTAATAAACGACATGCCGCAGGAGGCTCTTGGAGATGCTATGCAGGCCCAAGCAGTGTCTCCCGAGTGGCCCACTGCCTTCTATCTTCAAGCCGCTGCCCTCTTCAGCCTTGGGATGGATAGTGACGCACAGGAAACACTAAAAGACGGCACTTCTTTGGAATCCAAAAGACAAAAAATCTGAAACTGTATATCCCCTTTTTTCTTTTCCCTATTATTCCCACCTGATTTTACATACTCCTTGAATACCATATGGTGTTGAATTTCCGCAGAACCACAGGCTTAACTGTATTTTTACGTTTAAATTGCTGAATGTTTTAGTTAGTCATCATTCTCTGGAGTAATTCTCTTTTTCGACTACTCTGGATGAACTTTTCTAGTTCTTGAGACCTTTCCACTCATCCTCTTGACTTGATGAGTAGCGACAGAGAGCAGTAGTTCAAGAAAATGGTTACAGTGCAATCCCGCAGTAGAGTTGACATAAATTTACAGGTCCCTAGTTTTTCTTTGGTAAATGAATATTAGAAAAAGGTTATGGAAATGAGAGACTAAAATCTTTTAACAAAAGAAATTGCGAACTGTCATGCAAATAGTTAATTGTTGTAATTATTATTATTATTATTATTCTTCTTCTCTTTACGTAGATAATTTGAAAATATTCTCTAATTAAGCATAAAGTTACGTAATATTGAACCTTTCTAAATTTCACACGACGTGATTTATTTTCTGTCTCTCAAAGATTGTCAAAGTTCTTTGCGGGGCCATGCTGTGTAAATGTTGGTATTAATAATAGGTAGCATAGTATCAATGGTCATGAAACCGTGTTTCTCCGGCATTACCACCAGATAAAAAGAATCAATCAGTAGCCCTCAGCCATAAGTTGGTATGAAGAAAGAAGTTGATATAATATAATGGCATGTAAAGTTTGAATAACAGTACATCAACAGTTGCACCTGATTGTCAAGGCCAAGTTTATCTTATTCTGAGTAGAATTGCAGCCATTGTGGATACAATGCTGCCACTACAACTACTGAAATGACACAAAAACAGAGTGTAATTTGGAGACCCACCACGAAGAACAAATTTCAAATCCAGCAACATCCACCTTTTACATTGGTCGCTGACCAGCGCTAAGCATCTGACCAATTAGATTATTAACCTAAATAATCATAAAAATGAATCCATTAAAAACGTTATTGAAATTAGACTTCAGTCCATGTCTTTGGCTTTCCGATTTTGCATTCAAATATAAGTTCTCAGAAGTATATACTGGCTTTTTCTTCCATGCATATAAGTTAAACAAAAGCAGAAACCACAAAAGGATTCCTGTGGACACCAACATCAACACCATCCACACAACCAAAATCCACTTTTGCTCGCTCAGAAACAATTTGCAAGGATTGTCTTTAACTGAACATAATCTAGTGTGAACTAGCTAAATCAATTTGTTTTAAGCCAATGGATGCATACCTGCCAATATTTTGAAACGCAGCGATCAATGCAGCTGTTTTCACCCATGTTTAGTTCACCCTCCTTGTACCTGAAAGAAGGAAAAATGTTGGCTTAAAGAAATGGAATGGAAGAAATTTCATATCTTTTCAGAATGCAGGACGTCCATAAGAATTTCCATGAAAGGAACAGTATAAGAAAATACCTTTTGTCCACACATTTGGTGAAACAAGTCTGAGCAAGCCTGAACCCATACAAGGGAGATAAGTTAACCTCGGCAAATTCAGTTCAACACAATAATCATCCATAACGATATGGTGAAGCATACATACTGCGTATTTATTTTCATAGTCATAGTCCATAATCTTAAAGGTAACTGGGACTTAAATAACATGTCAGAGTTGGTGGGTAGCGACAAACTTCCACCATCAAAAAATGAAAGCAATATTGAGCTAAGTCAAGACAATTGCATAAGAAAAACTAAAGAAAATAAACAAGAACCATCCTGAAATATGTGCAAATTATTCAAGCTGCGTACAATGCAAATCGTTTGACGATTACATGTATTAATCACACCGAAACTAGAACAAGTTTTCCTAGGCTGTAGCTCTCTGCTACAAGAATTAAATTTGAAGCTCTCTAAATTTTATCAGTTCCTTGCAGTCTTATCAATGTACAAACCATCACAGCACACTGATTTCCATCAGAGAAGGCATTCCCGTTGTATATTCATAAAACATAAAGCTGAAACAACGTTACCTGTTAAATAACTCCACTCTATACTCCATCTCTGTTTCTGCCATGCCAAAGGCCTGCACCGTAAGCAAAGAACAATCAACTCATTCCTTACTTACAAAATTCCCCATATATACAGGCCTTTGCATGAAATCAACAAATACTATATATGCATTTATAAACCATATAAAATAAACCTCAGATAAAGAACTTCATATTTGTGACCAAGACCTACTACTCACTTGATCCTTGTCCACCCCGGGAGGTAAACTACTGTTGTTGACAGCCATTAGACCCTGAAACAATTGAAGTTAGCTTTCCCTATAATTTGTATAAATCGAGAAAATGCGATCCCCCTTTTTAGCGTTTTAGAGAAAGTCCTGACAAGGCGAGTCGAATACAGAAGTAGGCGAAAGACAATTTAGGGTTTTAGGAGTGAGACTGTGGCGTGACTCGTGAGGGCAAGCCGTCTACCTTAGAAAGAACAAATAATAAGATGCCACGTCAATCAAAGTTGTCTTATATTTGGTATGAGAAATACACGTAGGAAATACTTGTCTAAACATTTTGGGGTTTTAGGTCTTATAGAAGCACCCTAGGTCAACCACCGCAATATATCTACTAGCCGCCGGCGGGCGACCACTTTTGGTTGCAGCAGTTTGATCTAAGCTTGCAGGAAACAGGTAAAGGTGCTCTCCTTTCACTTAAAGAAGTTGGGCTCGTGTTATTAAGTCTAACCATTAATAAAGTTGTGATCTTTGGCTTAATTTATGTTTCTCTCTGCCTCTTTCTTTTGAAAATATAGTTCCTTTTCTTTTATCTTGAAAAAGACAAGTCACATTGTAGGTGGGTTGGTGTTGTAGGTGTAATTAACATTGAAGGTTTGATATTGCAATTTCTTCCATTGCGGAAAGGTTTGTAGTGATGGAACACGGTTCCTTGCACGATCCAAGTAAGGCAACTTTCTCTTTTGTTGATGAGGATCATACCCTTGCAAATGCTGTCAGATTCACCTTGAACCAGGAGTACGTATAATCTATTACCTTGCTTTTCGATTTCTCTGAGACTTGCAATAATAGCAAGTTTTACTTTGGTGTGGGATGTATATCAACTGCATATGAGGCTTTACGCTTTAGAAACCCATGTCATTGATAACTATTTTTAACGTGCATGCATCATTAGCTATCATATTTCTTTGATAAGGATGAGAAACCGAATCAATAGTTCTGTATTTGAACAAGTTGCATGAAATCTTTCTTCCTTGTTTGTATGAAATTCGTTACTGTCCATCATTTCCCATTGTATCTTGAAATTGTAACCATACCTAATTGTCTCTTTCCTTCATAATATTTCTCACTGATATATGAATTATCTGTATAAATTAATGTTCAAGCACATTGTTGTTTCATTTTGCAGTCCAAGAATATCATTTTGTGGATACAGCATTCCTCATCCTTCAGACGCTCGTGTTAATATCAGAGTCCAAACAACAGGTACCATTTCACTCGCCTACCTATAATTCCTACTGTCAATTACTGGAAGATGATAAATAGTAAACAAAGAAGGATCCTACATATTTTTTTTCTGCTTATTTTAGTTAGTTCTAGATTTAAGTTTAACTAATTTCAAACTAGGAGAGCAGGTGTTCAAGCGGAATGTCTATTGGCAGTATACTAATTAGTGAAAGAATTTAGTGCTTAAGGTTGGCCTTTTTGTTTCTTTCATAGGTATATCTTTCTATAATTTCTGCATTATTTAGATTACAAGTACAGGGTGATCGGGTTCTATTCACTGAAATAGCTTTTTCTTTCAATGCGAGATTGTTGGCTTTTGTTTCAATGACTATATAATTATTTTGCTAGTATATTGCCACTGATGTCTGAGAGTCCAGTTGTTGAATTGATATCTGCCAGGTGATCCGGCAAAGGAGGTTTTGAATGATGCTTGTCAGAATCTGATGTTGATGTGCCAACATGTGCGCAGCACTTTTGACGATGCAGTTGCAAAGTTTAAAGAGAACAATCCAATTGAGGAGGAAACCGGCAAACCCACCGAAATGGAAACTGAAAGTGATGAGAATTGATTCATTAATCTGGACTACCGAGATATATATCAAGTTATATACATTCAGCCGGAGGTGTTATTGACTCAGTTCTATCATTTCAATGGTCTATCCGTTTCCAAAATAACTAAGAGAGATAGGATAGGGAAAGACAATTTGTGACATTCGGGTATGTTACATTCTTCGCATGTCCAAATTAAAATTCCTTTTCACTAGCAGGAGAGACTGCCATTACCAGAGTATATTCTGTGAAAATGGGACGTTGAATCCTCTATAATGTTTATGTATAGTTCAGACGCCATATCACCACATGTTTGTTGTTGAAAGAGAGTAAAATACATACGGTAAGTCACAACTATGGCCCTTAAACATGAAATCAAAAGCAACTTGAAATATAAAAGAGGATTGTAAGTGCGCACCTCCTATGCGCAGGGCAAAGAAACCCTTCACAATTCAATTAAGGACATGGAAGTGAAAAAGCCAAGAGATTACAAATGCAAACAAGAGGCATGCTAGTAAGAAGTTCATAACGCGACGGCTATGGCAGAATGTTCGGGTTTCCACAAGGATCAAAGGAGCTGGCGCTGGTGCGGGTGAAAGTGCTGCTGTAGCAACATGTGCCTCATTCGCCTGCTCCCCACTAACATTTAGGGCTGTAGCACCGCAGATTTCACATATCCTGCAACAAAGAACAAGTGAGATAATGGAAGGGAATGTCAATTAATCAAGGTACAGTTAGACAGTTACAGTTTTAGGTTTAACACAAAGCGTCAAGGTCGTTCTGGTTGCTTCTCAATTATCAAGTAGCACCACATAAAATACTCGTACATCTCCAAATGGTAACATCATATCAGCAACCACCTCACTAGTCTATGTTTACATCAAATTGCTTGCAGAAATGTAAGCCTTAAATGGACATGGTAGATCACAGAAAAGGTAAATGTAATTAGTGAGACGCACTAGCACCAACAGACTACCTGGAATGGGAATCTTCACTTTAGCACGACTATCCAGTGAAAGCAAAATGATGATTAGCTTTTACCTAATCCTAACTTATGGAGAAAACTATAGTAGTAAAAAATTCATGGAGGTATATATCTTACAGACCACACAAGTAAAACTGACTCAAATTCTCTCAGACAAGTTCCCACAAAATCTTGGTTTCAGATGTATCCTATGAAGTGAGTAATCTGAAAAGGATTGCCAACAGAAAAGTGTATACCTCACAAAGTTCTCATAGATGATAAAGGACTCCTAAACCACCAATACGATTCTGTAAGCAGAAGTCTCCCACCCATACCTATCCTACTTCAATCAATTTGTCCAGATCATCATCTAAATCATCGGTAATTAGACGTTTATTATTAGTATAGCAGTCTAAATAATACGGATCATAATCACATATAGAGACACCAAAATGAAGACATCTAGCTCCAGACCCTCATGGAAGTATATCTGAAGCTGTTTATATTCTCGTGTTTGTTGAGATGCACTTGCCCACTTTCCAAATGTATACATGGGGACAAGTGTGTTATCTTGCATCAGACCTCACAGCTATTAGGTAATCAATCCCTCTGACCACCGAAATCCTGCTTGCCATTAATCACAAGGGAGCTCTTTTCTGTGTCCAAAGGCAAAGTAACGACCAGATTTAGTACCTTACCAAACCTCCCAACTGGACAACTCTGTTCTTCCTACTAGCTTGCGAAAGAATAATGACAGTACTCACGACTGCTACAAGACAGGAACATGAGCCACCAGTAGCTACTGGGTCACTGAATAGTTAATATCAGTCACGCGGAGGATGGGAAGAAACTTTTCCTAGACAAAAGCTTCAATTTCACGGAGCAAAAAACTATTCTTGAGTTATCAACTTGTGTTAAGCGGCTCTTGTCTCCGCATTTACCATCACCAAGGAGCTTTATGCTCCTCAAGGGGGTGTTTTGCATGTAAACAAATTGAATTAAAGGACAAATTACGGACATCGACAAAGAACAGACAAGTTAAACTGTAATCAAGAATTCGTACCAGTTTAAACAACAAAATCACTAGATACTCGTCCAACAAATTGGGCATATAAACATTACAAGACTCCAAAATTTCACCGTGTAATCAGATTTCTTCCGATCTAACAAAAGTTCATAAAGCAAAAACGATCAAATTGGCATTTTTCTCAGAAAGCACCAGAGACTAAGGAGGTGGCACAATTTTTTTTTTTTTCTTTCTTCTGAGAATGAGGTGGTACAATCTTTTAGAGGAAAAAGATAAGGACTTTACTCACGTGTCACCCTTGATCTTGAACCAGGTCTCTGCACATTTCCTGTGTACAGCTCCCAATCCACCCTTACAAGAACATCCCAGCTCAATAGCTACCCCAGAATCTTGCCCATGACTCTGCAAACCCAAATAGCAAATTCTGCAAGTCCACTTAGTTGCATCACCGGAATGCTGTCGCTTCGACTCCAAATCTTCACCTTCCAAATCCACCTCTGACAAGCAATCCGAGGCTGAAGACTCCCTGTGGGCCCCAATCTCGCCCGAGAGAGGCATGTCACTGCTGCTTGGGCTTGAATGCTGGTCTCTGCGCAAATGGTGGGTGTGGAAAGTTGGCATTTTTTTGCAAGACCTCCAGAGAGAAAAAAGGTGACAAAAGTATTAAAGGTGGGGGGTTCGCTTTTAAGGGTTTAAGTCATTCGATCGTCTTCAGTTAGGAGAAGGGCGTTGTGTGCATCATTGTCCAGTATTGAGCTTTGGACATGGAAGTATGTTGAAGGATAGAGAAATAAAGAGTTGGTACTGGTTTTTTAAAGCAAAAAACTAGTCTCTCTCTCTCTCAATATCTGTGTGTCAGTTTTGAGCAGTGTTGGTGAAAAGGAAACGCAGCTGCTGGTCATTATAGAAAGGAAAATGCAAGTTTTATCTTTTCCTAATCAAAATTGCCATTTCTTTTTCTTACAGGACGATAGGAAAAGAGGCCGAAAACGATGCCTTTTTCTTTTTCAAGAATGCAACTTTTCTTTTACACAAATCCTATAACAGCCAAGCCAACAGTTTTCTTCACTTCTTTTTCTAATTTGCTCTGCCTATATTCGTAGTTTTGTCCAAAAATTAAAAAGAGCATACTTAGAGGACTCCTGAAGTTGCCTCATTTCTTTATACTTCTCTCCTTTTCGACCAAATATTTACACAGGCAACAAACAAGTAGAGCTTTTAATTTTTCTTTTTTTCTTTTTGACCTGAGCAGAGTGGTCCCTGTACCACAAAGTCTCAAGTTTCTCATGGAATGCAGAAAGCATGTACATGCGTAAACCAAAAAAAAAAACAGAGAGAGAGAGAGAAGGGTCACCATCACTATATATTATAGAGCTGTTCCATAAAAAATCCTGAGAGGTAGATGGAAAAAATGGTATGTAAAACAGTACCAAATAAGCATAGCCAAAGTTGGTCCTCTGTTATGTGCGAATTTGGATCGAGGGTTAAAAGCTATACAATGTTCACTAGCGTTACTCGGTACGCAAAAGCTTTCCCCATGCGTTTTGTATTAACATACCCATCTCACCAATGTAGGTCGTTGTCCACGGTGAAGCCAAATAGTGGTTGGATTTGATTGCGCAACCTTTTCGTTAATATATTTCATTTACTCTTTTTGCCAGTCTATTCAATACATTATAGTGATCATCAATAATTACTCCATAAATTTGAACTGCTAAATGGTGTAATTAGTTGCATCCTCTGTATTAGGACGTCAGCTTTACGTGACAATATATAGATGATAAAGCTAATTATGCAGCTTGATCCAAATGAAAAGTCATGAGAGAGGATCAATATGTAGATTGAGCAATAGCAGAGTTCTGGTAACCCAATATGGGAGCAGCGAGTGAGGCAGCTGAGAGCCTGGAGGGCTGCATCAGGGACTTGAGCCTCACCGGATACAGGCCACGGTGAGGCTGGGAGTACAGATCAGGCAAGAAAGTTTCTACGAGAAAAAAAAAAGTACAACACGATTCCTGGAGCACTTAACTATGTCTAGATATCTAGTTCATGGCGGTATCTCCAAGAAATCAGGTTTTGATGCACAATAATATAACTTGGAAACTATTAAACCAACTTTAGAAAACTGAAATGCTATCTTTTGCTGCGTAATTCCCTAACAAGCATCGCTCCCCAGATAATGCAATTGAATACAACCTAGCCCCACAGACAATTCTTAGGAGGATCTTTCTCAAGTCACCTTTGAGTAATTATAGATGAAATGAAACTATCCCGCTTAACATGGTAAAATTGCGAAAATACTATCTTAAACTCAGAAATACTATTCTTTTAATGTAAAGGTGAAATTGAAGCTTGAAGGCTAACTTTAAACTTTTCCTTTAGTTAAAATTATGTCTCCTTCTTGCATTGATTTGCCCCACGAATTCATTATAAAAATTCTGTCTTCGGTGCTGATTTGTTTGTTGATAACTGTTATAAATGCTAGAATACTGAACCGTAAGTAGATAGGCTGCGGTGAATCTGCAAAGGAATTATTGACCAAAACTGAAGTCTTGTTTCTGAATTATCTCTTGCAATTTTAGGTAAAAATGAAATAGTTGGCCTCTGTTGGCAGCAAAATACCATAATTCATACATAGAATACGGTTAGGAGCTCTGCCCACTCTTGAGTTTTTAAATTCTCGATCTTACCCTTCAAGTGATCGTCGAAGATAGTGATGATGGCTTCCTTAGCATTAAGCTCATTTCCTCCAAATAAAAGGAAATTGTTTTGTTATTCAACGAAGAATGTATAGCAAGTAACAAACTATCATGTTAAACCAGGTTGAATCCTTGTTCATATTTTGTTCATAGAAGTCAGCAAACTTGAGTACCCATTTCTTCAGGTTGTTCACCTATAGTATGCAGTACTCCATCTAGAAATCGTGCCAGAGAAAGTATACAAGCGACCAAGTCAAAAAGAGGATGACTAAAAGTGAAAGATGTTATAGTCATGCTGGAACCCTCAAAACAAGTACAGTAAAGAGAAAGTGCAGCAGGTAAACTCGCATTATGTAAGAGGAGTAATGATGTTGTAACAGGGAAAATAAAATGGAGAGTAAAGGTAACATTTCTACCCCGATAAAATCATTACGCTGACTGCAGTTTCCCTCTCTGTATGCTCTGAGTTTGTAACAAGAATATCACGCAAAACAGGCATCAGTTACATCCAAATCTTCCGCTCGATATCACCATCCCAAGAGATGAAATTCATCTCATGTTATAAACCCAACCAAAAGAAATGAAGCATGAATAGTCAGGTTATAGTCCTACAAATTGAGAAGGCGTCAAGCTTCCCGAATTTCAGTGATTGGGCTGTTGGTGAGGTTTGCTTTCCTTCTGTTTTGTTAAGCTTGGAATGTACCTCCAGCAACGTTTATGAACTCCACTAATCTTCTTCGGAGCATCGGCAATTGGCAATCCTGTGCAGAAAATTAACAGAAAATAAAATATGCGCCTATATGAAAGTAATATAGGAATTGGATGTCAGTAGCAGCAGCTAGTCAGTTTGTTGTCATATGATATCATTTCAAAATGACTGAACAACAGTAATACAGATAATTCTCCAAGAATTAACAAGCCCCTAACTGGGCTAGATCATCCTGCATATTCTGTCAGGAGCAGATGGCATGTGAACACCCAACAAATTGCATGGTTTTTTTTGGGTTAAAGATGGATTTACACCCATAATTTGAGGTTCAGGACATTCTCAAACTCAGCTCGGAATTTATTCACCTAAAGTAGAATAAGCATTTGTATTAACACAGAACCTGCAAATATAATCGATATTTCTGATTAATTCTTCCTAAGATGTAAGATAGTGATTGTGTTGCGCAATACATATGTGGGAACAAGATAAAAGAGGTTGGACTACCTCATGAATCCAGTGAACAGGGAGAAACTGAAAACAGATACAATTAGTAATAGAAGTTCCCTGCTTGCAACCAATTGAAACAAAACAAGATTTGTTGCTTGGAAGTCTTACTATCACCGCTAATATTACATCAATGTTTGCTGGATTCCAGTTATCCTCTTAATGGATGTAAAACCATAATCAGCAAAAGCTTCGAATATGGAACTGGTGCATATAAATCACTGGCAATGCATTTAGCTACAGGTCATGCAAGACCACATTCTAGAGCGATCAGCCAATTAAATAGAAAACGCAATCTCAAACATTAAATGTCATAAAACAACAAAAAATAAAGAATTAACTTTCACAGGATGAGAAGAGCAGTAAGCAACGTAAAATCTAAGAGATGAGAAAGGATAGTAGGAAAATGCTGACCATCTTTGTAAGAAATCCCCCAAGCCTTTCCGTGCCTACCATCCTACAACAAAACCAATCCCCAACTTTAGAGCATATTGATAAAGGCCACAACAGAATAATCTAAAACAATAAGATGAGCATCCCACAATATAAACCATAATCCAACAACCTCGGACTCCTAATTAAAATCCTCAAAAAACCCATAACCAAACAAAATGATTAAACCGCCAAAACCCTAAAGCCTGATTCACAAGCCCATATCAATTTTAATTCCTCCATGAAATAACAAAAAGTGAGACATAGAAAGTAGAACGACAGAGAAGGTGAAACCTTGTAGAGATTGATTTTGGTGAGCTCGTAAGACACATTGGCCCAGTGAGATTTAGCCATGTGGTAACCAATACCCCAATTGGGCAAAAACTGCACAACCTCAAATAGATTCTTCTTCTTCTTCTTCTTCTTCTTTAGTCTCGCTTGGTTCGACTCAGTGGCCGAAGATGAAGAAGAAGTAGTGGCAGAAGTGGTAAAGGTACGCAGTAAGTTTATTGAACACCTGTAGAGACTGAGTTTTTCACTTGTAGATGAAGACAGTACCTTTGCGACAGCGGAAGTCGCCATTTTAGCCGGTTTTGATGTATCCCTTTATTGGAGCTTCGTCTTCAGTGGCCCTTCCAATATTAGGTTTTTCTTGCTGTACAATTTCAGTTTTTATGAGTGAGACAATTACAAAAAGCCCACTTCAAAGGGACGTGGTTTGACTAAATTTTTCCTTTTGAATGGGACATGGAAATTGAATTCAATAAAATAGTATATTTGATTCAATTTTTATTTTTATTATTAATTTTAGTGTTTCTAATTTTTATAAATTTGTAACAAAAATTAAAATTTATTTTGTTATTAATCTAATTTACTATTAATTAATTAATTATTTATTTATTTTAAATTCTACTTTGAATTAAGTTTTTTAACTTACTTGTATATAATTAGATTACCTTTGATCATAGAACAAAGCAAACCCAAAATTCAGTTTTAGAATATATTATTCTTAAAGCCAAATAAGCTTAATCCTATCCTAATTTTTGTCTCATTTAAGCTTACATCTAGACAACCCTTCACTTAAACTGACGTCTAGACAACCCTATATTCGTCCTAAATTTAGTCATCTATCTCGAGCACAACTCCACTGCTCCTTCAAAATGTAACTCCTTTCTTCAAGGTTTAGATAACAACAATACCAAAACACAAACTCATCGTCGATGAGATGTCTCAAAACTTCAATATTATTATTGCTAAATGGTTAGATTTCCGATTCGTGTTTTTGGGGCTTACAAGTTTCCAAAACCCAAATTATGTGAAGGGGAATGTGTGGATCCTTTGAGTTTCCTAAAATATAAACTATTCAGATTGCATATGGTTTAGGATTTCAACTTGTGATTGAAGGATGTCAATATGAACTTCTAAGATTTTAATATGTTTTGTGATCAACGTTTTTAATAATTGCAACTCAATTTAAATATCAATAATAATCAAGTTATATAATATATTAAATATAACTTTGATATTACTGTTGAAAAATTGAGACGAGAATTGATCTCCCATTCAGGATCACTTTAAATGTTTTAACAAGATTAATGCTAAATATAACGAAACACGTGATATGTGTAAAACTTGGTATATTTTTTAAGCGTTAGAGTGTGTTTATAGTGTTGTTTGTTAGTGTGCTTAGGATTTAGATTTATGTTCATTTTAGTATTTTTGTGTATTTTGTTTGTTTAATTATTGTTTATGACAGTAGTTTGATCTTAATTATATATTTCAAGAATTTTTTGGTGTGTTTGGTGATGAGTAGATATAGGACAAAGAGAAGAAAAGACGAAGAAAAAGCTGGAGAAACAAGTCTGGCACAATTGTGTATGACCAGACACGATCGTGCAATAATGAAGCAATAGGTTGGAAGCCTCTAGCATGATCACACCAAAGGGTTGGAGTAGTCTCATGCACGATTGTGCATGGTTTTCTAGGATGCAAAAATGTCATACTTGTGACATTTCAAGGCTATTTTTGGAAGATAAACACGTGAAAAAACCCTAAACAAAACTCTAGAAGACTCAAGATATATAAAGAAGCTTAAAACACCACTAGACGGTTGCATAAAAATAATTGAATAAGATCAATAGAGAGAATTCTCAAGAATAAGGCAACATATTTTCTAGCTGAAGGCAAAGAAAAGAACACTTCCAGATTTCTATATTTTTCTTATTTCCTTATTGTTATTAGATGTTAATAATAATTAAACTTGGATATTTAGTTACAACTATGGATTTCTAAATTCCTTTTTAGGAATTATTCTTGAATTATTTGTTGAACTTACTTTCTTGATTTAATGGATATGCTTGTGATGTTTATTGTTTTATAACCAATTTGAATCGAGAGATTGGATTGATTCACTTGTGTTATGTTGCACAGCGAGAGCTGGTACCTCTACTAGATGCTTAATTGATTATAAAATTATTCCATAACATTTAGCAATTATTGACATGAAATTGCATAAGATATTCACTTTGACTCATGTGATTTTAGGCACAATTCGAAGCAAATAAGTTAAAGTAAGTCAAAAGCTCTATATTTTGGCCGTTTTTTGAAGATTAATTTTTACTTGTCTTCATGGAGCAAGAAGAAGAAAATTAAAAGACAAGAAGAAATGAAAACATAAAAAAGTTTCTCACGGCACGTGTATGGAAATTGAATAATTTTTTCATGGCCCAACGTGAAATTAAAGGTGGATTAAAATAACTAGCAAAACGGTAAGGAACGCAAGAAGGAACGCAGCAGCAGAGCAATAGATGATAACGCACAGCTGGGAAGGAGCACCAAATCACAAGCGTAAAAGCAGGAAACAACAGCGGAAGTAAGGAAGCAAACAAGTCTGCATTTCACGCAGATATTATGCATTTCACGCAGATGTTTGCAAGAGTGGCGAGGGTTTTTAATAAGAGTGAATAGTAAAGTAGACCAAAAATAAAATAAAAAAAAGAGAGAGTAGCGGTAGTGGGAGAGGGGAAGAAGAGAATAACATAATAGCAAGGGTTTTAAAGGTTTCGGCTGGGGTTATTCAATGGGGGATGAAGCATTTTTTTGAGAGAGACCTATGAAGGGCTAGATGTTCTGACACTAGTTTAGAGGTGACATCGACGTTGACAACCCAGGTTAAGTGTATTTCATAGTTTTTGTTGTTTCTTTTTCTTATTAGAAATTGATTGTGTTATCCTATGTTAATTGATTAGGATTCTATGTATGGATAATCATATTCTCGTTATTGTTCGGTTATTTGTGTATGAACCCATTGGGTATTGTGAAAAGATAATTTTAATGAATTCATTGAATCGTTTATTTGCAAACCCATTGCTAGAATTTCGATATAATCTTTAATTGTTATGTTGAAATTCATGTGTAGTGGCTAATGATTCGTAATCATTAGGGATAACATAACCTAGGTTAAATGATGCATCGTATGTGGTTATTGCCTTGATTAACCAGTTTTCCTAATTCGTAATGCTACTCCAATTGAACCTAGAGATTGTGGATCGTATCCTAGGTTAATCGGTAGTTAAATTTAATTAACAATCGTATCTTGATTAGATACTACCTAAAGGAAAACTTATGTTAATTATAAACCCACGATTAATAGTTGCTAGGAGAGGTTTAAGAACAATAAATCAATGAAATATGTTTAAGATCTAGGTCGAGATTGAACCAAAGAACTAGATCCTTACTGAATTTCCCATTTTTGTCATTTTTTTACATGTTTTCTTTACATTGTTTTTGTTAGTTATTTTAACTTTATTTTATTTTCTTATTTCTAAAACTAGCCCCCTTTCTCAAACCTAAATACTAATTAATTTTATTTCAACAACTTTATACACACTCTCTGTAGGAATGACCTAGACTCGCCGCTACTATAGTAGTAGTCTAGCTTATTTTGACTAGCGTTATAGCATGCTGTCAACCTCAAAATACATATAATCATCAAATTAATAGGCAATTAAGGAGAGATCCTAGTTTTTTATTAGTTATCTATAGAATTGCTTCAAATCCAGTTACACAGTTAGGAAGAGTTTAAATAGAATGAAAGATCATAATTCAATTTCTATCTATTTTAATTGGGATTACTTCATTAGATTTTGAGAGAGGATAATCATAACTATATGATATCTAGGATCAAGTATAATTAAATTAAAAAGGTAAAGTTAAAACAAATGAAGAAGTAATTCTTAGTCTTCATCATTGATAAATCAATTAATTCACTGTTGTCTAATTTATGGTTTAATTATTAAGTTTTTGTTTTTAGTTTAACTCTTATTTATTCATCTTATTGTCTTCATTACGCAAAGTTCATAAGAATTGTTAGGTGATTATACAATCCACGTGGGAAAGATATCTTTTGTAATACAAGACACGATCAGTATACTTGCAATAAAGAAGTTTTTCTATTTAAAACTATAAATAAGGTTTTGTCGTTGTTATCGAGGATTGTTATAGCATCTACTACAATTTAAGTTACTTTGATTTAAGAACTTTAATACTTTTCTTACATGATTACAGGTACATGAATATAAGATCCACAAGGAATCCGAGCAAAGTAAAGGATACAAAAGTTTCAAACATCACCGAGCAAGAGAGGGAGATTCGAAAAGTGGGATTGCAAGAAGTGATAGAAAGAATAATGATAGAGGAATGAAATCAAGGCAAAGAACAAAGAACCCTTATGGACTTCATGAGGCCAAGGTTCATTGCAAATTAATAAGGGATAACGAGACAACCAATGCAGACCAATACATTCAAAATCAAACCAGCATTACTGAATATACTACAAAACAACGTTATGATTATGAATGGTGTTTGAGTGTACCCGTAGAAATATCTTATTTAAACACCTTTTGTCCAAGTCTGCCTTTAGATCACTCAGTTTCTAAAGATGATGAATGTTGATTAATCATTAGTAGAAGCCTTGAATGTTGAGTTATTGCTTTAGGTTTTGAAAGTCATTCATCTTTACTTATGGCTACCTAATATTATGAAATATAGAAAATGAATAAAAGTTTTAATTTGTGATTTTGGTTTTGATGATTTGCTCGAGGACGGTCAAAGGCTAAATGTTGAGGAACTTGATATGTGTTTAAATTTTGATTCATTTGATTGCTACACTTAGTGATTAATGCCTTAGATATGCTTAAGATACTCATTTTACTCATATGTGATTTTAGGTACAATTTAGAAGCAAAGAAGTTAAAATGAGTCTAAAGTACGATATTTGGGCCATTTTCTAAAGAAACATACTTGTCTTCATAGAGTAACAAGAAGAAAATAAAGACAAAGAAAATGAATTAAAGTTGCTCACAGCTACACATGTCCCATGCAAAAACTAGATGACCAATAGGGTAATGTATGTGTTAAGCGCAGACAATGTCTTCGTTCAATAAGCATGGGATTCGTTTTAATTAAAACGCACAGTAACAAGGTGGGGGAGTGAGCAGTAAGGTGGACTGAAAACTAAATAGAAAATAGAGAGTAGAGCAGAGAAGGGAGAGTGGGGGTGTTGGAGAAGAGAAGAGTATTCGGTTCTCTCTTCATTTTTTCACCACCAAAGTAGCTATGAAGAAGAAGATTGATGCTTAAAGCAAAAAAATGGAGATGGATGGCTAGCTTCCTAGTGTCGGTTTAATGGGGATATCGACGCCAAGTCACAGTTAAGCCATTTTATCATATTAACGTGTAATTTCTTTTTGTGTTGTTATGTTGTTTATGTTGATTTGATTGGGTTTTGGAATGGATGATCTTAATATATTATTATAATTGTTTTATTTTAAACCTATTGCTATAACATTTAATGTAATCTGTAATAATTACTTTTAATATTTGTTAGTAGCATCTATGATCCCTTATCGTTACGAAAAACATAACGTAGGTTAGATAACTAGAACATGTGAGGTTACTACTTATATTGATAGTTTTCCATTTCATAATGTGGCTGCCAAATTAAATATAGAGATCGTATCCTAGGTTATTCGGTAGTTAGGTTTAATTAATGATCGTATCTTGATTAAACAAAATCTAAGGAAAAACCTGAATTAGTATAACATTCTATTAATCTTAGATCAATAGTCCGTAAAGAGTTGTAAAGATGTTAGGATAATGAAATATGCTTGATCGTGTTTAGGTCAAAATTGAACCTAGAACCAAAAGTTAACCATATTAGAAACTTTACTCATTTTCGATTGCTTACTTTAATTTGTTTTCGATAGTTTATTTTGATTTTATTTTCTAAATTGATTAAAATCCAAAAAAAAACCCTTTCATATTTTCGTAACATCAATTAATTTTGGTTACAGAAATTAACCAAACATTTCCTATAGATTCAATCCTGACTCACCCTAACTATAAATTTTAGTGTACAGAGTTAGGTAAATTTTGCAGTATACTCGACACGTGCTATCATAATGCAAAAGGGCCTTTTGGTTAAATCTAGTGCAACTAACTCCCTTAGCATTCTTGGATTTGCCATTGGTTCGTCGCATTTAAGCTCTAGTTGTAACACACCACTTCCATAGAGCATACGCCTAAACATCCAAAGGATATTCGAGAACATACCCTACAAAAATGACATGTTAGAACAATCACTTTAACTAACTAAGGCATCACACAAATTGCAAGCATTCAAAAAGATCAATTTTCCCATTTCATTCAAAAACATAAACTTAAATTGTTACATTACAATCCATAATCTATATATATACATTACATAACATTTGAGAGTTTACTACTCCATAAAAAATATACAGCACGAAATGGGATGCTAACTGAAAACATTCTAAACTAGACTCCTTAGATATCAGCTGACTAGACATTTGAGTCATTATTGTTCTCAAAATGACAGTACTAGAATTCTACTTGGTTTCCTTAGAAGCTAGAATTCCCTTGTACTTGAAAATTCAAGGTTGCAATTTTGGTGAGTTTGTGAATTCAGTGAGTGAACCATCATCGATGTGCTCACTCAAGTCAGAACACAAATATCACAAGTATAAACCAAATTCACAAGTGTATTTCCCAATTCAATAGATGTATCACATCATTCAATATTGAATACTAGATCACAATATACATCATATTTCAACAATACATCATGAACTACAGAAATTTCATAAAATCATTTCAGAATAATCCAATCATTTATCTCAGTCATTTATATCATCAATATATACATATATATATATATATATATACTGAGCGCCTATTTACTATATCGTATCTGTTATGGATACCGAGCTTATTTTATATTTTGTCTCATGCCTATTGTGGATACTGGGCTCATTAATAACTGAGCCTCTGACTCTTTGGCACATTTATGACCTTTAAGCTCTTTTTCACACTGTTCACTCCGGTCGCAAGTCCTTTATCTGATCATTTATAACAATTTGATAGAATGTATCAATTCGCATAATATGCTACCAACACTTTCATTCAAGCACATTCATTTATCACATTCATCCGATCTGAGTCCGGTATTTAACATTCAGTTGAGTACACATTTTTCATATTCACATATAATTAAAAAGCACTTCCAATACAATCTTGAATATCAAACTCCTCGGACCATCAATGTCTAGAATTATCACAATCATAACAATAATAGTTCAATATGTAAAAATTAATCGAAAACAATTCAGTCATAGTGAGAAAACATCTAGGTTAACTCACAGTACGCTCCAGATAAGCTATTGCTTTGATGACAAGGCAATGTCCAGATGCTAACGATCAATTTGTGCTTCTTTTAGTCATGTAATACACACATATAGTTCACACATTACTGAGTTGATCAATCATATGAATATTCAATCATGCACATATATATGTGTCATGTTTAGTGCATGCTCAATTGACCTTTCCGGGTATGTAATTATTCATAAATCTTGACCATTCAAACATCATATTTTGTATACTAACATTTTGCAATCAGGTTTGTGCCTTTAAGTTAGCTTTATTTACTCCAAATTCATCAACCATACTTTACACTTATCCTTGAACATTTTCATGATCCAAAGCCTCTTATAACACACACACAATTGTTAATTTAAATCTGGAATTTTAGAAAGTTAGATTTATACATTCACCAAACTTTTTCCAGCAAAATATATTCATACATTTACACAATTTTCAATCATAATTACCCCATGTTATTCAATTCTCATTCATCTATACCTTATACACATTACTCATGTCTTTAAGATCATGTTTAAATTAAAAATAACTCATTTATTCCTTTAACAAACCATAATTTTCATATTTGAACTTAACCATATCAAACACAGTCTATTCTTTAGGTTATGACATCAATTAAATACATAAACTTATCAAGCTCTTAACCAATTATTCAAGAAACAATCTAGGCTCATTCCTAGCCTTAATCAAGTCCAAATATACTAATTTAGAGTGAAATTTCTCAGCTGGTTCAAC
>JAOTAY010000008.1:28674653-28692789 GCA_025629805.1 Erythroxylum baracoense | reverse complement strand
TCAACATCAACATCATATACAATCTATCCCAATTCAATCATCATAATCTTTCTATTATAACATGCCATAAAGAACAACACTTCACTTACAAATTTTTCCTCCAATTCTAGCTTAATTCATCAAGTCTACCTAGCCCTCTATGCATGCAAAATCATCCCAAATTCAAAGTGGAAATTGGATGGTTTTTAGCTGGGATAAAAGACAACAATAATTTGGTTCTTTAGCTATCTTATAAAGGGTAAAAGCACGTATTTGATGTGGTAATTTAGCATAGCTCAAGCAAAACATAGTAATGGGAGATAGAAGTAAGTTTTGGTGGTGAGAGATGAAAAGAGAAGAAGAATGAACAAAGCTTAAACTACTCCTACATAAGCGTAACTCCTTAGATGCTAGATGTCACCATGTTATATTGACATATATCCCTAAGCATGTAAGCCACTTATCCCCTCCATAAGCTGCCAAATGTCACCTAGTTACTAGTCCATTTGTCACTTAATCATTGTTGCCATTTGTCAACTAATTACCTATGCTAAATGTCACTCATTTATCTATGGTATTTGTCACTTATTCCATAGGCTTAGTTACCCTAATTTTTCATTTATCAATTTGTCTTGTCACTTGACATTTTTCTTAGTCTAAATATACATTTTAATTCATCACTTTTCTAATGGTAACAATTAATTCCAAATTTATTAATTGTAATCGTTCAAACCAAAATTCAAGACATAACAATACACGATTCACATCATGATCATTTTAAACCTTTCATACCCTGAAATATATCAATTGAGTGCATACACTATCTTTGCAATGTGTACGAAATCATAATTCATGTGTGTATGCTAATGATATGCATGTGAATAAAATGCATTTCATGAATGCTAAAATGATATGGATCATATGCAAGAATCTAAGGCCCTAACCCTTAGTATGAAAAACTAGCTATTGCACTAGTTCTATTTCTAGAGTTATTCTTATTTCCTTTCCTAATCTTTGCAATGTCCTCTTAACCTCCAGTTCAAATTGGATAGGTTCTCTATGAAGAGATCTGGTAACTACAATACACCAACACTAACAAATGTTTAAATATTAACAAATAACTAAAAGAAATGATTATAAACAAATATATACACAAAACACTAAATAAAAAAATGAAAATTAAAGCATCACACTCCCTAGCAACGTGCCAAAATTTGATAGTGCGTATCGAGTGCACTACAAAATTTACCTTGCTCTGCACACTAAAAGTTTGTAGTAGTGCTGAGTCAGGATCATATCCACATGGGTTTTAGGTTGATGCGACGGAGAAAACAAAGTAAAATTAAACTAACGCAAGCAATTTATAGAAAACAATCAAAAGCGATAAAAGTGATGAATATATGTAAAATTCAGTTCATTGATCAATCCCAACCTACACCCGATTAAACATATTTCATTGTTATAATGCTTTCACACCTCTCCTAGAACTATTGATCATAGATTAACATCAAGTTTTGCTAATCCCGATTTTCCCTCAGGTCATGTTTAAACAAATTCTTTAATTAAACCTAGTAATCGAATAACCTAGAACAAGTTCTTTATATTTAATTGGGCAGTTGCATTGTGAAATGGAAAACAAATCAACATAGGATAAACCTATGTTGCGTTGTTCCTAATGATTCAAGGTCATTAATAGCTATAAATGAATCTCAAACATAACAATTATGGATTATATTGAAGATTCTAGCAATGGGTTTGTAATAAAACAATCCAATGAATGCAATAAGATCATCTTTACATAATACCGAACTCAATAAATGAAAAACAATGATAACAAACCATAAAGAGAAAGATCCAACATTAAACAATGAAAAATGTTCTTAATTGTGACTCTCGACGTAGATTTCACCTTCGAACTGGTGTCGGAAAGTTTAACCCTCCATGCCCTCGATGGGTCTCCAAAATAGCAAGCTTTCTGTCATTCCCGAAACCCCAAAATGATATATCTCGTTTAAGTCATCGTAGCATTGTATTTATACTAAAAACTAGGATTTTCGGGGTGCCAAGTCATAAAAGCCGCAGGCGTAACTTAATGACTCACAGTTATGAATGCTCTCATTAAGGCTCATGGTCATGAGCCTTCCTTGTCACGGCCATGATTTAATTGTCATGGTTGTGACTTAATGGTGAGACTCTTCATTTTATGCATTTTCTTGTCTCCTCTTTCCTCTAATCATTCTCCTTCTTGTTCCATGAAGATAATTAAGTGTGGATCTTAAGAAGACAGCTCAATGAGTGTGCTTTTAACTCACTTTAGTTGTAATGCTTCAAATTGTATCTAAAACTAAATATGAACTAAAGTGAATGTCTTAAGCATTTTAAAAAATTAATCAGTAAGTGTTATAGATTAAATATATCAACAATTAAGCACATATCACTTATATATAGTACGACAATGACACATTTTATAAGACATTGAGAGATACAAGGATTTGCTCAAAAGGTGTCAATTCCACAAGTAGCCTATGCGGTTACAAGTCCATATTCTTTTGTAAAATTTTGGCGTATGTAGTACTATGGTCTAATGGGGGTGCTTTGAATAATAAGACTCTAGAAGTTGCCTTAAAGCTAGTTAAAGAGATGAAAATGCACATATATCAGTGGCAATCAAATATGAAAAGGGAATATAAACCAAAATGTATATATAAATGGATGCAATTATCACATTGGTAGCTCATATGGAAGTACTAACGAGGATGATTGTTAAGGAAATACAGCAAGTATCTCAATTATAGGATCAAATAACCCCCTTAAATTTCAATAAAGACCCCCACTACAAAAAAGACATATCAACTTGGGAGTTGGCTATTGAAAGATTAGCTAATATGAATTTGGAGAGGTTTAAGAGATTGGAATCGAATGTTGAATAGTTGGCAATTTTATTTAAGAATTTAGAGTTTCGTATGAGACAATTAATCAATTCCTTGAATTCTTGGGTAGGGATCCTTGCCAAGTGAGACATAAGTGAATCATGAGGAGCGTGCAATGGAAATCATTATAAAGAGTGACAAGAAACTAATTACGAATAAATAGATGAAGCACGCCAAAAGAAAAGAAAGAATCTTCAGTACTCGAGATGAGAGATGTCACTCTCTTTCTTACGATGATTTCTATTATGGTACCAATGTAATAAACACTAACATAACAAGTTATGGAATCAAGCAAGAAAGAGATGTAAATCATTGTATTAATTTAATTTATAACAAAATTAAATTAATACAATGATTTAAATATTATAATCATGAATTTAATATTTTATAAGTTATAAATTATTTGATCCTTGTGCATTATTATAATAACTATGGTTTTATGTAATTAAAAAAATAGTAATCATTATTAATTAACCATTAATAATTTTTTATCTAATAATCACTAATAACCACCTTAATCATCTTCTTGTCTAAAAACCAAAAACATCAAATTTTACTAAGCAGCAAATCTAATGAGAACAGAAGAAAAATTCAGTATCCAGATTTAGCAGCCAAATATAGAAAACCTACAAAAACAAAAACCAGCAACCGGAAGTTGAGGTTAGAACAAACTCAAAAAGACTACTGATATTCTTCAGCCTGATATTCTCCCTCTTCCTCCTCATACTCATCTTCGTCAGCAGTTGCATCTTGATACTGCTGATACTCTGAAACCAGGTCATTCATGTTGCTCTCAGCTTCAGTGAACTCCATCTCATCCATTCCTTCCCCTGTGTACCAATGCAAGAAAGCCTTTCTCCTAAACATGGCAGTAAATTGCTCGCTCACCCTTCTAAACATCTCCTGGATTGACGTTGAATTCCCGATAAATGTGGATGCCATCTTCAGTCCAGTTGGTGGGATATCACACACTGTTGATTTCACATTGTTGGGAATCCACTCAACAAAGTAGGAAGAATTCTTGTTCTGCACATTCAACATCTGCTCGTCCACTTCCTTTGTACTCATCTTACCACGGAACATGGCTGATGCAGTCAGATAACGACCATGTCGGGGGTCAGCAGCACACATCATGTTCTTAGCATCCCACATTTGTTGAGTAAGCTCAGGCACAGTAAGAGCTCTGTATTGTTGCGAGCCACGTGAAGTGAGAGGAGCAAATCCCACCATGAAAAAGTGAAGGCGAGGGAACGGAATAAGATTAACCGCAAGTTTCCTAAGGTCAGAGTTCAACTGACCAGGGAACCTTAAGCAGCAAGTGACTCCAGACATAGTTGCAGATATCAAATGATTCAGGTCCCCAACTACAGCAATCAACAATCAAACAATCAATAAAAGGACATTGTAAACGTAACAAAACAGGCTAAGTGGATCGGATGCTTACAGCTAGGAGTGGTAAGCTTGAGAGTACGGAAACAAATATCGTACAAGGCCTCATTGTCAAGAACCATGCACTCATCAGCATTCTCCACAAGCTGGTGAACAGATAACGTGGCGTTGTAAGGCTCAACAACTGTATCAGACACTTTCGGAGATGGGAAGACAGAGAACGTCAACATCATCCTATCTGGGTACTCTTCCCTAATCTTGGAGATCAAGAGCGTACCCATTCCAGATCCAGTACCACCTCCCAACGAATGACATACTTGAAACCCTAAAAAAGAGAAAAGGAACACACACACACACAATCACCATTTCATTCAAAAGCCCAGAAAACATAAACTTTTCATAGTGGTACGCAAACAAAGCAAACCTTGCAAGCAGTCGCAATTCTCAGCTTCCTTCCGAACAACATCAAGAACAGAGTCGATGAGCTCGGCGCCCTCGGTGTAATGACCCTTGGCCCAGTTGTTGCCAGCCCCGGACTGGCCGAAGACGAAGTTGTCGGGGCGGAATATCTGACCGTAGGGGCCAGATCTGACGGAGTCCATGGTGCCGGGCTCCAAATCCATGAGTACGGCGCGAGGAACAAAGCGACCGCAACTGGCTTCGTTGTAATAGACATTGATCCTCTCAAGCTGGAGATCGGAGTCGCCCTGGTAACGGCCAGTGGAGTCGATGCCGTGTTCGGTGCAGACGACTTCCCAGAACTTGGCCCCGATTTGGTTGCCGCATTGCCCTCCTTGGATGTGAAGAATCTCACGCATTTTCTTTCACAGTCAGTCACAAAGTAAAATTAGGGTTTGAGAGAGAGATAAGAAATTGGGGGGTTTTATAGAGGGGCAGATTAACTCTTAACGGCTGTTTTTGGTAACCTACGTTTTCACCTTTATATATACGTTAATATATGATGATGATTCTTTTTTATTTGTTAGTGAATCAGGGTTCCAAGTCCCAACGGGTGCCATTTTTTTGAAATTTGAATTTCAAATTTCGTGGTTACAGCTGGAGGCATAACGGCCACTCACTTTTTCATACTATATATTGACACGTGACTGTTGAAGACCTAATAATTTCTCAGACCTAATAGGGCAAGGCTTTTGCACAATATAGTTTGTTCTATAAGGGCACAAATAATTTTTATGTTTAGGATAACGTTTATCATTTTATGAATACTTATATATTAAAACATTGAAAAAATAGCACGAGAAAGTTAACTACAAAACTATAATAAATACACACTTCATATTTATGCACTCTCCTCACTTTGCCTCTAGGGTCCAAGCAATATGAAAAGTTTGCTTCATTTGTTGAGCAAAGACTCCAATATTTAATTGTTTTAAGCAATAAGCTCTAGCACGTTACATAATTCTGATACCGTATCATTATGCAAATTAGAAATAAATACAAATACAGAAATACATGATCAGCCTTGTTTAATAAAGATGTCTTTTCCTTTATCTGAAAGTTCCTACTTTATTTATACAACAAAGGGCTACATAGTGTATGTACAGGCTACCTCCTAATGCACGAGCCAAATGTTTCCAAGGTCCAAAGCTTAAATAGCCTTATCTTACCCTATGCCAGAAATGCCTCACTGGGGAGTACTACTAAAAGCGTCTGCTCTTGGTCATGCTCATGCTCAAACAAGACTTTTCTCCGCTGTCTCATTCGAAATAAAAGCGTGTGGACGTTGGGCAACTCAGAAAATGCCAGGACCCAATACTTCCGCCTAAAAGGTCCGTAATTTGACCCATCTTCTCACTCTATCAGTCATTTCACCCATGCAACAACCAAACACTGCCCTACCAAACTTTGTTTCATGTTTTTTATTTTTCAACTTCCTTTGGAACACTTCCTTATCAGTAGTAAAACATTAGTTAAATGCTTTTGCTTTTGTTAATTCTTTTAATTTAAAGCTTGATTAAAACTAATCAACTCTCACGGGTTAACATTCACAGCAGTAATAACTGTCAAAGGAACTTCGTACGGACTACAAATGAAAATTCCAACTTGTTCAATCTAAATGAGATCATAAAATTCCAGCATATGATCCAAGTCGAGCTTTAATTTGTTCAAACAAAAACAACAAAATTTTGTGGAACTAAAGCCCTAAAATCCAATAGCAAGACATCCTTATGTCTCGTCTTCTAAATAAATTGCATACATAAAGACCTCCTGTACTTGTCACATTCAACAAAATTCATGAAAGACTTCACCCACACCCCTACACCCTATACACATCTTTTGATCCATATGACCGCGTCATACGAATGCTTCAATGAATAATTGGAAAAGAGCAGCGATTACAACATATTGTGGCTGCTTTTGTGTTAGGATTAGTATAAGACGAGATTGCTTATCACTATATTTCATTTGCATTGATATAGCAGAGTTGCATATTCTCAACATAAAATACAAGCAAAAGTAGGCGCAAAAGGAAAACTACGATGAAAGATGTGGGTAAAGTATCCTTCGCAAGATTACACTTGCAATCTTTTCTATTCCTTCAGATATTTAAGCAAGAAGCAATCAGAATACCACAAAATTCCTAACAAGTGAAAACAATGCAGATAGTTTCTAAGCCCTCAACTACCTTCCTGCTTAAAACTACCCATTGGTGAATATGACATCATCAAAGTTCTTAAAAAATGTATCTACATAATCAAAATTAATGTAGAATCAGTATCACGCATTGATAATTCCCAAGCCTCCTAAAACACATTGGTGAAATGTATTTGTTATGAGCTATCATCTCAATATTTGCTCAAATACTTCATTTTTAATGCATAACCTAATGAGTAAAGATAGTCAAGGACAACGTCATTTGAAGTCATGCCAGTACAAACTAACGGCAACAAAGATTTTGTTAATTAGACCTCTACACTTTTCCAATCAAAAGAGAAGGATAAAACTACTACTACTATACTAAATGGCTACCGATGTACATAAAGCAGTTAGGTTAAAAACTAAACCCCATCGTTAGTTTGAGAACTGAACAGATGAACCTCACTTTATGAGTCTAAAGTCTTAACAAAAAATGTTCAAAGATAAAAACAACAAACCTGGCAGACACAACATGAAGAGCATGTTTGAAGTCCAGAATTTGCATCCAAAGTCTCAAACGCTGATCACAAGAAAACTCCCAAAATTTTCAATATATAACAAAATGATGTGCGAGTTTATGAAGCATAAGAACATCTTTAAATTAACCTAACTCCAAAAGGCCAATATAAACGTAATCAATATAAACCTCTAGAAAATACAAGTACGAAAATGTTCACCTATTCAAATTCTAAGCACAATACAATCCTAGTTATGTTCCGAGTAAAACTTCTATCCTAAAATCAGTATATTCTTACAACTTTTTGTATAAAATTTTGATGTAATTCATAATAGGTAAAACTTAAAGGGTCTTAATTCTCAAATAAAAAACTTAAAAGGGTGTTGGATTCTATTATTTATTAAAGGTGCTTCCGATGTTCTTCACATTACTAAATCAGTTAAAGCTTAAAGGTTATTGGATTCTATTATTTATTAAAGGTGCTTCCGATGTTCTTCACGTTACTAAATCAGTTAAAGCTCCTGAAAGAGGTCAATTATTTGTCACTCTGAAGTTGCTTTTTGTAGCTTTAACTGGTTCGCTTTCTTTACTTATTGTCTTGGTACTAGTCAGACATAAAACTGAACTAGTTACATTATAAGCTTGCAACTTATGAGTGTCTAGTACAAGTTTTCAGTGCAGGATCCATCAATTGTGAGACAATTTCCTTACTAATTACAACGAGTAGCTTGTGCATAGGCTTGCAGACAAAAATATTATGCTCATATACGTCAGTTTGAAAACAGGCAATTTCACTTTTGGCAATTTGCATACTTCCTCTTACTTTGCCTGAATAAATGTTGATAATGTAACCATCTAAATGGACTGAGATAGGTGCAGTCTCTAAAGGGCTTCAGCAAGTTGTATATAAAATAAAAACCAGATATTAGATTCAGAAAAATGACAAAATCATCATAATTCAAGGAAAGCAAACAGGATGTGCTTGTACATTATTTCCATATGATAATTTTTTTATCCAACCAGTAACTCCAAAACCTAGATTAAGAAAACTAATAATTTTACAAAGCACCTGTCAGACAGAAACTAAATAGTTTTGAAAGAATTACACCCAGATAAACCAACAGGAAGTTGTCTCTTTGTCCCAATTACAATTTTCCCTCTACAACTCAATCAACCTCAGGAACTTAAGAGCTATATTGGATATCCAGCATGCTATAACACATTTTTCCTAAGTTAACAATCATGCCTATTTAACAATGGTCTGCATTTTTACATACTTAGCTCAACTGTGAAATACAAAGTGGAGTGTCATACAACTACCAGATACTCTCATGGTGAAGCAACCCAATCACTAGAGGCTCACTTCAGGAACTATATTTCACTAGCAGTTTTGGTCTTGAACTATGCAACTACGTGCAGCTTTCATTCAGGGCTTGTAAACAGTCCCATAATTGATTTAGCAAATCATTCAAACTTCTACATCCAACAGATAAGTTGTTTACTATCAACTCTTAAAATCTAGATACAGTGAAAATCATTAGAAACCTTATCTACAAAGTCTCATCCCAAAAATTAATTAGAGTAAAGGAATTATGGTTTGAAGCCTAATTTCTCCAAATAACAATGATCATGCTAACACATGCTTTGTACTTAAAATCCTGATCTCACTAAACATCAAATCCTACTTCAGAACTTCTAGCTAGTGAAATACAAGAACAGAAAAAAGAACTAATAAGCGCACCTCATTATTTACATCTGTACATTAAACACACCTTACCACATCTAAAAGGGATGTCTGGGTAAACCTTTTTGCTGAACTCAGTCTTTTTGTTGTCAGCTTCGCCCAAAAAAGGTTGAATTGAAATAATCTATTGCGGAGAGAAATTTCACCAAAAACAGAAAATCAACACCAACATATTCAATCCATTTGACAGAATTATGCAGTGACCTACTTTACTGCATGATTATCACCAAGAAAAAAATTGAATAAAATAAGTTGAGCAACAAAGCTAAGTATAACAAGAACTTCTCCATCAATTAGATCAAATGAAAACTTCTGATACTGCTATTTTGTGCTAATTTTAAACATTCCTAACAATAATTTCAAAAGCTATGTGGAAATGTCAGGCAAAGCTCAATTATCTGTACTCCAAAATCTACAGCTTATACATATCCCAGTTAATAACTTGTGATCCAGATCAGAAAAAAAAAAAAAAACCGAACCACAGCTGCAATTTCTTTGATATATCAAAGAAATTCCACCCTAACTTGTCCAAAAATTTCTATCATCTTCCAGCATTTGCAAAACAACTCTCCCCCGGTCAGAAAACTATCTACACATAAACATCCGAGACTTCCTGAACACCCCTCTAATATGTATTGTGATGTACACAACTCTCATAATTGGGTTCCATTTTCCTAGTTATTTTGTCAAGTTCCTATCCTGATGAGTTCGTTTATGGCCTATGCCAGAAATCTACCATTTTAGATTTTTACATGGAATGCTCTATCATCAAAACCTATTTTAAGCAATTCCCACCCTTTTAGATAGGCTTTTTCACAGCTTAAAGTAGAAGTATCATGCTAAATGGTAATTGGTTAATATCAGTAAAAAGTGGTTCTGTATTTTCCAAAACTCAGTAATATTCTAACTCTACTTCCACATAAAATTTTGAGATCCTATACAGAATGAGATTCTTAGCACTTTGACAGTTGGGAAAATAAATAGAATTTTAACATAATAAATTCGTTCTTGAGAAAATAATGTCAGTTATCAAAGTATAAAAAAAATTCAAAATCATTCCTATTGAAAAGATAGCCCAATTTTATTTTTTAATATTTACGACAAATTCATAAAAATAGAATGCAACTTAATGCCTCAAAAAGCTCTCAAAATAAAAAAACTGGGAAAAAACCAAATCTGGTTTAATTGAATAGCAAGGCTCAGTACCAAGTTTTGCATATTTCCAATCAGTTAGATAATATCTTCAGTTAGTTTTTTTTGGAAAAAATAAATATAATATGATTCCGTCAGTTACTAAGCTAGATATAGCATGTATATAGTTTCTTGGCTTAAAGCCTTCAGTTGCAGCATGTTTTCCTTCAATGTTTTTGTATCTAGAGAAGTAAAAGCAGATAATATATTAACATTCAAAAATATTAGCTGAAAAATGAGAAACTCAATCCACTATATAAAACCCTTAAAGCTATCTTAAAATTCAAACAAATAAAATGCCACCTTTAATGAAAGAAATACATTATGCCACCAACAAAAATCAATCCTACAAATTAAAGTTTGATAAGTTTTTTCCATAAATAACTATCCAGTTGCAACAAAAAATTATCCACTTCATCTTTATGTAGGAATTCGTTAAATCTGACAATGTGTTCATTTCAGATACAATAGTACTCTAGCTGATTCTATATCCACCAATGTGCTGTGTCTGACATCAAGAAAACTGGCATCACCAGCAAAAAATTCTTGTAGTAGTATGCTGATATCAACTTTATCAGCTCTGTTATAGTCCCCTATTAGGTGTGGTTATGAGTGACAAGGGCTATGAGGACAACAATTGAATCAGAAGGATAAGAAATTAAATATTCCTAAGAAATTGGCACATCAGCATCTACTATAACTCGCAAGCTCAATAAACTGATAAGATGGAACTTCATAATTAGACAAGATATTGTCAACATAAACTATCCAGTACCAACTAAAATTGACATCAAAGACAAAAACCAACAAACTTAACTGCCACTGAACTTCAAGGTCCGAAAACCATCTCCTTTAACATGGTAGCAACCTGAAACGACAACACTAGCATAAACCACCTCGAAAGAAGAGAAGAGGCATGGAATGGTGAATCACCTAACATGCAAGGTTCAAAATACCAAAGAAAGGCAACACAATTCAGGTTCCAAAAGACAAAGACGACTTAATGTTTATTCCCGTGGTCCTCAGAACTGACATTGTTTGACTTGCTTGCACCATCTAATGAGGTATGATCAATAGAATCTCTACAAAACAAATAAGGGCAACGTCATTCAAAGTTTAAAGAAATATACTGCTTAAATATAATAGAGAATGGCCTGACAACTCACGATTTTTGTTTCTTTGCTTTTTGCTTGATGGTAAGAACCATATCCATGGCCATCTTTTGGTGCTCTCTTGTTTGTGAATGGAGATCCAAGCCTTCAACAGTTTCACAATCAACTTTACAAATACGACACCATCCCATGGTTGTCGGCTTCCTCTTTCTTGAATTGTCATAAGGTTCCAAGTCACCCTAAGAAGAAAAAGAACATTTAGAATCAACCAACCAACGTGTAAGTACTACACAATATGAAATGTCAACTCAAGAAAATAACAGCATGTTCGCACCATTGAAGCACAAATATGAAAGTAAATATTTTTCAGAAACAATAGGGCGCTAAAAAAACACATAACATTGATACATTGAAAAAAGCTGAAGAAATTTACACTTAACTGCAAAGTTTCTTCTAAATCCTGGCTCACCAAATCTTGGATGACCAGGGTCAACAAAATTTCCCATCCTTGCATGACCTGGGTAAGCACCAAAACCAAAGGATTCTCCCCTTTGCAAATTACTAGGCAGTTCATGATGGTCAACATGCTCTCCCCTATACAAATGGTGGGGCAGCCCATCATGATGTCGACTCCCGAGATGCAAGTTGCCAGGGCTCTCAAACTCACCCCTGTGGAAATTCCCTGGAGGACCATGAAACTTGCTGTCATGAAATGAACTGCTAATTGGTCCCCCAAATTGGTTTAATTCGACGCTACTAATATCATCTGGGCCAGGATGAGCCCCAAATCGATGAAAGGATAAGCGAGGATAATCTCCACCTGGACTCCTTGGCACCAAGCGATCTCTATGCCAATTACCATACCCAGGACCTGATCCAAAATATTCCAGATAAACACGACCATAATTTGACATTTTTTGAGCACTTTCACTGAAACCAACTGGACTTCCTCCTACATCACTAGGATGCAACATGCCATCATGATGAAAAGGAGGTATAAATCTTGTTGGGACAGAGCTAGCTGGGGGTTCAAATTTGTAACCAGAATCATGATTCAAACTATACGGAACCTTGCCAGGAGGTCCTTGTGCTATGTCCATACCAACACCATGATGAACCTTATCCAAAGACCCAGAGGAGGTAAATTTACCGCCAAATTTATGAGCACGGTCAACATCTAAATTTGGAAAATGTTTAAGATCATCATCAATGGTGCGCCTAGTTGGGTCTTGGGGTAAGGGAATCAAATGCTCATCTGGAAAAGTTTTGGATGGGTCATCACGCAAGCCTAGTGTTGATGAGGAATCACGAGCCAAGGCTCCATTTGATCTCATTTTGTTTGAATACATGTCAGAATTCAGCCCAAATGGATCCAATCTTCTATCATCAGCATTGCTCCTCTGCTTTGGAGGCAGGACGTGCTCAACTTCAGTAGGAGTATGACCTTGATTATATGGCCCTGGTGGACGAGCATGAAGACCTGATCCCCTCCCAAAGGCTGAAGTAGAACCTGGGCCAGGGATGCCAGCAGGTAAAACTTCTGGTCCATAAGGCTGCTTGTACATAGGATGCTGAGAATGTTCAGGCAGTGAATTTAAGGCCTGACCGAAATGAGGTATATGTACAGGATCCAAAGGCCTGAGTTGAGTAACATGCACTGATGACTGTGTGTGATGTGGAAATCCAGGAGAAGGTATTTGCAACATTGAAGGCCCAACAGACTTTTTCTGAAGAACAGGGGGCCCATAATAACTTTGGGGAGGATGTTGCTTCCTTTCATCAGGAACTTGTACTGTATGAGAAGGCTGTAGTAAACCAGCACCTTGTATTTGACCAATTACAGAATGGCCTCCAGAAATTTCAGGAGCTGCCTTTTGCTCCTGCAATTTCACAACCTGTTCTTCAGTGTGTTCACATTCCTGCATTATGGGAGCTTTAAGTGGAGGTGTTTCTTTCATTTCTTTCCCATCTGACACAGAACTCTGTATCTTTTTGTGGTTGGCATCTGATGTATCTTTCTGCTCACCAGTACCCTCTATAGCCTCTTCTTTCACTGTCTTACTCCAGTGCCCTCCATTTGCAATTTGTGTAGCTTCTCCAATGGCTTTATTCTCTTCATCCACCAGTTTGATATCACTTTCAGATTTCACATTTTTTATGGCACCAGTATCAGCTTTAATACTGGAAATGGTGTCAGAATCGTCCATATCCCTTGTAACAGCTTTCTGAGAGGATTTTTCAGCTTCTACACCCTTATCATCCATGCCATCAGATCTATCAGACATTGGTTTTGAGCCAGCACCACAGTGTAGATCAGACAGCAATGGCACTTGATTGTTTGTCCTGAGAAAACTTCCTGAATGTTGATTAACACCAACCTGCACTGGCCTGAGATGAGTGCCACCAGGGGATCGTGGATATGGCAGTGTTGGCACCCCATGAGGTAGCACTGGAGGCCCTCCAGTAGCACTTTGATGGTTCAACATGCCAGGTGTTAATGCAATATTCTGCTGTGGCTGCTGTTGCAACAATTGTGGTGGGCCCTGGGGCCGAATTGGGGACTGTGTATGCACTTGTTGTTGTATATAAGGAACTAGCTGATTTTTCTGATTCTGTCCTGGCCCTAAAGGTTGTCCAGATGAAGGCTGTTGATGCTGTAAATATTGCTGATTCATTGGAGGCTGAACTGGTTGCATTACAGGTCGTTGGTGGACAGGAACTACCGGTTGATGACTGTGAGAATGAACCGGAAGCTGTTGTAATGGAGGGGCATTTGGTGGTTGATCATGTACAGGTAACAAACCTGGTTGTTGCAAGTTTTGAAATGTAGCCTGGGGTGGTGGTCTTAGAGGATGCTGTTGTGGCAACTGAAACTGCATCTGACCTGGATGTTGTGGCTGAAGTTGGGATCCACTTTGAGGATGAACATCCATTTGCTGATACCGGTTTCCTACCTGAATTTGCTGAGGCTGGGGCTGTGGATAAGAATGGTGACCTGTGACTGCATTAGCTGATAGGTGATGTGCCTGAGGCTGAATAATAGGATTCACAGGTTGGTTGGGGTGAGGATGTTGTTGAGCATGCATCTGTGTCGTATGTGAAACAGGTAGAGGTTGAGGGGCTGGATGATGTTGGGGGTAGAACTGTGAATGAGTCTGTACTTGACTTTGGGGCTGTAGATGTTGCATCTGCAGTTGAGGCTGCTGATTTTGAGGCATTTGCATGCTCTGTGGATATGACTGAACTATTTGTGCTTGGGGATGGGACTGAGCTTGAAGGGGTGGGTGGCCATGAATTGGCAACTGTGACTGTTGTTGAACATGAGATTGTGGCTGAATTGCAGGGTGAGTTTGCTGTTGTAGGCTGAACTGGGCCTGGTTATGGGGTTGAGAGACAACAGGAAGCTGACTGTGAGAGAGATGTGGTGGAGGTTGAGAAAGTGGTTGTGTTTGTGGCACCTGTGGTTGAACTTGCAGATTTGTTTGTTGCTGAGCTTGTGGATGTTGAGGCTGAATGTACGTCTGAGGCTGCTGGGATTGCGCAACTGGTTGCTGTTGATATGGGTAGTAATGTTGATAATGATGTTGATATGGGTCATACCCAGGATAACTCTGGTAGTATTGTTGATATTGCTGTTGCTGTTGCTGTTGATACCATTGTTCTCCTGTTGGTGCAGCTGTTTGTAGCCCAGGATGGGCCTGAGAAGTCACACTAGCAAGTGCATTTGGATCTTGCCCAGGTTGTGAGGAGGCCACAGATTGAACCTGAGTAATAGCCATTCCTACCTGGGTAGCAGCCTGCGTCTGATCAGATGTAGGTCCTGCCCCTGTAGTGGCAGCACTCTGACCCTCGGAATGCTGTGTTTGAAGTTGCACGCCCTAACAGGGAATACAAGAGAACAAAAGTCAAACTTCTAAAATGCATGGGCAGAAACCATATCTAAAGCCCCAAGATCCAAAATTTTCGAACTCACAGGACAATTTTGTGCATGTTCCTGCACTTGGCGATGCACAATTTGAACAGCACATCTGTTGCATACAACAGGGGAATTGCCAAAGGCACATGCAGAACAATGATTTGTGCACTCTGATAGAGGTCCCTGCCACGTACAACCACTCCTATGGTATAGACAATGAACCGTTACCTTCCCTATGGTTTCAGCAAGTGTTTTGTTGGATTCAACAAGCGGCTGCAAAAAATAAATTGAAACGAGTCCTTTAGAGAGTGAATAAATAAAATGTCGACAAAATCCCCCTTAACAACTTTTTGGTGTGAGGAGAAACCTTGGCATCTGCTTCCGTGACTAAGTAGCCATCATAGGGGCAAGCGCGGGTCGTGCTCACAACGTATGTTAGGCATGGTTTACAATACAGGTGAGTGCACTGTGACTGTAATGCTTCATTGGGGTATACTAGTAGACGACAGACAGGACAAAAATACTCCCCAGCTAGAGAATGAATATTAGGTATGCATTCATTATCAAATCCCATTATGTGGTACAAATACTCAACTCCAAAAGAGTATCGATGATCTCAATTAAGATAACTGCAATTGCATATCAAACAATGGGTCATCTGCATACAAATCAAACTTTCTTTGAATCAGCTGAGGGCTTAGATGAGATAAAATTATGCAGCAAGAGTTAAAAATAATAATCAAAACAAAATGAAAAAAGAAAAGATCAAGAATTTGATACACATATATATAACTATCAAAACAAAGATCTGAAGGATTCTGAATTTGCAAGAACCAAGAATAATCATTACTTGTACAAGGGAAAGGAAAGGAAATATTGAGAGGAAAAGAGGAGAAAAGAATGGAAGAGAAATAAGATTTCCTTTCTTCTGTTTGTTTTCCTAATTGATCAAAGGAGGGAATTGAAGAGATTCTCTTATAATTTACATATGTTTGTATTTTCTTGTCTTAGATTTCTCCTCCTTTCCCACCAATTTGAAGAGAAATATATTTGGCTCAAATTTCCCTCATTTTCCTCTCCATTCTCTCACTTTCTCTTTGCTTATTTTTGTCCAAACGGTGGAAATCAAGAGAAGTTCAATTCTCTTCCTTTCTTTTCTCTTGCTTTCCTTCAATCCAAACCAAGGCTAAGGGGGAAAAAAACAGAACAAGCATTTTATAGTTCCTGTCGTATAAGTGAAATCATTTCATGCACATCGCAGATTGGTTTGCACAACATAATTGTATATAAAGTCAAATGCTTAATCAATTCCGCATATCTGCTTCATCAAATCAAGGTAAAAAGTAAAAATTCAGTGCACTTCTCATCAATCCAACAATTTCTCGAACAAAAAGACTAGAAATCAAGTAGCTCAACTTTCACCAGATTATATCTACTGATAACTGCAGAATAAACTTAACGCGCACGAAAACCTACACCATGAACAACATAAAAGAAAACGCCACAATCCAAAAATCGCAGTCACTGCACGTGTCTTATCCACATTTACTTACCAGCGAAATGAAAACAATAAGAAGCAAGAAAAGCAAGAGAAAGACAAAAGAAAGCGATCGACGTACCATTAAAATTTCAGGTAGATAACAATCGAAAGCAACTGCAAGATAAAGCGATGAAGAAAAGAAGGGAGAAAACGGAAGTGTTAGGGCTTGGGAATCCAGAACCCAAGTTGGAACACAGAGTCGGCACTTGTAAGCGGAATACTATAAGACTAAATAGGGAAAAACAAAAGCCCACGCACGACAGAGGAGGTGTGCTGATAAACCAAAAGGTATTGGCGATCGATATTGTTATTTATTGATAAATTATAGATAAAAATTATTTTATTTTATTAAAATAAATAATTTTAAATTTTATTTATAAATTAATTTATTTTTAATATATTTTACTTTTAAATCAAAAATTTATTTAAAACTGATATGTTTTGAAGATATTTTAAATTTAATTCTATTCATTAACAACTATCAAATTAATTTTATTTCACTTTATTATTATATTTTATATAATATTTATTAATAAAATATAGATATATTTTATTTTATTTTATTTTATCAAAATAAATAATTTTAAAATTAAATTTTATCTATCAGTTAATATTTATTTTAAATTTTTACTTATTAAATCAAAATTTTATTTAATATATATATTTTGAAGATATTTTAAATTTAAATATATTCGCTAATAACTATTAAATTTATTTTATTTTATTATAAAAATTAAATTAAATTATTCATAATTTAAATTAATTGAATATAATATGAAATTAAATTATTCATATTTTTTGTTAATAAGTAAATAGAATATATTTAGTTGATAGTAAATCAAATTATAAAAAAAAAGAGAACAAAAATCAATTTTTGTATTTTTCATAAATGTTTTGAAATTTGAAAGAAACCAAAACTAAAAACAAACACCAAAAACTCAAATAAATAAATTTTTACTAAATTTGAAAACTAAAAAGATAAATATAAACAAACAAGCCCTAAAAGTATTTGCTAAGAAACTTAAGAAGTACATTTTTATATGAATATATCTTGCAATATTATGTCATTAACTTTTAAAATGTGAAAGCGATCTAGAAGGGGGGTTGAATAGATCGTCTAAACTTTTTCGCAGAGTTCTACAAAAAACACGGAATTAATACACAAGAAACAATCAAATTAAACAAATGAAAAGAGTAGGGAAGAAAAGCAAACACTGTTT
>JAOTAY010000008.1:28646404-28666982 GCA_025629805.1 Erythroxylum baracoense | reverse complement strand
ACTAGTTATATTATGCTCATACAAATAAAACCAAACTCTTTTGTTTTATTAATAATAAATATTTTCATTACAATATTATAACTAGAAGAAAATTAAGTTATATATAAATACATTTGCTTTCCAGGGCTCTATATTTACATAACCCTAACATACAAAAATAGAAATAATGGTAAAAATTGTGCTTTTAAAATTGATTTTGAGAAAGTTTATGACACTGTCAATTGGAGTTCCATCTTAAACACATTAAGGGATTTTGGCTTTCTAGAAATTTTCATTGAATGGGGTTTTTAATGTATCATTTTTGTTTCCTATAGAATTCATTTTAACGGGTAACCTTTTAGGCCTATTCATATAGTTAGAGGCATTAGACAAGGGGATCTTATTTCCCCTTATTTGTTCTCTTTGGTATATGAAGTTCTCACAAGAATCCTCAAAAGAACCGTCATTATGAATTCAAACTTCAAGTTTCATTCCAAATGTAAAAACCTTAACATTATTAGCCTTATCTTTGTTGATGATATTTTTATCTTCTCTAAAGCAGATATCAAATTAGTCTCTATAATATCAAAAGCCTATAAGATGTTCAAGACGATCTCTGGTCTACTTATTAATAGTGAAAAATCCAACTTCTTTATCTCTGCAAGTGATATTCACTTATCTGCAAGGTGTGTAAGGATCTCTTCCATCACAAACTTCAAGGAATCTCATCTTCCTATCAAATGTCTTGATGTTCCTATCTCTTCCATCAAGCCTATATTCTTCGATTTTAGGTCTCTTTTGAATAAAATTAAGAACATAATACAGAATTGGAGCTTCATGACTCTCTTTCTAATAAGTAGACCATATGTCAATTGGTAAATTCTATACTCTCCTCACTTACCAACTGTTGGGCTGCACACGTTGTATTTCCTAAAGTAATGACTAAAATGATAGAAAAAATCTTTGGAAATTTCCTATAGTCTGCAAATGGTAGAGATAGCTGGAAAGTCAACTGGTTTGAGGTGTGTAAGCCTAAAGAAACTGATGGATTAGGTGTTCTTCCAATCAAAATGCTTAATTACGTCCTTACAAAAAGAATTTAGAGACTACTATCAGAGAAACAATCTTTATGGGTTAAATGGGTGCATTCATATAATATAAACAACAATAACTTATGGAATGCAACCATAAGCTATAACATGTATAAAACGTTTAAGTGTACCAAGCTAAAAAACCATTTCCTTTTTATCAACCAATAACATCATCTCAATTCATATAAGATTTAACTTTCAAGCTGCAATTCATATATTGCTAAAACATAAAATTATATTAAAAATATTCACTTTTAATGAATCATTCACATGAAACTCATAATCAATATTCACTTCATGATAGAATAGAAATCCTTTTCGTAAAACCAATTTAAAATAAACTCACAGTTTTATAACTTATTGCCAAGCACACTTACGTATTTTGTACCTCTCATTTACCTACACAAAGCGTATTTTACTTAGGCATTTATTTCCAAATTAGGAAGTAAGGCATTTAAAACTATATATTTGGTTTAACCAAATTTGAGATTAGTATTTAATCATGTAATAGGTACGCTAATTGTATTTCTGCTTACTTCCATAAGCTAACCTATTATTCTCCATTTCAATGTCTAACTTTAAAAGTCACTTAAATACCATCTTTTACCCATTCTAACTTACCAATTTCTTCAAAGCACTATCTCACCCAATTAATTCACCATAACCATAATCAAAGTTCAAGAACTCCGTTTCCTCTTTAAGGTCGAATTGTCCTCACAACACATACACACATACATCATCCTTTCATTTTCTTTCCAATTTTTCCACACAATTCACCTAAGATTCATGCCAAACATCATCCAACACATCATAAACCATTTCAACTTCATTACTTTTCACATACATACCATATAATAATTTTTTCAAATAATAACAAAAAACTTCATTTAACAATTTTAATGATACAAATACACTTAATGACCATCCTTAATCATATTCACATGGTTATTATTTCATAATCATGCCCTTAAGGCTAAACATAACATATCTTACTTCAAACCTTTCCAATTCAATTCTTTTTCATTTCTTTACTTCATTAGCATCAAAAACATGCAATGAACATCAAAATAGGATTTTGGATCAAATCATACTAAAAAAAACTAGCCATGGCTGATTCTTCATATTTTGATTTTCCTGGTTTGTTTCTTGTTTTCAACCCTTAAATGCTTCCAAACTCATTATCTACTCTATGGCAAGTCAAAAATCACCATTTATCTTAAATACATCCATCCTATAAAAAAAAACTCACAAATCTGGAAACTTAAGCTAGGAAAACTTACCAATTTATCTTCCAATCTCTTAGGTATTTGATGAGAACTTTTACTTGATCAATATCTCTTCAAAATCTCCATCAAAACCTACTAAAAATGGTTGTACCCTTCTTCCTCTCAAGCTTGGCCTCTTTTCTTCTTTTATTTTGGTCTCTCACGACTACACACTAAAATGAAGCAACCTTGTCTTACTTTTGGCTTTTTATACTCCTCTAGTGTATTTCACATATCACCTTCATATTAGTCCATTGTAATGACTCATTAATCCACTAACTTTATACAAAAAGACCAAATTGCCCTTATTGAGTTTAATTCACCAACCACCTGAATTACATTCCAAAAATATTCCGTAACTGTCTTATTATCAAGTTGACTATAAAATACTCTAATTAAGGTCAATACTTATTGATTGAATGCTTTTAAAAAATTCAAATGGGTTTAAAGTCATCAATACCCATTACTTTCTAAAAAGAGCATTTTAATCCTAAACTTTTGAAACTCCTGAAATTCATCTGATCGGACTTATTTTGATCCGTTTTAGTATCATTGGACTATAATACTTATTTTGGATAATTTTCAATATTTCGGGATTAAGTCCCCTAAAAATCACTATTCACCCATATTTAATATTCATCTGCAAATACTATTCACTAAAAATAAAAAATTTATATTCAATGAAAGGAAAGGTTTGGGGTTTTACAAAAAAGATCTTCCTAAGATAACATTCTCTTTCATTTCAAGGATGACAAAATTAATAGGAAGAGAGTTTTTTTAACCTTAACTAGTACATTTTCTAATATGCTCAAAGTGAGTTTAATAAAACAATTAAATGAGTGTAAGGTTATAGTTTTTAATGTTAATGTTTAAGGAATCAATTTTTTATCAATTGAACAAGGCATCAAGTATATATTAGCACCAAAATCAAATAAAATTAGAGAAATCAACATTACTGATAGTGTAAGAATAGAGAAAGTCCTTAGACACTTAAGCTTTTGTATTAATTTGTTCTAGATAATAAAACTGCATCTCTCAATTTAGTCAATCATCTTAAACTCTTCTAATCTCCTTATTTTTGTGATGATTTCATTAAGTAATTTAGTATGACAAGTATTTATGCTAAGGATCTATATATGGATGTTTATATGTAGCTATAAAAAACTTTTAAAACTTATAAAATTGTTTATATATTTTCCTTAAGCCTTTAAGAGAAGGGTATATGAAAAATATAAGGTTTTACTAGAGATGAATCTTTTTAGACGTTCTTCTCCTTACGTTTGTGATTGATTTATTCTATGACAGTCAATATTGTAACAACCACAAGTGCACAATGTAACTGTAGCTAATACTGATAAGTACGAGTCGATCCCACGAAGATGAGGAATACTAGTAATTACCCTTCCCCTATTATCTAGTATAAGAATTGATTTTAGGTTTTTAATGAAAAGAAACCAAAATTATGGCAAGTAAAATAAAATAGGTAATGAAATCGAATAGAGAATTAAGGAAGCACTTAGGAAATTATCGATATCTAGAATAAGTATCTAAGTTTTGAATCTCCCTAAACCCTTAATAGATTGATCTTTTATTATACAATTTTTTTATTGATTTATTGGACCGTGGAGATTCTTATGGTATACTAATAGCCAACCTTGAGTCTACTAATAACTAATCCTAAGGTTTTCAACCGAATTACTCAGGTTAAAGTTTCAAGATTGCTTTACCGATTTATGAATCCCTTTATTAGATTTGACCCTAATTCAGAAGATTTATGTCATCCTATCTCTAAAGTTGCAATCAACTCCTTCCAATTACGATAGATCTAGTCAACCAAGGATTTCTCAATCTCTATGTATGAAATCATATTATAAATAAAACACATAATCAGATCCAATATAACAATCAAACCAATTGCACTAATAAAAGTATTAAATCATATTAAAGTGTTAACATAAGGTCATCTAACCTAAATACTAATTGGACGTTTAGTTACATATAATGGAACACGAAATCAAACATACATTGAAGGAAAAACAAATAGAAAACAATGGGTTGATAATTCTAGATCTCCTTGATTGTCTTCTGTCGAATATTCTCATGATGTAGGAGTTTGATCTTATATTTCGATGGATATGTCTATGATTTCTTCATATTTTCCACCTCTCTGGACCAAAATCGCCCTTTGAGAATGAACTCCATGTATGGAAATCACTCCCAATGTCTCCTTTGTGACTGCTAACTCCTATTGCCTTCAAACACGTCGTTTATATTAAAATTTAGTGATATTAAAATTTAGTGCTCTAGGGAGATGTATGGTTTGATGCATAGCCGTGCATCAGACCGTGCATACTAAAAAATTACAATAATCGTGAAGATGCACAGGCTTAGGGAAATGCACGGTTGTGAATCCTTTATGTACTTCAAATCTTCAATTTCTGTCATGATATCATCCAAATTCTTCTCCTTTTAGTCCATGAAGGCAATTATACTCTATAAACACACTTGAACAGGATTAAATACCAAATATACACTAAAAGGATTAAAAATAAAGAAAAAACACATCACATATGAGGTAAATTATGATTGATTATGCATTTATCAAATATCTCTACACTTAAGCTTTTGCTTGTCCTCAAGCAAACAAAATCTAAATTATAAATTTTACAACTTCAATCCATTTTAATGTACAATTAGAGTCAAGTTGTCATAAAATTAGTTTCCTAAGTAATATTAATAATAATCACATCAACAATCACATTGAAATCAAAAGCATATCATTTTACACCCTCTCCAAGATTTTGCTCAACGCACTTAAGTGTTTAGAGTGAAAAGTCTCAAAACTCTCAATCTACGCATGGTAGAATTCTTACGATATGCTTGCAATAAAATCACATCCCCACTACTTATGTAAAAACTAAAAAAAAAATCAAAGTTGTTTCTGTAGGATGTATTGGTGCTTAGGTATAATATGAATGGAACAATAAAGGGGTTAAGTGAAGGAAATTTAATGAAAGAAATACTACAAGATTTGTTTACAAAGCATACAGATCCTTTCATCACAATTCTATTGGTACCATATATTTTTCTTTTTTATTTTTTTTTCTTCTTTTTCCTTTTTCTTCTTTTTTCTCTTTTCCTTTTTTAAAATTAAACAATCAATACCACAATTTAATAAATATGGGACCTTTCACAAATTTCAAGTCTCAATACGTAAATAATGAAAATAACCTTCATGGCTCAAACCAATAAATAAGCCTTCAAAGAAAAATAGGATAAAGATTAATATGTGGGCTTAGTCAATGAAAAAGGCTAAGGCTCAACTTGATTATTCCTAAAGATAAATTTTTAGGTATGGTAATTTCCATCAAAATAGGCTAAAGAAAATTGTTGAATATAAGTGCCTTCATCATATCAACGCTTCTAACTTAACAAATATGGTTTCAATATGCATAATAAAAGGAAGTTCTAGAATTATCCTACTATACACAATATCACATATATGAAAAAATAATAAGAGCTTTAAAAATTTTGAAAATGTGCTCTTTAAGCTCAAAAGCTCACAAAAATGGGTATATATGTATGTAAATAATATACAATTTCATTTAACTTGAATATTTCAATGATTATGAAAAATATGACTTAGAAAACTAATTTCGTTCTAACCATCATCCTTTTGCATACCAATTCAAATAATATTCAACAATGAAACATAATATTCATGGATAGATTTCAATCAATTTAGAATATTAGTTGATAGAATTGATAATCAAGATTACAATAAGCTTAAAGTAAATCGTTAAAAATTCAATAAACCTATCCCCACATTTAAAGTTGTACATTGTCCTCAATATACAAAATATATACATGTAAGATAAGTCAGAGGTTTAGTTGGTACTTTCTTGCATATGATGATTTCTGATTTGAATCCATCCAATATGAGACTAACATCCTTGCAAAATATAAAAGAAAAGGATAAAAAGAAACAAAAGAAATAACATAAAAAATAAAACCCTATACTAATATGAAAGAAAAAACAAAATAATATAGAAATTGAAATAAAATTAAAGCTAACTCATAGGTTACTTCCCATGTAGTACTTCTTTAATGTCTTTAGCTCGACGTAACCTACATGTTGACGTCATCTTGGATTAATAATTAATGGCTTACTTCCACCCTTTGCTTTACAAAGTGGTTTTATGGCTTATAAACAAACCACATGTTGTAAGATGATCAAAAGGATATAATGTATTAAGTTAGTAAAATCAATTAATTACATTAATGCCCTTTTAATGACAAACTGTTAAGAAAATGAGGGATAATGAAACTCCTTGAATCGTCAACTAACTCTAACAATTTATCTTTGAGGATGTGGGAACCCTCTGTACTTAAGGTTACTGATCGGGGTGTTACGTTATGAAACAGTTTTAATATTTTTAACCTCAATATTTTTCCAAGCACACGGGTCATTTGTGTAGTAACTAAGGTATTGATCCCACGAGAATGGTTAATCTAATCCTAAAATCTAAGGCTTGACTAAATTTCACAATTAATCAAAATAAACAACTAATGCAAAAATTAACCAATCAACAATCAATATCAAGAATTGAACTCATAAAATATAAACAAACTAGCAATTTTTGCACAACCAAATCCATAATCAACCTAGAAACTACCAATTGAGAGAAAGGGGGTTTTAATTCGAAATTAATGAAAATCTAATCAATTATGGAATTATCGAATTATCGGGTCTAGACGATTCTAAGGTGGATTACTCTCTCTCGAATTATAATCTTTAACCTAATTTATAATCCCTAATTTAAATTATGGAATTGTAATATCTCGATTTCTAATTTACCCAAAACCTAAATTAGTTCCGAATTTGTCTAATAACCTACCGGAAACCTAAGCTCGATCTCTCGTTACATGATTTTACCGGTTTGATTCAATTCTTATCTACCAAACTACCTAACTCTCATTAGTCTAATTTGATGATATTCACTCGGTTCATCGTCTTAGTTTATTATCGAATTATTAAGCATAGATATTGAATCATAAATAACTCAATTAAAACACAATAAATCAAATTTCATTAATCTCAAGAATTAAAATCCCGAAGGTGAGTTTAGAAAAAAACAACGTTCAACAACAAATATTCTCAATGATTATCCCAATTCTATACATCAATAAAATTGAAATAAAAACAGAAAATACTATCAGAATGGACTCGTGGAGGCAGCAACTGCGGGAAACCACCTGTTCCGGAAAGTACTTCTCATCAGGCTTCTTCTCTGTGTTTCTCTTCCTTCGTCTCCTTCCTTAAATCTCTCGATATGCTCTCTCGGGTTTTGGAATTTGGTGGCTAATCAAGGCTCTTCCAGGACTGCCTCTTCTGTCCCTTAATATTATATTTATACTTTGGAAGCCCTAGGGTTGATTTGGGGTCAAAATGGTCTAAAAAGTCTTGCGAAACTTGAGTTTTTATGTCAGCCCGATGTAGTCATGATCGTGGCCTGGTACAGAGCTCTCAGTCATGATCGTGGCCCAAAGTGCAGGATCGTGGCCAGGGTCCTATCAACTTGCCTCTTTCTGTAACGATCGTGACTTGTTATGTTATGATCATGGGCCATGTTTTTGGCCTGAAACTCTTCGAAACTTCTCCGTTCTTCGCCGTTTACCCAGAAACACTAACAAACACATCAAGGTACCTAAAAAATATAACATTTAAGCTTAATGACTCATACTAACCCATAAAAAACAATTAAACACATAAACTAACACAATTAAAATATAAATACACACTAAACACTCAAATTAACATTAAATACTTAACAAATTGAATCCTAAAACATCATGCAAATCACAACTATCAACATTCCCACACTTAAATGTTTGCTTGTCCTCAAGCAAACAAAACAACAAACACATAACACACAATGCAATAATGAGGCAATGGCTTCGACTTCATGAAATAAATTTAATCTTAAACACAATCATACAAGTTATATTTAATCATTAACATGCAAAATCTATCTCTAGGGGCTTTGAACTAAATATATAATTTAATCGAGATCTAAATGTTAATTTATTTACCCTTTTTAATTGTACACATACATTAATAATTCTTTGGTCTTTCAGACTCTGTAACTGTTCCTAAGTGTATTTTCATGAAAAGTCAAACTTATTACAAGTCTGGTAGGTTTTATTAATTAAATACATTTTTTCTTTTAATTTGTTTTTAAACATAGACTTAGTCTTTTTGTGTGGAGGCAAACATTGTCATGTTTTTATTAAACAGCTTGGTTGAAACGTTATTATAGCTTTTTGATGTGAAGGCACACATTTGTGATGTGCGTCGATCCGGTTACTCAACTATATCACATTTTCAACTGGCTACTAGATTTATTCATAACCCGAAGGCCAATGAAATAGTGATTTATTTAATAAAAAATACTTTCTTTTTTTATTACCTACCTTTTGTTTAAGTTACTCATTTCTATGAAAAATACTAGTTAAGCTACTTAAGTTAAAAGGCCTCAAATAATGAATGAATGTGACAACCTATAGGGTGCTAAATTTACACTAAATCCTAATTAAGCTATATATTTATCCAAAGAATCCTATTTCACTAATTTTGCGAGCTAATGATTATTTACAATCTAATAGACTATGTTCAAAATTAAATAAATTTCACTCCATCTAAGCCATTGACACGTTCATACAGTTCACAAAGTGCAACCTAATAACTATCACACAATATGCAAAATCACATTCAAAAACAAAACACATAACCCTATCCACACTTGAACAACACATTGTCCTCAATGTGTGAAGGGAACACACAAGCACATAAAAGACAAGAAAAATACAGAAATTAAAGTAAACAAAAAAAATAAAATAACATAAAAATTAAAACTGAAGGCTAATTTGAAAAAGAAAAATAAACGGGTTAGACACAAATCCTATAGAGATTGAGGTGGTGACGGTGTCGGAGGCGGCAATTGAACGCCCTAAGCCTTGAAATATTTGTGGATCTGACAAATATCCCAGTTTTGACATCTTTGTTTCGAGGCTATCTCCTTCACCATTCTGGTGTTTTCTGCGAGTGTCTTGTCAGTTTCGGAGATTGCATCCAAAACCTCCTTACAGCCATGTTCTTCTTCCTCTTCCTTAGATTCTTCACTTGATTCCTCTTCCTACCAAGGTGGCGCTGAGCTCGAACTTGCCTGACTTGCTCTGATTCGGACATGTGTCTTCTGACCGATATCCCTATGTTCCATACTATAGGACTTAAGGATTTCAAGCTGCCATAAGTGATAATGGTTTCAGAATTTTGGGAGATAAACAGTTAATCCCCTCTGTTCCATGCCAAAAATTCTATAATGGCAGACACTATATACCCCATTCCTAGATTATTGCTCCTCTTACGAGGAGTCGTAACAATGGCATTCAGCACATGTGTGGATATACAGACTAGAATACTGTGGTCTATGCACCACAACGTAAAAAGTTCCTTTGTGGAACACTTGTTGGTTTTGGTTTTATTGAAAACTAGCTGACACATAAATTTGTGCAGCAAGTGTTCGTAGGACCTTATAATGTTATTATGAGCATTCTTGGCATGAAATTAACCAATTCCAATAAACTCATTCCAGTATTGAGAAGGACAAAAGTCTTCATAATGATCGACGATGGAGGATTCAGGGAATTCACACATCTCGCACATGATTTCTACATTTAATTCATTGGCTCGTCGTCCCAACCTAAACCACAATTCTTTTGGATTCCTAGGGTTGTAGGTCAGGTAAGTGAAAAATTTTAGTGTAAGCTCCTGATAAATAGGAAATTGAAATCGTATGAATTGGGCCCACTGGATCCTCTCAGGTAGGTTTTCTACTCCCTCATGCAACTCTAGCCTATCGAATGTGTCAATATCAAAGTACTTAGGAACTACAATTTGTCTAGCATGAAGGGATCATAAACGAGTACCTTCCTCCTCTGTGTAGATTGGGATGGGTGCACCAAAGTCTATTGCCCAGTTTCTTTGTCCACATTGTGCAACTTGTTGTCGTCCGTATGGCTCCCGTCGGGCTGATTGTTTAATGCGTGGCAAAATTAGGTAGAATGTGAAAGAAAATTGTTAGGTTGAAAAATTTTAGAGAGATATGAGAGCTTTTGTGGCTTGAAGTCTAGAGAGATAAAGTAAAAGTGAAAGTGAAAGTAAAAGTGAAGTTAGAATTGAATATATAGGTAGTTAAAAGAGTAAAATGGTAAAAATTTCATTAAAAATTGCGTGCTCCCCTTGTTCTGCATAGTCACAGGCCACGATAGTGGCCAGCAATTTCCACCACTTCTTGATTTTTCCTTCCTTTGTTCTTTTTCTAATCTTTCCAATTTCACTTCTTAATTCTTTTGTAACCCCTTTTTACCTCTCTTTACTTGCTTGCTCAAGTCATTCATTCCTTCCGAAATCCTATTCCTTCTTTATTTATTCAAAATAAAAAAATAATCCTAACTTTATAATTCAAATGTTCTAACTAAAACAATCAAAGAACTACTTTTTCATAGGTTGCCTCCCATGCAGCGCTTCTTTTAACGTCGGTAGCTCGACGTTGCTTTAAACTCACGATGGTTCGAATCCAAGTCGCAATGGTAGCGTAGTCATTAATCGTAAAGTTTGCACTTAAGTTACCATGCTATAGGTCCCACCTTCCTTACAATTCTCCTTTCCTCGCTTTCTTCTTCTTGAGCGCTTCTTCCTAAAAGCATTCCCCGGATCCTCAATATCTTTCCATTCTCCTGGAGGTTCGGGTTCCTTAATATCCATTGGAGGTGAAGGAGAACCGTACTCTCTTCTAGCCACCTTGAAGGTCAATTTCTCCTTTCTTATTCGCAGATTTAATTCACCCCCATCGACATCAATTATTGAACACGTAGTGACCAAGAACGATTGTCCAAAAACTATCAGGGTGTCCTCATCTTTGCTAATGTCCAGTATGTAGAAGTTTATTGGGAAGATATATTTATCAACTTTTACTAGCACATCCTTTATAATCTTCATCGGTTTATGCATTGTTCTATCGACCTTCTTTACCAAAAACTTAGTGGGCACTAACTCTCTTAACCCCAACTTTAGATAAAAAGTGTAGGACATCATGTTTATACTCACGCCCTAATCTATGAATGTCCTATCTATGATGATTCTATTAATGCTATAGGGGATGAAAAAGTCCCCTAGGTCCTCCTTCTCTTGTGCGATGTTGGGATCATTTTTTGGTACTTGCTCCTTAACTTTCTTTTTGACAGATTCCTTTAATCTAAGCTCTGTCTGTAGTTGTTCCGTCACTTCCTCAATCTTGTTGGAGCTAATCTTCTGTAATTGCCTCACTGTCCTCTTTGCATATAACTCCTGTTACTGTACAATAGGGAATAGAAATACACATTGAGTTGCCTTAAGTTACTCGATCACGGACTCACTTGGAAAGTCTTCTTTAATTGCTTGACTTTCTCCTTCATCTTCTCCTCCCTTTACCTTCTCAGGTTCCTCATCCTAGGTTTTATTGATTGCCATGATCCGTTCTTTCGGATTAGACTCGGTGTTGCTTGGAAGAGTTCCAACATTCTGAGTAGACATTGCTTCTGCGAGTTAGCCTACTTGGACTTCTAGATTATGTATGGATGAGGCATGGTTCTTTGTGACTTGCTTGAATTTGCTCTCGAGCCTCCTATGTGCTTCCTTCATGCCCCCAATCTTATCCAAAATCTTATCCAATTTTGATTCCATCGAGATTGCTTTATCTTGCTGGAAGCTGGATTGTCCCTGAGGCCTGAACTGTCCTCCATTGTTGTTTGACCAGGAGAAGTTAAGGTGGTTCTTCCACTCAAGGTTGTAAGTGTTGGAGTAGGGATTGTTATCTCCTCCTCGTCTATATTGTGCCCCCATGTAATTCACTTGCTCTTGACTGTCCTCTTTCATCAAATAACAATCCACAGTATCATGGTCTATCTGGCTATAAAGCTCACACTTCAACTGTGCAGCCCTCACCTGAACTGAGGAAGATTCCATCATGTTGTTTAGTTATCGCGTCAGGCTGTCGATCTTCGCTTGCATCTCTGTCATTTGATCTACCACGATAATTCCCTTTTACTCTCTGAAAGTAGCCGGTGGCCTCCCCCGCTCGTTTGTCCATAAGCAATTGTTGCTTGCCATTTCCTCTATTAACTCCTTCACTTTATCAACAGTCTTTTGCATTAAGGATCCTTCAAACGCTGCATTGAATGTGCCTCTTATCGGTGTGTTAACTCCATTATAGAAGGTTTGCAAAAGGAATTCCTTTGGTAGGTTATAGTATGGGCACTTCCTTTGTAGATCCTTATATCTTTCCTACGCTTCGTAAATTGATTACCTATCACCTTGTTGGAAGTTAGTGATTTCCTTAATTATCTTGGTGGTCTTGGTCAATGGAAAATACTTGTCCAAAACGGCACGCACAAGCTGATCCCATATCGTGATGTTGGATAGGCGCAATGAATGGTACCAAGCCTTCGCTCTATCTCTAAGAGTGAGAGGAAACAACCTGATTCTAACAACATCCTCTGACATCTGATGATACTGAAAAGTATCACAGATCTTGAGGAAGTTAACGATGTGCACGTTGGGATCCTTATTCATCAATCCATAAAATTGCACATTCTGTTGAAGCATATTGAGGAGTGTTGGTTTTATCTCGAATGAGACCGCTTGAATAGGTGGCCTAGCCACTCCTTGGTTCGATGGGTTGAACCCCAGCCTCATGAAGTCTATTAGGGTCCTTTGTTGCCATCCTTGATTTGCTTCCTGATCCATATTCTGTTGAAACTCCTAGACCATTGTTGATTTTTTGATCTCTTCTTCTTTTTCTCACCGAGCTTTCCTAAGGGTTCGTTCTAGTCGGTTAATATCTAAATCTAGCGTCTCCACTCCACGATTCGAACCTCTTGTGACTCTTGTATTCATATAAGAGCACGATTCTGAAATAAAAATTAAAGAATGGAACAAAAAATAAAAACTAATCTAAACACCTTAAACCGTAGAACTAAACTATCGGCTCCCTGGTAATGCGACAAAAACTTGATTGGGGTGTTACACTATGAAGAAGTTTTAATATTTTTAACCTTAATATTTCTACAAGTGCATAGTACCTAAGGTATCGATCCCACGAGGAGGGTTAATCTAATCCTAAAATTTAAGGCTTGACTAAATTTCACAATAAATCAAAACAAACAACTAATGTAGAAATTAACCAATCAACATTCAATATAAAGAATTGAACTCATAAAATATAAACAAACTAGAAATTTTTGCACAACCAAATCCAGAATCAACCTGGAAACTACCAATTGAGAGAAAAGGGGTTTCAATCTAAAATTAATAAAAATCTAATCAACAATGGAATTATCGAATTATCAGGTTTAGACGGTCCTAGGGTGGATTACTCACTTTCGAGTTATACTCTTTAACCCTAATTTATAATCCCTAATTTAAATTATGGAATTGTAGTCTCTTAATTTCCAATTTACCTAAAACCTAAATTAGTTCTGAATTTGTCTAATAACCTACCGGAAACCTGTGCTCGATCTCTCGTTACACGATTTTACCTGTTTGATTCAATTCTTATCTATCAAACTACCTAACTATCGTTAGTCCAATTTGATGATATGCTGTAATATACCACTCTTATAGGGTATGCGCCCAACATTTTAAGGAACATCTGAGCACGTACACCCCACGGGAATGGCATATTTGAGCAGTCACATCACTTATCAGGGCATCAAATAGAGCATAAACATATATTGTCATTTCATTGATAGCATTTGATTCATAAACATAAAAATTTATTATGTTATTACATTCGCAGTTCCTACATACTCAACACAGAACATGTAAAGGTTCACATTCCTATACAATGTTACAAAATGAAATTAGATGCTTGACCAAAGCATTCTAACTAAACTCCTTAGAATCAACTGACCAGACCTTTGAGCCATTCTTAACTCCCAAGATTGACAACTACAGACCACAACTAGTTTGCCTTAGGAATTAGGTCTCCTTAATACCTGATAACCAACATTGCAATTTTAATGAGATTTCAAACTCAGTGAGTGAACTATCATTGATATGCTCACCTATGTTAGGACATAAATATTACAAGCAATAACCAAATTCACATGTATATCATGTTATTCAGAATCAAATCTTATTTAACACATCTTCCAGTTGTGTATATCAATTCACAATATATATACACATATTTCAACAAACACATTATGAATATAAACATTTGATATAATCATTTCAGAGTAATGTAATCATTCATCTCATTAACATGTATACAAGGTTGCATAACATTGGGTCAACACAATTCAATAACTTTTCACAACCATTCATATGATACATGTAAAGATATGTATATGCAATGCACATGAGGCTTTACTTTCATTTTTGTCTTGTTGTGTCTGATTGCCTATTAATTGTCCCATATCCCTCGTGGATACTGAGCTTGTTTTAGGTATTAACCCATATCTCTCGTGAATATCGGGCTTATTTTAGGCACTAACCTATATCCTTTGTGGATACCGGGCTTATTTCAGGTTGGTCACCCCGGTCACAATTCCTTTATTTGAACATGTACATCAATGTCATGAAATGCATCATCTCAAATAATGTACAGTCGTATATCATAATCATCGGATCAAAGTCTAGCATTCAACATTCAGTTAAGCATCATTCATTCCATTCATATTCACATTTATCATTAGACCTTGGTCCAGCATTCAACAAGAATGTTAAGTATCATTTATTCAATCAAATTTACATACAATGAGAACTTCCAATACAGTCCTAAATAATGATCTCCTCGAATAATCAATGTCTGGAATTATCACAATCACACCTGTGACAGTTTGATATGTAAAAATTAAACAAGTGAAATACATCTAAGTCCACTCACTACATATATAACTCAAATAAAAAAGCACATATAATTGAGTTGACACATCTAGGTTAACTCACAGTATACTCCAGGTGAGCTATTGGCTTGATGGTTCGGCAGTGTCTAGATGTTATCGGTCAACTTGTGCTTCTATATCATATAACACACATAATCCACATATTACTAAGTTGATCAATCATATCATTATTTAACCATGCACATGTATATATATCATGTTTAATGCATGCACAATTGACTATCCCAGGTATTTATCCCTAATCACATCACTTGACCATTAACGTCATCATTTGTGTATGTTAAGCTTATGCTTAGGTTCATAAATCAAAGAACTTAGTTAATATAATATCATCAATCATATGTATATCACATATTTAATCAGTTTATCCATCATCCACTAAGTTCAATTCAAGCTTCATTCTAGTCTAAATGCATCACAGAAAACACCTTATGTTAGGTTCGAGTCTTTCTAGAATATGTAAAAGCTTATAATAAATAAAAGAACAAAATAAGGGGTGCACGATCATGACAGACATGAATCTTCCATTTTTCCTACAATTTTTTCAGTTCTTCTCAGGAAAAATTTTTAGGTCAGTTTTGTATGATCATTATGACCTATAAAATGAGGTATTTATGCAACAAATTCCTCTAAACAATTGTTCCTATATGTCTTAAGTTTCTAATGACATCAAATTTATTCATATTGGTTCAGTATTCTACAAGTTATGCCCAAAATACTAAAGACTATTATGAAACAATGACAACACTCAGTACTCAAATTCAAGCAAAATTTAGAAACCCTTAGAGACAAAATTCAAATTTGACTCCTTCATAAAAATTGTAACAGTATGTCTCTAGTTTGATCTAAATTAAAAATAATCCCATTTGGAAATACAGATTCCTATTCAGTGGAAACACTCCAACATATTTTAGAATAGGGGTCTATCACAGGTAGTATTGGGGAAACAAACATAATTTGAGCTCTAGTCACTACTTTCTCAAGATACTTTCACAGAGATCAAGTTAAAACCTATATATACAAATTTCATTCTTTGAGTTTGTTCAAATTCGTGCTCTAACGATATGAAAGACAGATCAAAAGCGAAAGATGAAATTAAAACCAGAATTTCAACTTACCTTGATAACCTCTTTCCTTCTCCTTTTCTCTCCCCCTTTTCTCTCCTTCTTTTCTTATTTTCGTTTTTCTCCCTCTTCTAACCTTATGGCCGACCTTCACTCTCACTTCTATTGCCTTTCTCATTCATTTTCTCTAGAAATTCAAAGATAGTCAAACTAATTCATGTGTCACCATTCCATTGGTCCATGTGTCACCATTCTATTGGTACATATGTTATTCTTCTATTGGTCCATATGCTATTTTACTATTCCATGTGTCACTTACTTTATGCTCAACATGTAACTCATTTAAGCCTCTATATGTCACTACCTATAAGGCTACATATGTTACCAGTTGTAAGGCTACACATTTCACCAATTGTAAGGCTATATATGTCACCATTTGTAAAGCTACACATATCACCATTCTATTGCTCCACATGTCACAGGTCTAAGGTGCCATTTCTCACAAATTTAAAGGGACACTTGTAACAATTATACTCAAACCACTCATCATCCATTTAACTGAGTCATTTATCACTTATTCCCAATGCCATATGTCACCATTTCATAGGCCTTGTCAACCTAAATTCTCATGTATCAATTTGTCTTGCTCTTTAATGTTTTTCTTAGATTAGATACATATACCACCTCATCAATTACTCAATTGTAACATTAATTTCCCAATTCACTAATTGTAATCCATCAGTTCATGTTATTAGTAAATCAAAATGCAAAACATTGGAAATGCACATTCATATTACATTCATTTTCGTTTCATACCCCAGAATGTGTCAATTGAGTGCATATACGATCTTGCAATGTTTTCTAAATCATGATTCATATGTGTGTATGCTAATATAATGCATGCTAATGGAATGCTCTTCATATATTCTCATATGATATGGTTCAATCTAACAATTAACCCTTAAGTGTAGGAACAAGTTATTACAATTTTCCTCCTTAAGAAATTTTGTCCTCGAAGTTCTTACCTGATTGATTGAATAAATGGGGGTATTATCTCCTCATGCTTTCTTCAGTTTCCCATGTGGATTTTTTTCTTGAATGGTTTTTCCAAAGGACTTTAATTAATGGGATTTTTCGCTTTCTCAATTGTTTAGTTTGGTAGCCAATTATTTTGGCCGGATCCTCCACGCAGCTCAAATTATTTGCAATTTTTACCTTCTGTGTTAGTAATACATGCGTCGAATCTGATCGATGTCTCCTGAGCATGCTAACATGGAACACATTGTGAATCTGAGACATCTCTGGTGGTAATGCTAGCTTATATGCTAATGGTCCTATTCTCTCGATAATCTCATAAGGACTTGAATCAAGTATGGGCCCTCAATAATCCTCAAGCCTTCTTCATCTTAATACAAAGGCAATCGGCACTTTCTGCCATATAATGCCTCATAAGGAGCTATACCAATATTACTGTGATAATGATTATTGTATACAAATTCAATAAGTGCTACATATTGATCCCATGCTCCTTGAAATTCCATTACACAAGCTCTAAACATATCCTCAACGGTGTAATAGTTCTCTCACTCTACTCGTCTATTTGAGGATGGAATGTTGTACTGAAATTTAACTTTGTACCCAATGCTGTCTATAAACTACTCCAAAATCTGGAAGTAAATCTGGGATCCCGATCAGACACAATTGACAATGGAACACCATGCAATCTACCTCATTAACATACTTTTGGGCCAACTGATCCAGTTTATTATTCTCTCGCATAGGTATGAAATGAGACAATTTCATCAATCTATCAACAATAACCTATATAACATCATATTGCCTCAGAGTCCTCAGCTAGCCTATAATAAAATCCATTATGATTCTCTCCCATTTCCACTCTGTTATAGGTAATGACTATAATTTTTCAATTAGGGCCTGATGTTCTGCTTTTATCTATTGGTGAGTTAAACACTTGGTAACATACCCAGCTACTTGCTCCTCCATCCCTGGCTACCAGAAATGTTGTTTTAGCGTATTATTCATTTTGGTAGTACTAGGATGCATGACATAGGCAGCTAGATGTGCTTCCTCCAAAATTTCTTTTCTCAAGTCAGCAACATCAGGTACACACAATCTCTGCTTCATCCACAACACACCATCTCTTAATTCAAATTCAATATTCTAATTCTGTTTCAATTGTTCCATAAGCTTCACTAATTCTGGATCCTCACTTTGGGCTTTCCTAATTCTTTCATGTAGTACTGGTGTAAGCTTCAATGTAGCTATCAATGCTTCATTCTACCCCAAACTCAATTCAACATTCAATGCTCTCAATTGAACTAAGTGTGGTGACCTTGCGGTCTGAATCTGGGCCACACTATTATTAGATTTCCTGCTTAAAGCATCCACCACAATATTAGCTTTACCTGGATGGTATTCAATTGTGCAGTCATAATCCTTAAACAGTTCAATCCACTATCGTTGTATCATATTTAACTCCTTCTAACTCAACAAATATTTTAAACTTTTATGGTCTGTATATATCTGAAATGTCTCACCATATAAATAATGTCTCCAAATCTTCAATGCAAATACCACTGCAATAAGATCTAAATCATGAACCGAGTAGTTGAACTCATAGGGTCTCAGCTACCTCGATGCATATAAAATCACCTTACCATACTACATCAAAACACATCCTAACCCTTGATGTGAGGCATCATTATACATAACATATCCTCTAGATCCAGACGGGATAGTTAACACGGATGCTATGGTCAATCGGTATTTCAATTCCTCAAAACTTCTTTAGCAGTCATCAGTCCATCTGAAGGGTACATTCTTTATCAAATGTTTTGTCAAAGGGGTTGCGATCAATGAAAACCCCTTGACAAACCTTATGCAATATCCTACTAATCCCATAAAACTCCAAATTTTAGACACATTTTCGGGACTTCCCATTTCATTACTGCCTCCACTTTCTTTGGATCTACCTGTATACCCTGTCCAGATAATATATGGCCCAAGAACACCACTTGATCAAGCCAAAACTCACATTTACTGAAATTGGCATATAATTGTTTCTCTTGTATTATTTGTAAGATTAACCTCAAGTGTTCAGAATGTTCCTCTTTGCTTTTTGAATACACCAAAATATCATCAATGAATACAATCACAAAGTGATCTAGATAAGGCTAAAATACCTTGTTCATTAAGGCCGTAAAAGCTGCCAGAGCATTTGTTAATCCAAAAGGCATCACCAAGAACTTGAAATGCCCATATCTGGTCCTAAATCCACTCTTCAATACCACTATCTCTGTAGGTTTAAGCCAGATGGAAATTGCAATTTGCTCAACTACAATACGAAACTATTTGATTGCATTAAAGATGTGGAACTAACTGACTTAAAATACGAAGGTTATAGGTTCACATGGAGCAACAAGCAAACGTCAGATGGGCTTATTCAAAAGAAGTTGGATAGAGTCTTAGTGAATATGGATTGGTTAATCTTTTCCCAAAAAGCAAAGCCATATTTTTGGATTGAACTCATAGGGTCTCAATTACCTCGATGCATATAAAATCACCTTACCATACTACATCAAAACACATCCTAACGCTTGATGTGAGGCATCATTATACGCAACATAGCCTCTAGATCTAGATGGGATAGCTAACACGGATGCTATAGTCAATCGGTATTTCAAATTCCTCAAAACTTCTTTGGCAGTCAGCAGTCCATCTAAAGGGTACATTCTTTCTCAGAAGTTTTGTCAAAGGGGTTGCGATCAATGAAAACCCCTTGACAAACCTTATGTAATATCCTACTAATCCTATAAAACTCTGAATTTCAGACACATTTTTCGGGGCTTCCCATTTCATTACTGCCTCCAATTTCTTTGGATCCACCTGTATACCCTGTCCAGATAATATATGGCCCAAAAACACCATTTGATCAAGCCAAAACTCACATTTACTAAATTTGGCATATAATTGTTTCTCTTGTATTATTTGTAAGATTAACCTCAAGTGTTCATAATGTTCCTGTAACATCCCCTCACTTATGGAAAGGGCATTTTGGTCATTTTGGATCGGGTTAGAATTATTTAAAGTGTTTTTGACATATTCATGCATTCATATATGCACATGAATAATAAATAGTGAATTTTTGCAC
>JAOTAY010000008.1:28616636-28626876 GCA_025629805.1 Erythroxylum baracoense | reverse complement strand
AAAGTCCAATGCCTCGATTGAATTGCCTTTTTTTATACAGACGGAAAGCCAAAAGGGCAACAGAAGAAAACTATCTAGCGTAGGACTCTGCGGTACACAGCTCCGTGCTTGTCTCTGTGAAGAAGGTCCATGACTGTCAGCAGAGGCTCCTATAAAATATGCAGGCCAAGGTTAGCCAGGACTGCTAGAGATGCCATGTGATCTACACATTAATTCCCCCTTCTCGATGTACATGCTGGAGTTGGATCTCCCAATCTCGTTAAAGAAGTTCACGGATACCTGCCACAAAAAAATTAAGCTCAGCTAAATTTGCATTGAAAGAGGACAGGATGTTAATAACTTCCAGGGAGTCTACTTTGAGAATGACTTGTCGATAACCAATCAACCAAGCTAAAGAAGACTCGAATGGACGCCCCTTAGTTCGATTGCTAACATCGAGCTCCTTCCAATATGTTGTAGAAAACCCCCGCACCAATGATCGTGCTTGTCCCTATGTAGTCCCCCAGCCGTGGCAGGGTGGGCCCCTTGTTTAATCGCTCTATCAGTGTTAAGCTTGACCCAGTCCTCTGGCGGTTTGGTCCACCCCACTAAACTACCCACGAGTAATCCCTAAGCTTGAAACACACAGCTTTCCATTGCCCGGGCCCTATCTACCCACTCCACATAGTCCATAACAGCCCGAGTACCATCTTCCAGCCAACGAAAGGCAGCATCAAGAAGACTTCTGTTACTCCACTGCCATAAAAACTAGCAGGCTACTCCAAATATAGTAACCCAGTCGAAACGCAGCACCAGTGTATGCTTTGTAAGATTGGATTTAACCCACCTCTCCACATCTTGGTGATAAAACTCCGCATCAACTAGCTCTCGGGGAAATTTAATCCAAAAAGCTTTCACTTGTGGACAATCCCGGATGGCATGTAAAGTGGTCTCTTCTAGGCCTCAGAAGTGACAACTGCTATCTGCTGATAGATGTCGTGCCATCCGTTGGTGACTAGTCAGTAGCTTGTTCTTAGTCATTAACCAAAGGAAAACCCTAATCAGTTGGGGCCCTGCTCATTTCCAAATGACTGCCCAAATGTGATCATAAGTAGCCCTAGTACTCCCTTTGATCAGGGCATAAGCGGATGCCATTGTAAACCTGCCGTGCTCAGTTAGGCCCCACTGCATTTGATCTTCTATTATGCTAGCTGCATTTGGGATGAGGTCCACAATATCCAAACAAACTGTGGACAGGAGGTACTATTGGAACATGTTCCACTTCCAGGTGTAGTCTTCATTCAGAAAGTCCGCAATCGTAGCGTGAAGAACGTTATCGGGAATTAAGGAGGTCACCGCATAAATAAGGGGTTCCCAATCCTTTACCCAATGATCCAGCCAGAAATAAATGCGTCGACCATTTCCCAACTCCCATCTCATACCTTGACGGACAAAATGCCAAGTGGCAGAGATGCCCCGCCAAACACTCGAAGCCCCCCTCCTATTGATGGTAGGCAGGAGGTGATGGGTGTTTAATCGATATTTAGCACAGATAACCCGAACCCATAAGGCTGTGGGTTGAGTAAGCAGAGTCCATCCCAACTTGGTCAATAAAACATCATTAGAGGGGCGAATTCGCTTAATACCGAGGCCTTCCGCTTTTTTAGGTTGGCAGACAGTTGCCCAATTAACAAGATGTAATTTTCGCTGCTCCCCGTGGATCCCCATATAAATTCTCTCATGAGTCTCTCTAAATCATGATTTAGGTGGCCATGGTTGATTTTTACGAGTTTCCAAAGCTCAGTAAATAGACCTTGTTATATTGATTTAGGGTATTTTCAATATTACAATCAGTAATAATTAATAATGAAATGATAATCAATAATAACAATTAAATATAAAATTATGATTGAATTAAAGAATTAAAATGGATCTAATATTAACGTGAAAAATTAAGACTAGATAACTTTAATAAAATTTTTCATATATTGAAAAATTTAAGATGAATTTAATTATATAACATTATTAATTTATAACACAAAATAATAAATTAATTATAAAGCATATTTTGTTATAGAAGTTACCTTTTTTCAGTAGTTACCCTCAAATCTATAGGTTATATAAAAATCACCTATTTTTTCAGAATGTTTACATAAATAAATTTCAACTTTTATTTTAATAGTCATTTAAAATTGTAAAATTAAGAACAGAAAAGGGATGAGAAAAGTAGTTAGTTAAAGGGAAAAGGGTTTAGGTGTATCATACTAGTATTAGGCAGCATCAGAGCAGCGAAACTACTTAAAAGTCAAACTTCGAACGTTGAAATTTGTCAAAAACAATCGTGCTGCTAGTCCAAAGCAGGTTAACGCCGTTGACGGGAATCGAACCCGGGTCGCCCGCGTGACAGGCGAAAATAGCCAGTACTATCCTACAAAGACAACTGTGAAGTTTGACTGTGGAGAACATTTTATATATAAAATAGTTGAGCAAACAATATCGAAGCGATAATATAACAGACACCAATCATCAACGAAAGGCAGAGGCTGCCATGGCAACCACCACCACAGCGACTTCGGTCTACTTTTCTTCTCAGAAATTTTCAGCATCTCTCCCTCACAACCAGAATCTCTGCTGGTGTGTCTTTCGAAACCCCGTCTCATCAAAACAAAAGCAGAGAATTAGAAATGTTGTGATAATTAGAAGCAGTTCAACGTCCTCTGATGATAATGCTGAGACGTCAAGTACTGCAGCTCAAGTACTGGAAGAATCAGAGATTTCCATCGAAGAAGCTCCAGCGGGAACTCCATCTTTGATATCTGCGCTCAATGTGGAAAGGGCTCTTCGTGGCATACGTAACTAATTAATTTGCTATATATATTTACTCATAACTCACTTACGGTTTTGTTTAGAATTTTGATTTGACAAAAGCTTGAGCTAAATTAAGAATTTCTGGATAATTAAGCACATTTTTTTCACTTTTGAATTGATTAAAATTTATGGGGTTTTGCTTCAAGCATGCAGCCATTACGGATGCCGATCATTACGACAGACTTGGACTTCAAATGGGATGTTCTTTCCAACAGGTCTCCATTAGTGATAAGATAAATATGTAAAAAAATCTCTGACTCATTCCTGGTTTTTGTACTTATTTGCCAATCTCATTCGTCAGGTTACTGATGGATACAAAAACAAGGTAGATGAGTTACTGAATCAACAGGGTTTAGACAAGGAACAACAGAACAACCAATTGGAACTTCTCAAGGTGATATTGATAAGTAATGTTATTTTCTTTTACTTTTTCAGACACTCTATATATGAATATATACATATACATAACTTGTGTGTATTTCTGTTTCCATATGTATATGCATGCAGGAATCTTTCCTAATCTTATCATCGGAGGAAGAGAGGAGAATGTATGATTGGAGTTTGGCCAGGAGTGGAAACCCTGACAGGTATACGTGGCCTTTTGAAGTGGACATAACCCAAACTCCAACTGATCAATCCCCTCCACCTCAGGTATGTTGATTTTAGTTAGTTATAAGGTGGTTGCCAAGTGGTAATATGGCGATCTTAGAGTTTACTTGTAGGCTTCCCAACTAATTAATTCATCGTTACTGGTTAAGGATAGAGATTTGCACGAGGCAATAGAAATTAAACGAAATCACTTACTCTACCACTCCAACAAAACTTAAATGTATGAAGTTGAAGCAAGGAATGAAGTTATTTTACCATTCTAAACCATTGTCAGATAAACTTTCTCGTCTATATTATCTATCATGCTTAATCTCACAAATTTAGTTGTTTGTGATGTTACTTGAGTGGATATTGAAATGAGACTTTGTGCAGGAACCGGAGGACGTTGGACCGACAAGAGTGGTAGGTTACTTCATTCTTGGGTGGATACTCCTCTCCTTTGCATTGTCCATTGCCCTGAGCCGATGACGACGTAGCAATTGTAGGCGGCCTATAAATATTTATTTATATCCAAAATTCGATCCCGCAATTCTCAAAAAGGTGAAAAGTCCGAGTTGTTGTATCTTTTTTACTGGATCCAATGTAATGAATGCTCTAATCCAATAATAAATGAGAATGGTGTAATTCGTTATTTAAAATTGTGCACAAGTTTTAATTTAAGAACATATTAATTTATATACCTTTTCGAATTTCAGTACGTTGAATGATCGACATAGGAACTAAAAAGATTTTCAAATCATCAAATAAATATGACTATTCTCTTGGTGCAACATATTATTTGGTGACAGTAACTAGTTGTTAAAGAGGTATGGTTGATCCATCATTTAAAAACTCCAATAAGTTATTTAAGGTCATCAGTAAATTCTTCCAGTTCTCTTTCCCCATACCTTCTTCTTTTCAAGTGAACATTTTCATCCCTTGTTGCAAGATAATACATCAGCCAAGTAATTATAAAGTACACATTTTCAATTGATTAAGAAACTATAGCCAAAACTCTAAAAAATCTACCGCCAAAACATATCTAGCATTGACCACAAACTATAACTTCAATACCCTTTAGTTGCACAACTGATTAAACATTACCAATCTCTAATAACAACGTTCCCTCATAATCAAACTTGTCTTTTGCCACAATCATTTTTTCCCTTTTAAGCTTAACATATACATTACAATAGAAAGGACATTTGGCAACAAATATTTTCGTCAGTAAAAGTACAAAAATCGTCGTCAAAAATTTTTAATGACAAAAAAAATCATCGAACATTTCGTCGCAAATTCGGGGTAGCAAAATATTATCGGCGATGTTTTCGAAAAAATCATTGCAAATTATTTTTCGCTCCGATCTATGATTCATTGCCAAAAGAGATAGCCGAGGTTAAAACCAATTGTAGCGAAAGAGTATTCGCGATGATTATTATTCGTGGCTAAAAGTTAAGTTTTTAGCCACGTTACTTACTTGTGGCTAATAAGATATTGCGATGATAATTTTTACGTAGCAAAATATTTTTAGAGACTTTTTTCAAAACTTAGGTAAAGATTATTGGCGACGATTTTTAAAGGTTATTTGCGACGATTCTCAAATCGTAGCTAAATGTTATTTGCGACGATTTTTAAAACGTAGCTAAAGGTTATTTGCGATGATTTTAATAACGTGGCTAAAAACTTTTCATGACGATTTTGGAATCGTTGGGAAATATTTTTAGCTATGTTTTTTATTTAATTTTTAAAAAAATTATTGGTGACATTTTTAATAACGTTGCTAAAAGGTTTTGGTGACATGTTTTGATTTTTTAGTAAACATTAGTATAAAAAATTGGATATTCAATTATGATTATTTTTAAGATTTTTAATCCATCATATTGTTTGTGATATTTTGATTTATAATTAATTAAATGAAAATTAAAATTAAAAATATTTTATATAAAAATAAATGTCATTAAATGTTAATTACAAAAAAGCTTATGTACAAACTAAGGCTCGTTTCCATCGTCACTACTACTTTCATAATTTAAGCTAAGTACTTGTTTGATCATCTTTTCAAGCTTGGCCAACTTTCGTTTAGTACGATATAACTTTCGTTCATTATGTTGTAATGAAGCCTTAAGTTATATCGTATTTTTAGACTTACATAGTTATCCTACGCTTCTTTAGATGTCCAACTTTCACGTTCCTTGTAATGTGTCAGCTTGTAGAATATGATCTCATCACACTCTTGTCCATGTAGTTCCTTTTGTGTTTTATGAAAAAAAATTGAAACACATTAAATAATATTGTATTAACTGATATAATTATAATTTATAGCCAAAGAATTTACAAATTCTTTTCCAACGACAAAAAATGATTTGGAGCCTTGGTTGAGAGGGGTTTCATTTTTTTCTCTATTAACCTTAGCTTTCTCACATTCTTCCTAAATACAAAAAAGAAATAGTCACCAAAATGTGGCACAAAATTAATTAAAGCAAATATGAAGAGAAAGAAGACAAACCTTAACATTGGCAGAGGCCCAACAATCACAAATTTGAATCCAATTTTCTGGAGTCATCCGTTCGGGAATATGTCTCCTTGCCTCTTCATTTGAAGGAAAATATTTGTAATATTTATGTAATCGATAACGATGATCCTTCTCCCTTTGTTCCAATAGTGAACTGACATAGCTTGAAACTTCAGAGTTCTCGATATTAATGATATTGAGTTTCATCTGCAAACAACAAGTAAAAGTTAAATTAGTGTTTAAATATTAGTTTAAAAATGCATATAATTAAATAAATTAAAAAATTACCAAAACTTGGTCAAGAGTATTTTGAAGCAAGTTGTCTTCCTTCAATTGTTTGGCATGCTTAAGGCAAGGCAACTTCGTCCTAACAATGACCCCTAACTCACTGGACAATTTCGTTGACTGGATCTTGTCAACTGGATGACCTTGTAAGGGGTCAATAAGCACAAACAACTTATTGTTCATTGCAATATTCATGCGTTGCAACTCAGAATCTTTAGTGATACCTCTGCCTCTTTTCCTAAAAGTGATATTAGAACTTGAAAATAAAAGAATAATTATAAGAAAAAATCCATTAAAAATGTAGCTATATATTTGAAGACAAGTGAAATCATAAGTAGTTAAGGTAGATAGACGTTGTTACTGATTGGATTCATTGGTGGATGAAGTCAGTTGTTGTGGTTGATGTGGGTGAAGTCAGTCGTTTTGGTTGATTTGGTTGTTGTGAGTGAGGAATATTTTCACTAGTTTCCACCTTCTTTCCCTTGTTTCCACCAGGTGCCATTATATTGAATATCTATAATGATATTATTAAATAATTTTTGAATGAATTTACAATATAAAATAAACATAATTAGAATAACAACATAAAGAACTTGTCAAATTTAGAATTTAAGCATTTCAAAGAATTTGATATTCCTATAATCATAACTTTTCATCACTTCACTTGCTTCAAGATCTCCTCAAAAATATTTAGTACACCACACATCACTTCAGTTACAGGATGTTGAATTTAAAGAAAGTTACATCCCTTCACATCTTAAATCAGATTATGTAAGTATAGGAAAATTGAATATAATACTATCTAAAAGTCCGTCATTTATATACCTAGGCATCGAGAAACAATTTAATTTTATCACTTGTTATTTCAAATATAGGAACAGGAAGTAGATGGAGGATTATTTGACGTAGTTTAGTTGGAGGGGTTGAGCAAATTTCAATTCATAATAAACATATCAAGAGGGTTTGTATTATAACACTCTTTAATTGCTTCTTATCCTCAAATTGTGATTACATTATCTCATAAGTAGGACAAAATCATCATAGTACAAAAGATTACATTGACGAACAAGATAAGTATGATTTTTATTAGAACTTAGAAGATCAAAGTTATAGATCCCTTGATGGGATTATTTTGATTGTTTTCTCCAATCCCAAGTTAGTTAATTAACTATAATCATAAGTTAATTTAAATGGTGGCTTGTCAATTTTCAAACAATATAAATGACAATATCATATAGACAATAATTTTTCCCTTCAATCATCATCATCAACATCTTTAAAATCATCATTATTAATTACATTATGGATGAATAAGGAGAGAGAGTTTCAGTGAAGAACATGCAGAAATTTCCTTACACAACTAAAATTCCGAAGTGATTAGGTTTCTTAATATTATAATTACACATGTCACCAATGCATGTCTTCCATTTGTCCATCATCTAAGCTACCAAATGTCACACTTCTGTTTGTCTCTTATTTCCACATTTTTCTTATTCCAAATACCTCAAATTTTCATAAATTTCCAAAATGTCACCAAAAATGCTAAATCAATTCTAATACACATCAATTCAATTTTCAAGGAAAATAATCCACAATTCACATTTTAATCGCATTAAAATCATTTATACCCAGAAAATTGCAATGAATGCATGTACAATTATTTTAATGAGTGTCAACATTATTCACGTGTATGAGTATGCCATATGATGCATAAAATGTACTTCTAAATTCTAAATAAACTCTCATGTACAATATCATAGGGTGTTAACCCTTATCATGGGATAAAGGGATGTTGCACCGTCACTATTGGCGATTTCACCTTCGAACTGATATTGGGAAGTTTAACCCTCCGTGCCCTTCATAAGTATCCAAAATAGCAAGCTTTCTGTCATTCTGAAAACTCTAAAATGATATATTTCGTTTTTTCCATCACAACATTGCATTTATACTAAAAACTAGGTTTTTGGAGGTGCCAAGACATAAAATTCATAGGCTTGACTTCATGATTCAGGACCGTGAATGGCCTCATTCAGGCTCACAGCCGTGAGCTTTCCTTGCATAGGCGTGACACGGTTGTCATACCTATGACTTAATTGTCATAAGCGTGACACTCATGTCATGCCCATATTCATACTCTTCATTTTATGCCTTTTCTTATCTCCTCTTTGCTCTAATCCTTCTCCTTCTTATTCCATGAAGACAATTAAGTGTGAATCTCAAAAAGATGGCTCAACAAGTGTGCTTTCAAATCACTTTAGTTGTTATGCTTCAAATTGTACCTAAAACCAAATATGAACTAAAGTGAATGTCTTAAGAATTTTAAAGCATTAATCACTAAGTGTCATAGATTAAAGATATCAATAATTAAGCACATATCAAGTTCCCCTATACTTAGCTTTTGACTGTCCTCAGGCTAATCATCAAAATCAAAGTCACAAACCAAAACACTCACTCATTTTCCATATTTCCCAAGAATTGATAGTCATAAGCAAAGAGAAATAACTTCAAAAACCATAGCAAGAATTCAACATTCAATGCTTCTACTCATGATCAATCAACATTCATCACCTTTAGAAACTGAGTAATCTAAAGGTAGACTTATGATTGTGGTTTTCTGATATGTGTAAGTTCTAATTAATAACCTCGATAATCTGTAAGCATACGTGTCATTCACGTAGTACCTAAGGTGTCGATCACATGAGGAGGGATAATTTAATCCTAAAATCTAAGTCCAAAATAATTCGTAGTAATTCAAAATGTAACAAAACTAAGGCAAGAATTTAATTCATTCACGCAACTCAATTCCAATAATCAATTACAAAAACATTAATAAAGCAGCAGTTGCAAAACACAATCAAGAATCAACCTAAAGGAACTATCAATTGAGAGAACGGGGAATTTTTACCTATCTTTAATGCTAACCTAATTGATTATGAATTATTGGATTATTGGTCCTAGATGATCCTGGAGTTGATTATTCTCTCTCGAGTTATAGCTATTAACCCTAAATTATAAATCCTAATTAGATTATGGAAAATTGCAAATTCTCAATTAACAATCTATCCAAAACCTAATTAGATCTAAAGTTGTCCAATAAACTATCGGGAATCTATGCAAGATCTCTCTTCACACAACCAATTTGATTAATTTCTCATTCTTATAAATCACCTAACTTTCGTTAGCCCAATTTAATTATTTTTCATTTGATTCTCCCTCTCGTTCTATTACTGAATTATGCAATCACAGAAATCAATCACAATAATTCTAATAAACATAAAATGATCAGATTTTATTAAATCAAAGATAAAAAAACCCGAAGGTGAGTATAGAACATCTCAACATTCACAATCCTATCATCAAACTACTATTTCCAATTCTATACAACAATAAAAATGGAAAATAATAAGAAATACGATTCTAAACAGAGACGGGAGGCAACAACGTTAGAAACTTTTGATTTGGGAAGTACGTCAATATTGACTTCTTCTGCACTTCTCTCTTCCTTCTGCTCTTTCTTAATGTCTCAACAATTCTCTCTAGGGTTTCTCTCCAAAAGTGGCTGATGCAAAAGCTCCCTCATCTTCTTTGTCTTATTCTTTATATATCTTTTGTGTTTTGGACAACCCTAGGGTTTTTCTGAGATTCGAAAAGTCCAAAAACTCCCTCGAAACTTGACTTTTTTTAGTGTCTGTGCGTCTACCCGATGCAGGTCATGATCATGGGCCGTGTCCTAGGCTTCTATCATGATCATGGCATGGCTGACTCTAGTGCTTCTGTTGGATCCCGCTTTTAGGATTTATTTTATTTTATTTTATTTTATTTTATTCTATTTTAAAATTAGTATGCATGAAAATAAATTCAAATTTATGAATTAGGAATTGTTGTAGTCTAATAAGGTATCTTTTAAATTTTGTAAGGTGGTATGAATTGAAAGGAGTTAGTAGAAATTTCATGAATAAGGAAGGGTAAAATTGGAAATCCAAGAGGATTTGTCTTAAATGAATAAGT
>JAOTAY010000008.1:28596823-28606850 GCA_025629805.1 Erythroxylum baracoense | reverse complement strand
AAGAGAAGTCATGGCTCAAAGGTCGGTCAGCTGGGAATTTTGGATGGCTTAGATAGACTTGTATATTTTCCTCATTCGTGTAGTACTTTTGTTCTAGGTTTAATGATGTACATACAGTAAGTGTTTGAAGGACAATGTAGACTTTCGAGATATGAAATGAAATGAGGAAAAAGGTTGGGTTTTAAAATATTGTGGTTTCCTTATGATGCTTTATAATGAATAATAATATGATGCCATGTGAAGTTTATGTAGTGTTAGAACGTAGTTCTCCCTTATCGTAAGATATATATCGGAATGACCTCCGGGTGTCCCGGTGTGTACCCTTCGATAAGGGGTCGCTACATCTAAACATAAGTAGGAATTCATAAAGAAGGTAAATTTTAAATATCCATACATGTGTCATTCATTTCTTAGTGTGGTTTGAGTTCTTCAACTTTCATTACTTATTTGTTTATTTTATAAGGTTTAATGGATGCATTAAAAAACCTCTTCCCACAAGTTGAGCATAGAAAATGTGCTTAACATGTCTATACAAATTAGTTTAATGTTCATAAAGGCCACATTTATAGATTTTTATTTTGCTAAGCAGTGAGATGCACAACAGAAGTGGAATTTGATAAGGTAATGAAGCAGTTAAAGAGTATTTCAAAGAATATCTACAATGATTTCATAATTAGGAAATTGAAGACTTTTGTGAAGTCATTTATGAGCACAAGAAGGAAGTATGAAATAGTTCACAACAACATATCAGAGACATTTGATGGATTAATTTATAAAGCTCTTACAAAAAGCTTGATCAATAAGTTAGAAGATATCTGAGTTACCTTACTAACTAGGATATATGAAAAAAGGGATATGATGCTCAAATCCACTAATGATATTTGTTCAAGAGTAAGGAAGAAAATACAGATTTCATAATGGGAAGCACGACATTTTGTCATAAAAACTAATAGGAATTTGAAATTGGAATTCACACTACTTACAAATAAGTTCATTATTAATATACAAGTACAAACTTGTCAATGTGGACTTAGATTTAACAAGAATTTCATGCAATATTGTTGTGGCTTGTATATCATACCATAAGGAGGATATTAATGCTTATATCAGTCAATATTAAAAGCATGAATGTTATTTGAATGGCTATCAGTATGCTATGGAACCCATTAGTGGTCCAAATTTTAGCCAAAGACTGGAAATTTGTAGCCAATGTTCCCTCCATTGATTAAGAAGATGCCTAGAAGAACTAAAAAGGCTTGAAAAAGTGATAAGAAGGAAGAATCGTGAAATCCGAATAAGTTGAGCATGGTTGGAATAGCAATCAAATGTCGTCATTGTTATGAAGTTGGTCATAATATAAAAGGATGTAAAACAAGGATTAGCATTCGAGGTAACGTGAAATTATTAAGGTGATTGTTAATATTTTATTTTTCTTATTTTCAAGTTGGTCATAATATAAAAGGATGTACAAAGATTAGCAATCGAGGTAACGTGAAATTATTAAGGTGATTGTTAATATTTTATTTTTCTTATTTTCAAATGTGGACTAAATTTCAATTTTTTATCACAAAGTGTACATATACGTATAATGAATCAAAAAAGAGGACGAACACTAAAAATTCAAGTCCCTTCATCCAATATGGGTAGCTATCTAGTTCGAAGACCCACATAATCAATATCTACAGGCTTAAATACTGTATACTCTATCTTAAAAAGGGAAAAGAGGGTGGTTAGTAAATATTCACATTTAATTTCAAGTAATTTTTCTCCTAATTATTTAACAACATAACAATTTTTGTTTCTATAAGCAGCTAGAGGATATGGAGTAACGTTTCGAGAAGTTAGTGGAAATACTTATTTTACAACTTGTCACTTAAATACATCTTTACATTGCTTATATGGAATGATATCTTATATACTAATATTGTGCTTTTTTATGCTTCATATATAGGTGGAAGTCAATGTCAAGTTCTCGAACCTCTAGACAACAATGCAATTAGAACTCAAGCTTCCCAAAATACAACTGACAATACAACTCTAACCAGGAGGAGGATCAAATTAAGGGCTAGAAGATCAACTCCAAGAAAATCTAAAGTTGATGATGGTGAATCGAATGCACATTAAACCATATGTTGATGAATTTGAAAATTATGTTTGCTATGATTTGACAAATAATTAGGACAGTCAATTTATAGTTTTATTGAGAATTTGGACATGTATTAGTTATGGTAGGCTTGACAATTTAAAGATTGGTATTAGTTATGGTTTGGTTATGTGTTTTGTTTCAGAGGTGTATTTATTTGATTATGTGTTTGACTTCAACTGAATATATATATATATATATATATATATATATTTCAATGGTGTATATATATGGTTGGTTACCAATACAGTAACGGTAACTTTATTATTAGTTATGCTTTCTTTGTGTTTTATTTCAATGGTGTATTTGTTATGTATATATATATATATATATATATATAAAATATTATGTTCAGTCGAAGTCAAAAACATAATCAAATAAATACACCTCTGAAACAAAACACATAACCAAACCATAACTAATACCAATCTTCAAATTGTCAAGCCTACCATAACTAATACATGTCCAAATTCTCAACAACAGTAACGGTAACTTTATTACTAGTTATGCTTTCTTTGCGTTTTATTTCAATGGTGTATTTGTTGCGATTCAGCAAATATGTTATCACTACATTATGATTAGTTAACCCGTTTAGTTGTGCCTGTGTTTATTTTGATTGCTTGTGTTTGTGTTTGCCTTTAATGCGGATAACTTATAATGCATGAGAAGGTGAGTCACCGGCAACAATCAAATATGATCCAATTTTTTCCTTTCTTGGATGGAGATTATGCTTATTGGTCCATAATGTTTCTTTATTCTAGCTTAAAGTTGACAAAGTTTAAGAAAAGAAAGATTTTAGTATTCTTTGACTTAGCCAAGAAAACTACATTCCATATTGGAGGATATGTTATAAATATAAGTTCAAGTTACTAAGAAATCAAATGAGTTACATTTGGATGAATCATAGTTCAAAGAAAATAAAGGAAAAGTAGTTATTTTATAACCCCTAATTGTTGCAAACTAACTTCCAAATCAACTTACAATGTTGCATTGTTAGGACAACTTGATATAATTTATATACAAATTCAAATAATTCAACTCCTAAAAAACTACCGGATATATGAAAATGCCTCAATACTATAGCAAGGTATATCAGATGTCTAAGATACGTAATCTTATAAGACCTACAAAATAAAGATAAAATTACAATTATTACACTTATGTCAAATTTACATTATTTAAATGAGTTAATATATATATTTATCTCTTGCGAGCATCAATGAATCTTACGATCGAGACTCTTACCCAAACGCTTAGAAAATATCTAACAAAATTTTTTATAATAACAAACATTCAACTCATTTACCAAAATTAAATATCTACAAGACACTTACAATTTGAATATTTCTTAAAATTTTATATAATATTGGCATCAATAAAACTATAATTGAAATACTTACTTTTTGATTAATGCATTGATTAAAATGATGATCGGTATTAGCCTTAGCATATAGTATATGTAACTTGATCTTCTCATTACAATGGGGCAATCAATATAAGGAATCTGAAATATAAATATAAATCATAAAATAAATTAAAATGAAATACAATCAATATGCCACATCATATAATAATAATAATAATAATAATAATAATAATACCTACTAATATTACTGTTAAACATAATGCCTTCTCTCAACAAAATTAAGAATTTATTCTTTCAGCTTCTAATAAATTATCAAATGAATAGTATTTTTGAATCTATTAATGACACCTTTACACTCTTCCTAAGTCAAGTATATGTCAGGTGCATAAGCAACGAAAGCTACATATATTTTATTTCTGTCCATATTTGTTTTAATCATGTTACAATATCATCATATAAATATATTAATACATGATATTGCATAAGAATAATATATTATACCACTTATATTTCTTGCTGCAATTACGAGATGTAGCATTGAAGAGTATGTAAAGCCAAAGGGAAAGAAATTGATTATATAGATGACCACTATTTCTAAAAAGGGCTTCTTCCCAACTCTAGTTGAAATTAATTTATTAAACAAGTCACTCTGCCTAGAGGGGAAGATGAATGAGGCAAAACTATTCATGGAAGAGTGTATAAACAAGGTTTGTGCTATCAATATTGTAAACTTTACTACCCTAATTCATGTCGTTTGCAAGAAGGATGATGTAGAAGCAGCTTTGTTATTATTTGATGAAATGTATCTAATAAATAAACATCCTAATACCATCAATTACATAGCTATAGTTGACGGTAGAATAAAGCTATAGTTGATTACTTTTGCAAGAAAGACAAACTATGTGGTAAATGAAGAAAACGGCTATTTGATCTTTCTTGTACTATGAATGTCAAATTTACCAATCGTGTTGAAGTCAATCTTCCTTGACCAACCCCAATAGCATGGCAGCAAATTACAAAGTACACAAGTTCAAGCTTTGCGATCAATTAAATCCAATTTTCAACATTAACATAACTTGTTAAACAACAAATCAGTTATAATAACACAAGGCAAGTGAAAAGAAGCAAAATATTGACAAAACAGAACAGAAAGTCGAGGATATATTAAATCACAAAGAAAGTGATGGGATCCCAACCAGAAATGAAGGAATCCTACAAGATTTAGCAAGAATGAAATGGTTGGAGAGTTTGATAAGAGATGAACAAGATTGACGTAGTAGAATAAGAGACAGAGACAAGTTCGACTAACGTTGTCCAACAGTGTGCAGACGGTGGGCAAATGGCGTGTGGCTAATGGGAGTGTGACAAACATTCTAGGAAGATAAGGCAAAGGAGAGCAGCTAAGTTTAGGATTTCTCTTATTTTAATTTTGTTGAATATTATTTAATTTAATTTTAGTAATAACTGACATAAACTACCTTGCCACTTTGACGTCCCATGTATAATTTAAGACAATCACGTCAACTACATTTATAAAGAGACTAGAGACTATAATCACAAAATTAAGCATACCCTCTATAATATATGTTAAGGGAAAGCAAGCACAGGATTTAAAAGTAAAGGAAAATGATAGAGAAAGTCGTGTGACATATGATCATAATTCAATAATTTAGAGCTATAATCCCTATGCCTACATTGATATATCCAAATTCGCAGTCCACAGTTAGTTTGAACATCTACGTTTATTTGTTGCAGAAACATTTGCAGAGTTGAGGAAGAGATAAAAATATACTCTTATATGATGCTCCAGTTGAAAATTACAACCGATTTTCAGTAAGCCCTTCAAACTTCATCCAGTTGTTTTCTGTTACAACCATTTCTAACATCATAGTACATTCTGTGAAGGAAGAAAGGTACAGACCTACATAATTCTCCCACTAGATACTTGTATTCCCCCCCATGTAACGAACCTAAAATGGTATAAATATATTTTTCTTTTCAGTAACTGACCTAGTTTAAGGTTGCTCTTTGCAATTTGATACTTCCTAGATACTTACAATTTGTAGTTTTGAAGGCAAATAAAAAATGTGGAACAAACCCTGTAAATGTCACTAAAGGAAGCTTCCAAAGACATTTGCAACCCCTTGCTCCTTATTTGCATTCTTCAATGCTAACAGATGAATCTGATTGCCTCCGCCTTTTCAGTTCAGGCTCACCCAACTGTAATGAAACTTGCATCTCCTCATCAGAGCTGTTTCTTAATACTGAGAGGTTATTTAGCTCCGGGTTTTTATGTGGTTTTTTATCATGCACCAGAGATCTCCCAGTAAAACTAGGAATGAATTGGTGTGTCACATTGGGGGCTGTTATAGGCCCATCCTCTATGCGAAATTCACCACAGGCAAAGGGTGCGACAAGCCGTTGCTGTATCCCATTTTCAACTGGAGATTCCTGGATATTGAAATTGAGGAGCTCAAAGTTCTCTTCAATTTTATTCTTCGAGGGAAATCGATCAGGAGGAGATGACTCTCCAATTGTAGAATCAATTACCGCTGCTGACAAATTCCTTTGTTCTTGCACTGCAGCTATATGATTGAGGAAGTATATCAGTTAGCCACACAAACTAAAATATCCAGCTGTTTTTTAGGATTCCATACTATTTAGGAAATATCCAGCTGTATATTTCCTAACATGTATATAAATATATACACTGTCAATACAATTCAGTATAGTTTTTCAAGAACCTACATTAGTCACATGATAAAACAAACATTAATTTGATAAGTAGAACTTGGATTTTGAACATTAAACAAACAGGGATTCCAAATTTAAATCAGATAACAGATTCAAGAAAATCCAAGAAACTGTTTTATTCACAAGTATGATTATTTATATAAAGTTGCTTCCACATTAAGTTGTTTTAAACGTCCATTAAAATGTTTCAAGAGCATAAAACCTAGCATTTGGAGCATGTCCACCATATGGCAAGCAATAGTTTAACAAGTTTGAACACTTACTTCATGTCCTAGTCAAGGATAATGCAGCAACAGGAGGAATAATTTTACAAATGAGGAATGCTGATGCCTTTAGTTAATATCAATGTTCAAAAGGAAATTGTGAAGAACACATTGCCATGAAAAAACTTGGATTAAAGTTGTAGTTGTATCCAACTAAAAAACGAAACAAGCAACTTATTGCATAGGAGCCAAGTTAATGAATGAATTGAAAGATCATTCCAATTTTCTCTGAAGTCCTAAACATTTAATTATTGAATTTATTCCACTTCACTTATACTTCTCTTCTAACTTCAGGGTTCCATCTTGGATCGCATTGATTAGTTCAGTTACTCTTCTCCAGCTACTTATTTGTCAAATTACAAACTGCAAAAGTATTTCAAAATTCGAATCACTTCATCAACTTATGATTAATATGTATCTCAATCACACTTTTCCATAATATGCTTACTTTTGGTAGAAAGACAACTGGCTAATGATGATTACCAAACTGAAATCAGAACAAAAAGAAATGGGAATAATCAGCTCATATTAACTAACCTTGAAGCCCTTCACTAGAAGTGATGAGATCAAGCTCAAGACGATCAAGAAGGCGCCCAAGATCAACTCCACTGGTCCAATTTTCTGGGGGTTGACCAACTTTTAGCTTCAAGCGACCCCGATTAGCTGTCCCACCCCAAATGATCCCAACAGGTAGTGGCTTCTCACCATCCTGACTCGTCAAGAGAATCAGACTTCCACTATCACCTTCAAGATCAAAAGGTTGTTGATTCTCACCAACAACTAGAAAATCAGTAAAGAAACAAATCCCCTTTTCATCATTGTATTCTAGAGCATACGCCATTATGGTCCCAGTGGTCAAGCCAGAGCTTCTTCCAAGTTTAACCACTTGCCTTCCAATGAGACTGTTTACTGGAGATTGCAAATCTATATTATGGACATCACCGATCTCACCCACACCTTTTACAAAAGTAGTTACATTGTTCATGTTGAAATCATCTGTAAAAGGAATGAATGCTCCATCGGCTCGAACAAATGTCTCTGCAGGCGAAGCAAAATGCAATGAGCCGGTGTGGAAGTCAGGGAACAATGAGAAACAAGGTACAAGATAGATCTCCACTAGTATAAAATGCTTCAATATAACCTAAATCCTAAAACATAAATAAACCTACAATTTTTGGAGATAATTTACAAAACTAGGCAGTCCAATATTGGAATTTAACTTATTAATCAACAGAGGGATATGTATCAACTGAATGGATGAAGCTCGGACTGCAAATTAACAAATTAGTCAAAAAGAGAATAGTATTCATCTTCGTAAAAACTTCTTCAAGAGTTGGTATGGTAAACATCGACGCCACACCTTATTTCAGGGTTCGTATGGTCAAGCCAAATTCAGAAAATGTAGCCCAAACCATTTAAATTCATTAACAACTTCACTTATTTGCCCAAACCATTTAAATTCATGAACAACTTCACTTATTTGTTCTTTTACAGGTTTGACTTGGGATTTGTTTATAGGTTCGTTTGGAAAATCATTTACTATTTCAACTCAAAACAGTGGATCTTTTTATCAAAAATTGTTGTTATTTATACCTTCAATCAAGTAAAACTCAGAAGGAGAACTTGTTCATCTAATAGCATCAATCAGAGTCAGATTTGAATAGAAGCACTTAGCTAGAGATTGAGAAAAATTTAAGTGAGTCGAACTGAAACATTGAAAAGCTTGACTCACCTTAATGGAGTAGTAGTCAGATAAGTATTTCTGAAAGCTACTATTTCCTTTGATCTTTATTCTTATTCTTTTGAGCATTTATTCTTTCCAACTAACATTTAGAACTCATGTTGTGCAAGCTCTTACAAATTCAACATAATCAACCTAAGATTGCTCTGCAATTTAACAGTGTATTCAACAACCTGCTTTGAAGATCAGCCACTTCGCGAGAATCAAAAGCTTCAAAAGGGATCATATACAAGTTGATGTCAATGTCAACAAGTAAGAAACTCCCTTTTTGTTTCAGGAAACAATTTAACTGCCAAAGATTTCATAAAATTGCAAACTAATTTTGAGTGGGTTTATTTCGGCATGCAACTCATTTTACTCCAGTACAATGATATGTTAAACTAATTTGTCTAAGAATTACTCTAACATGAAACAAATGGGTGACTGATGAGTATAAGCAAATTAAGAATTCTAAAATCCTTGGGATGAATAAATTGCCCAAAAGAAGTCTTGAATCAGCTTAATATATGAAGACCCCAGCAACAAGCCATGAAAATGCAGTTGCCCGTATAAAAAACCAGTATATTGTGCACTTTAATATAGCAAACTATCTCAAAAAGGAAAGAACATATAATACCCGATCAATTTATTTAAAAGATCCAAGGGTCATAAAGTTAACAAGAATGATGCTCTTCGCAGATAATAATTATATATGAGATTTATAGCTTACGTGAATGCCATGATGATCCTTCAATACAATTTTCTTCTAAAATTTATCATGCTTTCATACAAAATGTGACGACAATCATTATCCTTCTCAAGATGAGGTCTGATCCAAAGTGAAGTTTTGGATGATAAATATAAGTTTGGAATTAAAATTTTTATGCTTTAAGGGAGTTTTGTATGTCATTTTTTAAGATATTTTACCAAAGAAAAGATCTCCCCAGTCAACCAGCCTAATAATTAGTCTTTCCATGTTTGTTACCAACAACTCACTAGAATAAAACTCTCTTGGATCAAGAAAAAAGGACTTTTAGCAAAAAGTTATCAAGATTTATAAGTTTGAATACTTGGAGTCTAGCCTCAAGTTAAATACTTCTATTATGGCAGACTATTATACTCTGCAACTATATTACCTGGATTTGTTCCAGCAAATATGCCATACCAACTGTCGTCTGTAATAAATGATGTTGCCCTCTCCACAGCACCCAAATACACACCTGGTCCAAGGCTAGGTGGTAAAGGATGAAACATCTTCTGGCTTGGGTAGTCCAGATCAACTGCAACATGCCGATTTGTAAGGAAACCGACTTGTTTGTTTCCTGTTCTGCTTTTCACTATTGCACCCAAGGTTCCATATGTCTCTTGATTTGCAACCTATAATTCTAAACAATTCAGTATTCACAATAATGTAAGCAATGATATATCACACAATCAATCCAGTTATCTAAAGGCCATGAGAGTAATGTTCATATGTATCAATAACCATCATATCAATGCCAATATCATTTCTCTAATCCATGTATGCAGGGGCAGAGCCAGAAAATTTGGTCAGTTGCGCCAAATTGTAAGATACGACTTTTGGTAGGGGCAAATTTCATGTAATTATACTATAATTTAAAAATTTTTGCTGTAATTGTAGATAAATTTAGTGCCTGTTTGGTTGAGCTTATATCAATAGAGCTTTTGTCAATAGAGCTTTTATCAGTAGAGCTTTTCTGAGAAGAGCTTTTTTAAAAAGTCAGTAGACTGTTTGGCTGTCAATTAAAAAATAGCTTTTT
>JAOTAY010000008.1:28538911-28556888 GCA_025629805.1 Erythroxylum baracoense | reverse complement strand
AAAAGACTTTACGATGATTAATTTTGATGACAATCAAATAATAATAATGTTAGAAACAAATGAACGTTTTTGACAAGAGTGTTAAGTGTGCAGATGCTAAGTTAGTACAGACGCAGAAGTCGAAGCACAGATGCAAGTATAAAATAGACGCAGATGCAGAGTCAAACATAGACGCAGACGCAGACACAAATTATAAATATAGACACAGACGCAAAGAAAATACAGACGCAGACGCAAAGTCAAAGATAGACGCAGACACAGACACAAAGAAAATACAGACACAGATGCAAAGTTAAAGATAGACGCAGACACAGACGCAAAGAAAATATAGACGTAGATGCAGAAGCAAAATATAAACACAGATGCAGACGCTGATGCAAAGACAATATAGACACAAAAATATAGACGATACCATGAAGATACATTGGCACGTCAGACAGTTATTTAGTTAGAGTTAGTTACAGAACTCAACTAAACAACGGTTATCAAATTCAAAAAGCCGTTATCAAAGATCAAGAAGCAGTTGGAGACGAAGGCTATAAATACTAGTCGTAGTCGAAGATGTTACAATCTTAGAGACTCTTAGCAATCTTAGAAAAAGTTAGACAAAAGAGAATTTCTGTAGTGCGATACGAAGAAAGCTAATCTCTGTAACAAAAGCTCACAATCATTTTTCTAGTGAGAGAAAGAAAAGGCAGATAGCCTGGAGAGGCTAAGATAGCTGAAAGAATACTTTCTAAGAGACCTGAAGAGGCTCTGGAAGGGAAGAAAGAATACTTGTAATTGTTTGGAGTACAGCGAAACATTCAGACAATTTTTGAGGACTAGACAGAGCCCACGGTTTGGGGTGAACTAGTATAAAATCACAGTGTCTATCCTCTATCCTTACTTCGGTTTATTTTGTTGTTAAACGATTATAAAGAAGTTACTTGCGATTTAACTAAGTAATAATTTTCGTATAAACTTTGTGATATCTTTTAACAAGAAAGAGAAGTTTTTAGCAAGATTCTTTATTCATAAAAAGGATACACCAATACAACCCCCCTTCTTATGTATCGAGTTTCTTGTAAGTAAAGTTTATACTAACGTGTGATTTACTTCAAAGGGAACAGAAAGAAGTACCTTCCTCCTCAGTGTAAATTAGAAAAGGTGCTTCAAAATTTGCTATAACTTGTTGTTGTCCATATGGTTCTCAATAGGCTGATTGCTGATGCGTGGCATGATTTTGGTAGAAATTAAGAAAAACTTAGAGGTTAAAAATTCTAGAAAGATGTAAGAGTGTTTGATTGCTTAAACTCTAGAGAAATAAAATGAAAAATGAAAGTGAAAGTGAAAGTAAAGTTAGTACTGGATATATAGGTGGTAAAAGGTAAAATGGTAAAGTTAGTTTGAAAATTTTTGTGCCCTTCATTTTTCTGATTAGTCACAGGCCACGATCGGGACATGCGACTTACCACCTAATGCATGCTCAATCGCAGTCTACAGTCATGACTTACTAGGCCACGGTCGTGGCCAGCGGCATACTATCCCTCCTAATTTGTTCCCCTTTGTTCTTTCTCCAATCTTTTCACTTCTTCTAATTGATTATTTTCTGACCCTTTTTCATCTCTCCTTTCTTTTTTGTACGATTATCCTCATAATTCCAAATTCTTACTCCTATTCTGCTTTTATTCAAAAACAAACTAATCTTAACTATAAAATTTCAAAAGTTTGAATAAAATTAGCAAAGAACTACTTTTCCATAGGCTGCCTCCCATGCAGTGCTTCTTTTAACGTCAGCAGCTTGACACTCTGTTAAGCTCACGGTGGTTGGAATGAATTAGTCGATGGTACCGTCTTCATTAATCGCAATGTTTGTACTTTAGCTACCATACTGCAGTTACCATCGTCCTTATAATTTTCGTTTCCTCGCCTTCTCCTTCACGAGCGCTTCTTCCTGAAAACATTCCTAGAATCTTCTATGTCCTCCCATTCACCTCGAGATTCTGGTTCTTTGAGACCCACTGGAGGTGAAGGAGATCTGTACTCTCTTATAGTTGCCTTAAATGTCAAAATTTCCTTCCCTATTTGTAGTGTTAATTTGCCCTAATTAACATCAATAAATGAGCACGCAATGGCCAAGAATGAGCATCCAAGAATTATTGGGGTGTTCCTATCTTTGCTGATGTCCAAAATATACAAGTCCATGGGAAAGATAAATTTACCAACCTTTAGCAGCACATCTTGTATAATTCCCATCGGTCTATATGATGTTCTATCAGCCGTCTTAACCAAAAACTTAGTGGGCACTAATTCTCTTAACCCCAATTTAAGACTAAAGGTGTAGGGCATCATATTTATACTTGCGCCTAAATCCACAAATGCCATGTTTATGATAATCCTGTTGATATTATAGGGGATGAAAATGTCCCCTGGTTCCTCCTTCTTCTTAGCTATGTTTGGGTCAACTTCCAGTGGTTACTCCTTAACTTTCTTCATGACGGACTCTTATAATTTCAACTTCATTTGTATTTGTTCTGACACTTCCTCGACGTTGTTTGGCTCAATCTCCTGTAATTTTTTTTCTTCCTTGTTTGCATATAACTCCCGTTATTGCACAATATGGAATGGAAATACACGTTGAGCTGTATTAAGAGATTAGACCAGGGGCTTAGTCGAAAGGTCTTTTTTAACCACTTGACCTTCTTCTTCATCTTCTATCTTTCCCAGTTCCTCATCCTAGGTCTGACTTATCACCATGATATGTTCTTTTGGATTTGAATCGGTGTTGCTTGGAAGAGTTCCAGCATTCTGAGTAGACATGGCCTCCACTAACTGGTCCACTTGGACTTCAAAATTATATTTAGATGAGGCATGATTCTTTGTTATTTGCTCGAATTTGCTCTTAAGCCTCCTATGTGCCTCCTCTATGTCTCCTATCTTGTCCAAAATCCTGTCCAACTTTGACTCCATCGAGCTTGCTTTATCCTGTTGGAAACTCGATAGCCACTGAGGCCTAAACTGTCCTTCATTGTTGTTATTTGACCAAGAGAAGTTTGGGTGATTCTTCCACCCGGGGTTGTAAGTGTTAGAGTAGGGATTATTTCCCCCTCCTCATCTAAATTGCACGCCCATACAATTTACTTGCTCCTAGTCATCCCCTCTCATCAAGTAACAGTCCACAGTGTCACGGTCTATTTGACCACAGAGATCACACTTCAGTTGTACAACTTTAACTAGAGCTGATGTCGACGACTTCATGTTGTTTAATTATCACGCCAAATTGTCGATCCTCACCTATATCTCCATCATTTGATTGACTGAAACAATTCCATTTTTGCTCCTGAAAAGTTGTAGGCTGCCTACCTCGCTCACTCATCCATAGGCAGCTATTGCTTGCCATTTCCTTTATTAGCTCTTCCTCCTCATTGACCATCTTTTGCATCAAAGATCCTCTTGACGTTGCATCGATCATGCCTCTAGTAGGTAGGTTTACTCCGTTGTAAAACGTTTGTAGAAGGAACTCCTTCTGTAAGTTATTATGTGGGCACTTCTTTTATAGGGCTTTATATCGCTCCCACGCTTTATAAATCCACTCACCGTTACCTTGTTGAAAAATAGTTATTTCCTTTATTATCTTCGTGGTCTTCATCAATGGGAAATACTTGTCTAGAAAAGCATGCACAAGCTGCTCCCACGTCGTAACGTTAGCGGGGCTCAGTGAATGATACAAAGCCTTCGCTCTATCCTTAAGTGTGAAAGGGAATAGTCTAATTCTAACAGCGTCCTCTGACATTTGGTGGTACTAAAAAGTATCATAGATCTCGAGGAAATTTATGATATGCTCGTTTGGGTCCTCATTTTCGAATTCGTAAAATTGGACGTTCTACTAAAGCATGTTCAAGAGGGCTGGTTTAATTTCAAATGAGGCCGCTTGAACAGGTATCCTAGCCACTCTTTGGTTTGATAGGTTAAACCCTAGCCTCATAAAGTCCATAAGGGTCCATTGTTGTCGTCCTTGATTAGCTTCTTAATCCACGTTCCTCTGAAATTCCTCGGCCATTGCTGACCTTTCTATGTCTTCTTCTTCCTTTCGCCGAGCTTTCCTAAGGGTTTGTTCTAATCGTGTTATATCTAAATCTATTGTCTCAGCTGCATGACTCGAACCTCTCGTGACTCTTATTTTCATGCAAGAGCACGCTTCCTTAAATGAACGAAAGAAACTAAATCAAAAATACTACTCTAACGCCTCAAACTATAAGACTAAATTGCCTTCTCCGATAACGGCACCAAAAACTTGTTAGCAAGGTTACACACGCTAAGTTTTAATAGTTATAACCTTGGTAAATTTCGTAAGTGCATGGGTCATTCACGTAGTACCTAAGGTATCGATCCCACAAGGAGGGCTAAACTAGTCCTAAAATCTATGGTCATCCTAACCTACAATAATTCTAAACAAATGGCTAATGCAGAAATTAAGTCAATCAACAATCAATTATGAGAAATTAAAGTGTCGAAGTGTATAAAATATAGCAATCACACAACCCAATCTGAAATTAACCTAGAAATCACCAAGTGCAAAATTAATGGAAACCTAATCAATTATGCAATCACTGACTTAACGGGTCTAAACGCTCCTAGGGTGAATTACTCTCTCTCGATTTATAATTCTTAACCCTAATTAATGATCCCTAATTTAAATTATAGAATTGTGATCTCTCAATTCATAATTAGCCCAAAACCTAAATTAGTTATAAGTTGTTTATTAACCTACCGGGAACATATGCTCGATCTCTCGTTACACAATTCTACCGGTTTGATTCAATTCTTAACCTATCAATTCACCTAACTCTTATTAGCCCAAATTGATTATTTTTACCAAGCTCACCCTCTTAGTTGATTGCCAAGTTATTAATAGTAGAATTGAAATCACAATTAAATCAATAAAAACACAATCAATCGATTTTTATTAATCTAAAAAATCAAGACCCAACTGTGAGTATAAACATAAACTCAACATTCAACACAAATGATTCTCAACACCTATTTCAATCCTATACATGAATAAAACTGAAATAAATGGAAAATACGTCTGGAATGGAGTCAGGGAGGTGACGATAGTGGGAAACCACTTGTTTCAGGAAGTACGTCACGTCTAGCTCGTCTTTGTGTTTCTCTTCCTTCGTCTCCCTCCTCAATCTCTTGATTTCTCTCTAGGTTTTCTCTAAGAATTGGCTGAATCAAAGCTCTCTTGCAAGACTCTCTAGGCTCTTCAAAGACTGCTACCTCTGACTGGTAATGTTCTGTTTATACTTTTAAGGCTCTAGGTCAAAGTCAGGGTCGAACGGTACAAAAAATCTTGTGAAACTTGAGTTTTTCTATCAGCCCGATACAGGCCACAATTGTGGCCAGTGCCTTAACCTTTCTGTGCACGATCGTGGCCTAGCTACTCTAGCTCGTCCTTATCTGTCATGATCGTGGCCTATTGTGCCATGATCATGGGCTATGTCTTTAGCCTAACAACTCCTTGAATCTCCTCCGTTCTTCACTGTTTACCTTTAAATACTAACAAACCCATCAAGGTACCTTAAAAATATAACAATTAAGCTCAAAGACTTATACTAACCCATAAAAACACTTAAACACATAAACTAACATAATTAACACACTAAACACACACTCAACACTCAATTTCACACTAAAGACATTACAAATTAAACCTTTAAACATAATGCAATTGTCAACTATCACCTCTACTTGTATATTCCTATACCATCTTTCAATGCCTAATTTAACCTAATCAAACTCACTAAATATAGTCAATTCGTATAGTTTTTTTTTGAAAATTATAGTCAATTTATATAATTATCACCAAAGTCTAGGATATTGTCATTTTCTAACAGTAAAGTGTTTATTCTCCTAGTGCATAGATTATACATGACCCGTTTGTCCATCATACTATCCATATAATTAAATCTACACTGGCTAATTATAAAACTAAAAATTAAGATAAAAAAGAATAAATTTAACTAATTAAGAATCAAATTATATATCAATGCTTTAATGAATCCTTAAAAGGTGCATCCCTAACCATAACTAAGCTTTCTAGGTGCTAAACATAATAAAAACAAAACAAAAATAAATAAATCCCATCATAGAAGACAATAGTAAAAGAAAGAGTTAAGAGAAGTTATTATTACCTTCTTCAATCCTTACTCCAAATCTTCCTCTATGATGCAAAAACTATGAAAAATTAACTAGAAATAGGTTTATGAGAAAATCTCCCAAAAAGTCTAAAAGAATTCTACCTTCATATATTCTAAGGTTAGCTATATATATATAAGAGAAGTCTAACAAAAATATAAGTGTAATAAGAGTTTGTTAAAGGTCCTTTAGATTAATTCTAATATAACTATTTATAGCTAGGTTACAAGAATATAGTTTTGGGTGACCTAAACTTAAAGAGTTCTAAAATCACTTATTTTTATCTCCAATAATTAGTGCCTATTATAGATTGAAGACTAGTGTCGATCTTGTTTTACTTCTCTTTCTCTTTGTTATCTACTATATGAATAATACCTAACATGTTTTATAACTGGCACCAATTTTTAGTATATTTCTCTACAAAATAAAAATAAGTCTATTATAGGTTGAACTTCATGTTCAACATCAATGTGGTACTTATCTTAACTCCAATTACATTTGAAAAAGACAAACTCCTGTTATGCTTCTAAGTTTGATGCCTGATATTCTTTTCCCCTTTAATTTCTTCACTTTTCATCCTCTTCTAGATAGAACTAGCTCATGAAGTCTCCATAAAATTATTTCATATCTTTTTATCTTCCAAATGGATCTAAAATTTCATTAATTCAAAAAATTGTTGAGAAAGTTACAGTTAAATCTTGTGTTTATCCTTCAAATTCAATCATTTACAAGACAATAAACTAAACATAGAAAAATATAATAAAATCCATATAAGATACAAATGCCAAGCGAATTAACCCTAGATAACATGTAAAATGTCAACCTATAAAATAATTCCAGGAGTGATTATGTATTTAAACTTGATGATTCTCTTTGTGTTTATAGGACATCTTTCAAGACACCTTTAGTAATTTTCCCTTATCAATTGGTTATTAGCAAATCTTCTCACCTTTTGGCTGAGATTAAGTATAAGACTTTTTTGATAATTAAAAAAACTCAACTAAAAATTTAAGTTGATTAGTGATAAAAGGCTTTTCCAATTAAATGAGTTTGATGAATTCTAGAGAGATTCTTTAAAAAAATGCCCAAATTTATAATAACCAGTCTAAGACATTTCATGATAAAAATATCTTATAGAGGGAGTTTAAAATGGGATAAAATGTTTTAAAATTTAATTCTCATTTTAATTTTTTCTTACAAAACTTACTGTTTAGATGATCTAGACCATTCATTATGATGAAGGTGCAACCCTACGGTGCTATTGAAGTTAAAAATATTTATGGGAGGTCATTCATGGTCAATGGACAAAGACTGAAGGAACACTTCGAAAATGGCAGTGTGGACCCAATTAAGAAAATTTCTTTCAACGACTAGCTTTGTCTATTGGCCAATTCAAGCTAAAATACTTGTAAAGAAGCATTTATTACGAGGCAAGCCAACATTCTAGCCCTAGTTCCTTATATTTTCTTAGTTTATGATTCATACTAACGTTAAGTATAATTTACTTTAGTGGTAGTTTTATGAAAAATTTTGATAGATCCTAGTTCGCTAACTTTACATTGATAAAGGAGAGAATTCTTCCCCTTCATTGTCTTTTATAACTGCTTTTATGATATTATTTATTTAATATTGAGGAGAATGTCATGCTTAAATGTCAGGGTTGAATTTAGGAGAATATGAATTTTATTTAGTTGTGTGTTTAGTGTGTAACACCTCACTCCCATTTGACATGTACGCGTATGCCCTTTAGATGTGCATGCACGTGCCTGATTAAAATGGCGTGCTAACTTTATCACTTTTACAAATCGCATGGCATCATAATTTAAAACATAAATCTCATAACCTCCAAAGCACAAATTTCCTCATTTCATTTCATAAAACATTATGTATATTACAACATTACAACATCATCCATATATATATACATTATCAATCAAATTAGAGTTTATAGCTTTGTTTAGAAAATTATTCTACATATATGAGGAAATATACAAAACTCTATCTAAATCCTTCAGTCTCAGCTGATCGACCTTTGAGCCATGTCTTCAATCTAAAAGAAGTATTAGTTCTCTTCTATATTGACTTAGAAGCTAAATCGTCTCTCTCGGACCTAAAATGTCAACGTGCAAATTTTAGGTGAGTTTTACGAGCTCCGTAAGTTAACCATCCTCGATGGCTCACCTATATCACACATATCAAAACAATTCATACATTCACATAATTCACATTTATGAACATGTAGCATCATAACAAACTTTGATCATAAACTTTCGCATTTTCAATCAATTTGATTCCACATTTCAATTTCAATCATTCAAATCACATAATTTATATTTATGTGCAATGCTCATGAGACTCACTTTCATTTATTTTGTTTTTATGACCGAGTGTCTTTTTCACTATCCCGTATTCGTTGTGGATGCCGGGCTCATTTATACTGTCACTTATCCTTTGGGGATACAAGGCTCATTTTACATAGTGAGGCATAGGCTCTTATCATAATATGAGCTTTAAGCTCTTTTTCACTGGTGACTCTAGTAACAACTGCCTTTATCATTCATGTATTCATGTATTGAAATGCACCATACATATTCAATCATTATGCTCATGCAATCAAATTCACATTCTTTCTCATTCACATTTGTCATCGAACTTTTAATCCGACATTCATCATTTAAGTTGAGAAACAAGTAGTCAATCACATTCACATTCAAGTTGCATTCCAGTGTTTTATTTATGCATCAAACGCCTTGGACATTTAATGTCTGGAAATTAGTACATAAACATCACATAACAATTCAATACATGATATAATAAACAAACAATCATAGTGAGACCATCTTAGGTTATTCAAAGTTTGCTCCCGTTAGCTTATTACCTTAAAATCCCGACAATGTCTAGAAATGGTTGCTCAATGTGCTCTTCTATAATATGTAAACATATACATTTACCATTACTAATTTGCACATTCATATGAATAAGCACATTTATAAATGTATCATTTATTATGCATGTTCAATGACAATCCCGAGTATGCACAACCTTAATCATGTGTCTCAATCATTTAAACATTTTTATTTGTATATGTCTAGCTCACTCTTAGTACTCATCATTCATCATAATTGAATCACTTTAGCCATCATAAATTCACTTTCATTCTCATAACATCTGAAAATTCCAGATTTGAACACTTAACGTATCCCAATTTATTCTTAAGTTCTATCCTCAATCCTCACCCTAAACATAATATTCATTTTATCACTTGTTCAAGCATCATTTTAGGCCCAATTCAAGCTTTATTCAAGCCTAATTGCATCACATGAAAGTACCTAACCAATTTCTACTTCAATCCACACATAAAAGAAGCGTATTTGATGTTTAACCAATTACCACGATCGTGGGATTTGTTGATAGAAACTTTCTGCCTTCGATAGGCATTCCCATTTTCCAGTTTTTCCAACTCTATTTTCAGGTCAGTTTTGTATGACAATTATGACTTAGAAAATAAGGTATTTAGGCAAAACATTCTTCTAAAAAATGTTCCTATATGTCTTAAGGTTTAAACAAAACAAAAACAATTCAATTTGGTTCATTATTCCATGAGTTATGCTCAAAATACCACAGACTGTTCACGTTCGAAATTTTGATGCACTCACATGATTGAAGGATTAGTACACTCCAACTTGTAAATCTTATATCTCTCAATTCTGATATCTAAAGATTACAAAATTTATACCAATAGAAAGCTAAGAGAATAAACTACATCTTTTAGGAAGACAAATTTATCTGATTCTACCTACATCAATACATCTTATTCGTTAAAAATAGGACACGATTTCTATCAAGGGTAGTGCTACAGCCTATGCTAGAACTCAACTTCAAGCTAAATTTAAAGACCTATAAGGATAAATTAAAATTCAATTCCATTATGAAAATTGTATCCATATGTCTCTAGTTTAATCTGAATTAAAAATCATCTTATTTGGATACCTACAAATCAATATATGGCCAAAATACTAATGTCTGTGCGGTAAAAATACTCCATCTAATTCCAGCACACTTCATCATCATTTTCATCTCTACTTTATCTCCAAACTATAATCCTACTTCTTTTCATTTCAAGAGTGTGACTCCAACACCTTTCTTATACCTTCAGTTTCTCTATCTATCACTTACAATTAAACTATAAGTCATCGCTTTCATAACCCCAAATTGAGAACACATGGCATGAACTCATCAATTACCATTTATTATAACACCAAAGTAAAACATAAATCCATTACCTTTTCATCCACACACATCATTAATTCATGAATAATATTAGCTCACTAAATTCATTTTTGATAAAAACCTCTTTATAAATCAAATACCCATGATAACACTTAAAGAATTTCATATTCAAAACAAAACCTCAAATTATTTATCATAATGTCCCATTTACACTAACCCATGAAGATCAACATGTAACTTACTTGATTTAGCTCCAAATCCTTGAAGAGCACACCAACCCTAGCTTTGTTGACAACCCACATACATCACCATTCCAAGGTGGGAGGTTAGGTTATTTTGTGAGGAATGAAAGAGAGTGCAAGATGATGGTAACAAATGGAAGTGAAAGTGACCTTCTACGTTGATGATGGTGGGTGAATCAAAAATCATGAAAGTGAAGAAGAATAAAGAAGATGAAAAGAGTTTTGTAGAGAAGAAGAAGAAAAGAAAGAATGAAATTAAAACAATTAAATGGGTCTTTCAACATTAGGGAGTCATGAGTTAAAGACTCACTTGCCACATGTCAAATTTCTATTGGTTAGAATTAGGTTCTTTCATTAACTAGTCCAATCAACTCCAATTTCTAGCCCAATTTTCTCCAAATTTCAATGACATATGTCATTAAATCTAATTGGTATTCATAAAAATTTACACTACCATTTGACATTTAATTCTACTGTCATTTATCAATTATCCTGTTACTTAGCATTTTTTCCAGTTTAAAAATACCCAAAATTTTAGAAAATTTCTAAATTTTACCAAAATTTCAAAATCAATACCTATACACAACAATTCAATTTTCAATACATAAAAACCACAATTCAGATCAAAATTCACATTCATAAATCAATTATACCCAAAAATGTCAATGAATGCATGTATAATCATTTTATTGTGCAAAAATTAGAATTCACATGTGTGTGTATGCTATATTATGCATGAGCATAAAATGCACTTTCTAACTTCTCATTGATCTCTCATATACCATATTCTAGGGTCTTAACCCTTAACATGGGATAACTAGATGTTACATAGTGTATATTAAAATTTTAACTTTCTTCTTCTTTTTATTTTATGTTATAAATTCGTTAGTTACTTTAGGTTTATAAATTAATTTTGTGATTAATTCTTAATTAAGATTGATTGCTAAAGGTTAAATGCATAATATAGTTAAATGATTGCAATCAAACTTCACTTTGTGAATGGTAGGAATCTAAATTTATTAACTGATAATACTTTGATTTGACTTAACTAATTCCATAAGCATTAGACCTTCAATCAAAATTCTTTATTTCAAATGTGAATATCTCATTTGATTTTGATTTTCTAGAACTTGTATTTCATCTTTTTGATATTATATGTAAGGTTTATGAAAGCAATAAAATGATAAAGACATTTAAGATTTGGATTAAGCTAACTTGCCTACCCTTTTTTACAACAATCCATTAGTGAGACTTTTTGTGTCTCATAAGAAAATTTGGTCTTTTTCTTTGTAACTCTTTCCTAAAGAACCTTAAGATTAAAAGAAAAACAATGCTCCTTAATTTATGATGGGTGAAGCTTTTCATTATGATTGAATATGGTTATTAGGTTATAGTATGCAAAGAAATAAAAGTGGGAGGGTCCAACAATGTGTATGAAGTGGTAATGAAAAAGGGACATGCCACTTTGAAAAGCAAAAAATAGAAAATAAATATAAATAAATAAAGGAAAGAAAAAGTGTAGAAAGTGATTGGCGTGATGTTTTATATTTAAAAAGAATAAAGGAAAAGGGATTATTGTAAAAATATAAAGAGTTAATAGAGCAATATATTGATACTTCTTTTGATTTAGTTACTTATACTTTATTGATTATGAATATTTTAGTTTCTCCTAATCTCCTTCCTTTATTAGCATATTTATCTCATTGGCCTGATTACAATCTTGTTTAAAGTCATTTTGATTTTTGCTTATATATATTTATTTGGGTAATGGAGCTTATATTATTTTCAAGCATATGATAAGTTTAATTACACATGAATATAATGAGTGTATCTTACTCAAATATCAAAGACTTCTGTGAAGGAATGATACCTTATGAATAAATTGTCAAATTGAAGTATTTCTACTTGATAAAGAGGGTAGAAAAGTTTTTACATTATCTTGTTTGTATAGTAATTTATTTAAGAAGTATAATGTATTTCAGTTTTTGTAATTCAATTGAAGGCTTGAATATGCATATCTTGTTTTATTAAATATGAAGCAAACTAATTTGTGTAAGTTGATGCCTGTGAGTATCATTTTAGTAAATCCTAAATAGGCAATAACTTCTCCAATAGGGATATAAAAGTGTTTAAAGGCTAGTGACATAGGCTAAATATCATTGTACACTTATGACAGTGGAATTAATTCTAGTTAGGAGTGAACTTAATTAGGATTTCCCGTTATCAATTGCTTGAGGACAAGTAGTGAGTTGAGAGAATTTAATAAGGCTATACCTTAAATAATTTTAGGGGGTTAAATTAGCTGTAATTTATCACTTTTATAGCATGTTTAATATAAATTATATCATTTTTTATCTCTAGTTCATTGTCTTTTGTGTAACAAATTAAAGGACAATTTATGAAGTTGAGTGCAACTTTCTCTACATTTGTTTGATTGAGGTCATATTACAATTGTTTAAAAGCTACCATGTTGGACAACAACTTTTTAAAAGGTATATGAGACAGTAACTTTTTGGAAGGTATATGATAATGGTTCAAGTTTAAAGATATCAAAATTTAGAGAAACTAATGAGGAAGAGTAAACAAGTTCTAGACACACTAAAAGAGATTAGCACTTGTCTCTTAGAGGTTTAATAGGTTAACCAACAATAAAAAATTCAGCACTAAAGTGTCATTTATGATCAACACTATACTCATCATTTGTTTGCATAAAAATTTATAGAATGACTGGCACTGGCTATATACTATTTTAAAACACAAAAGGTTTCAGAACAAAACTAGTGTTAATATGGATATTGGTTATATATAAGTTCTTATGCATATATTTTAAAGACATACTAATGTTTATGAACTGCATGATGTTTTAGGGTTCAATTTTTTAAATATTTAATATTAATTTGAGTGCTTAGTGTGTATTTATGTTTTAATTGTGTTAGTTTATATGTTTAAGTGTTTTTATAGGTTAGTATGAGTCTTTGAGCTTAAATGCTATATTTTTTAGGTATCTTATTGTGTTTGTTAGTGTTTCAGGGTAAATGGTGAAGAACGGAGAAATTTCGAAGAGTTTTAGGCCAAAAACATGGCCCACAATCATGGCACAATAGGCCACGATCGTGATAGAAAGAGGCAAGCTGATAGGACTATTGAAGGTAAAACCTATCTACTTGTTTTAGTCTCAAGAATACTGCAAGTGAATGGGTCGTGACTTGTAGTAAAAAGAGCAAATATCAATCCCATAGGGATTCTGCTTAATTTGGACACAACTTTATTTAAGAAACTAAATTATGAAATGCAAATGATCTGGAAAATTAAATTAAAATTAAAAGACTAATGTAAATAATGGACAATACCACAATTGCAGAAAATCTAAATTCAAGAATCTAAATGCTAGAGATTACTTTTCCTTATTTTGTCCCCCTCTTATTTTATTGATTGAATTGTGTCTTACCTTAGATTTTCGAATGTTCTAATTACCCTCTCTTAATGTGTAACTATTTGTCCTTAATTGAATTAACAAGAATCGATTGAACGATCTCTCAACCTACCCAATGACTCTATCGATTCAACTAGTTATTAAACTATCCTATAGGTGATTAACTGACTAATCGAGATCTCTCTTCTAGCTGTTCAATTAACATGATGATTGCTAGTCTATAGGTCACCAACTCTTATAATCCTACACAAATTTCATCTCACTCACTCTCTCGATTTGTTGCAAGATGATAATTAAGAACAACAATCAATAAAGACAATTATATTCAATTCAACAAAATATAAGTTTTGACAAAATAATTCAAAAGCAATCCTTAAAATGAAATCAGCCTAACATGGTCTCTATAACATCATCAACAATCAAACAAACCATTTTTACAAAGAATAGAAGAGATTAGAATGATAGAAAATTAAATAGAAAGATTCCTTCTCTTCTTTGCCAAAATCTAGAATTTTAGTGTTGATGTGATATTTTTCTCAATCTTGATGATGATCTGTAACATCCCATTACCTTTGAGTGGTTAAAATAGTAAAAATGAGTGATTCATGAGATCTTAGAAATGCATTTTTCATGCTCATGCATAAAATGGTATACACATACACTTGAATAGTGAATTTTTCTGCACATAAAAATAATTGTACATGCATTCATGAATAATTTCGGGTATATCTGGATTGAGTTGTGATTTTTGGAAAAATTGTGAATTTGCATTTTATTTATATTGAAAATTTTATTGATTAGTGGAATTATTATATTTGCCAAATTTGGTGAATTTAGGATTTATTTTATAATTTATAGAGTATTATGGAAAATAGGAAAAAGAAGAGAAGAAATCAAAAGAAGATTTGGAGATAGTTGGATTGCAAAGATGAGAGTTAAAGGGAGTTAGTTTCAAAAGAAACTAAGTTAGAACTTAGACCTTAGGAGAGTGAAAAGTGTAAAATTGCCTTTATCATGGTCAGAAGTAAGTTTGAGAAATTCGAGAGTTAAAAAGGAGTTTGTTCTTTCCTTGTTATTATCTTCTCCGAATTTCTTCCCATACACAGAGTTTTCCCATCAAACTCTTTCCGAGAGTTAACTTTGATTTTTTTTCATATCCATCACCACTTCCTATACAGCTATGTGTTTCTAGAAGTTGGTTAGTGTTCACAGAGGAGTACGTGGTTTTGCATGAAGTTAGGGCTTTGGGGTTAGTTGAAGATCTTGGAGTTTTCAACAAGTAAGTAGTGAATAAATTCTTTAGAGTTGGAGATTTATGAAATAAATTTGATGAGTTACTGTCATCTGCATGATCACTGTGGATGAGAAAAAAATGGTTATAGTGTTTATTTAGTTTTGGTGGATCGTTAGTGATCAGGTGATATGGAAATGGTTTTTGGAGTTGAAATTTTGACCTGAAATATCTATGAATTTACTGTATTGATCTAGATGGATTTTGACAAAATGGTCTTCATGAAAGTTGTATATATTTCTCTTAGCTTTTCAACGATATATAGCATGAAAATTTTGGACATTTGAGCTGAAAGTTATGGTCCTTATAAAGGAAGATGTATCTTCTTCTATGTTTTGCTTCTTCTGTGATGACGTCATCTTCTTCTATGTTTCTTCTATGATGACGTCATCTTCTTCTGTGTTTTGCTTCTTTTGTTCCATTTTTATCCCTTCAGAAGATATAATCTATCTTTGAGGTCTTCAGAAAAGTTGTAGATCTTAAAGTCCTCTTTCGAACCATATAAGAACACCTTAATCCGATATCTGTAGGGAAAGTTATAGCAATTTTCCCATTTTGTATGTCTTTTTTCATTTAGTTTTCTTTTTCATTTGGCTTCGTTTGTACCTATCTTCTGTTCCATTTTTGCCTTCAGAAGATAGAATATATCTTTGAGGTCTTCAGGAAAGTTGTAGATCTTAAAGTCCTATTTCGAACCATATAAAGAACACTTTTCTAGAAGGGAGTACTGTCAAATTACTTTATTTTCATCGTCTTAATGATCAAGAACAGTAGACTCGAAAATCAGAGTTTGGAGAAAAATCTGAAATGGCTCATTAGGTTATGAAATTGGATTCAAACGGTTTGTCGAGGTATAAACCCTACGAACAAATGCTAGTTAAGTGAGTTTCGATATTTGATTGTTTTTGTAATGACATTGATGAAAGGATACCCGAGATTGTCATGAACATGCATTATACATAATTCATTTCATATATGTGCATTAATGAACACGCATAATTGTGCAGATTGTGATATATGTGTGTATTATTTTGTTATAGAGGAATAGTTAGAACGTCAGCTTCCAGACGTTGCCGGCACTTCCAGGCATTAGCTTCGGGAGTAACTAGTGAGTAGACCTAGATGGTCTCATTCCACTGTTTGTTTTTGTTTGACTTTCTGTTTGTTTTGTTTGACTTTGTGGTATTGATTGATTTCTGAATGATTGTGTGAATGTGATTGACTGTGTTGGCTTCTGGACAGAAGGTTCGATAAATGTGTTGTATGAGTGAAATATTGAAGTGCTCATTGAATGTGAATTAGATGAACTAAGTGTACGTAGTTGATTGTTAAATGTGTTCTGAAAGTGCATTTGCATATGAATGAAAGTGTGATTCTCAACTTTAATGCTGAATGCCGGACTAAGGTCCAATGATATGGGAAAGTGATTGAATGAGATCATGAAAATGTGAGTGATGCATTCCATCTCATGAATGCATGAAATCTAATGGCAGTTGTGACCGTATTAGCCACCCAAAGTAAAAAGAGCTTAAAGCTCAGAAAGTGAAAGGTGAAAATGAGCCTCGAGCTCAAAAGTGATTAAGAGCCTAAGGCTCACTATGTATAATGAGCCTTGTATCCCCTAAGCGAATAAGGGACAGTTATTAATGAGCCCTGTATCCCCCAAGCAGATAAGGGACAGTTTAGGCACTTAGTCACATCAAAGTAATAAATGGAAAGTGAGTCTCATACGCATTGCATATGCATTATATGGTGATTAAATCGTATTGAATGTGAAATGTAAAATTTGTGAGTGTGATTATGTGTTATGTGACTGGTTGAGCGATCGATAATGGTCACTCATTAAGTTAGCAAAACTCACCCAAAATTTACAATTATTTTTCAGGATTAGAAGAATACCCTGTTAGGCCAACGGGAGTACACCTACAACATACAAGTGAATGATAGAGGTCGGGATCAGTTCGCGTCTGCATTGCATTTCCTAATTTGTATTGAATTGTCATTCTGCAACTTTTTGTATAAAATTGTATTCCGAACAACTAAAGCATTTATATTGTGAAAAAGGGCCTAAATGGCCATTGAAATTTCTGATGATTGTACTGTTATGATTGAAAATGTTTATGAAATAAAGTGGGCCCGATTTGGTTATGGATTTTTGCGCATCATGTTTGTGCTTTAAAACAAAAGAAAATTTTTATGCCGAATTCTGAGTGATTGACTGCTCTAGCATGCCACCCTCGCGGGGCACGAGCTCGGACATCACCCATTGATTTCGGGTTCGGGTCTTGCAGGATTGGGGTGCTACACTGCATCAATCCGATCTTTACTTTCACTCTAAGTTGTCCCGAATTCACTCCCTCTAAGGTAACATCATTTCATGACAATTCAACTACTAGTGTTATTTCGTCAAAATCCCAAATCTCTACTCAATTTATTCACTACTACAACTAATTATCATCCTTCTCAATTTCCTATCTTTCTTTTTCCATAACAAATCTTACTTATATGTAACCACAATTCCTGTTCAAAAATTCATCATCTCAAATCAATTACTTCCTCAAGTATCCCTAATTTCAACTCAACCTTATCCATACGCAA
>JAOTAY010000008.1:28501318-28538811 GCA_025629805.1 Erythroxylum baracoense | reverse complement strand
CGTCTATGTTTTGTTTCTTCTGTATCTCCACTTCGTCTGTGTTTTGTTTCTTCTGTGTTCCTCACTTCATCTGTGTTTTGCTTCTTTTGTGTTTCCACTTCATCTGTGTTTTGTTTCTTCTGTGTTCTCTACTTCGTCTGTGTTTTGTTTCTTCTATCTTTCCACTTCGTCTGTGTTTTGTTTCTTCTGTATCTCCACTTCGTCTGTGTTTTGTTTCTTCTATATTTTACTTCCTCTGTGTTTTACTTCTTCTGTGTTTTGCTTTCTTCTATATTTCACTTTCTTCTGTCTTCTACTTCTTCTGTGTATTTCTTCTGCACACTTAACGCCCTCATCAAACTAGTTAATTTATTTCTAACATTATTATTATTTGATTGTCATAAAAATTAATTATCGTAAAGTCCTCCTGGCTTAACATTTAAAACATCATAAATATTCCAAATCCTATCATCATACTATCCATCTCAATTCTAAACATAAATAAAATCAAAATGAAAAGGAAACAATTGCTTAGAATAGACGACGGATGGTAGCGACGTCGAGAAACCTCCTGATATGGGAAGCACGTCGAATCAGCTCTGTCTTCCTCTTCCTTCTTCTTCTTTCTCTCTCTCGGTATTCTCTTTTTAGTGTTTTAAGTGTGGTTGATGCAAAAAGCTTCTTTGTGCTCCTCTTAATGTTCTTTAAATAGTCTTCTATATTTTGGGTAACCCCAGGGTCTTTCTAAGGTTCGAAAGGTCCAAAAAGTCCCTCAAAACATAAACTTCGTATGCAATTGCACGTCTGTTTGACGTAGGCCACGACTGTGGCCCGCATCTGAGCCTTCTGTCACGATAATGGCCTGTAGGCTATTATTTCGAATAGAATGTCTTCCAAAACTCCTCCATTCTTCGATACTGTCCCTAAAACACAAGCAAACACATCAAAGTATCTCAAAAACATAATATTTAAGCTCAAAAGCTTATACTAACCCATAAAACACTTAAACCGCAAATAATTATTAAACTAACATAATCTTAACCTAAACACATACTGAATAATCGAATTAACAGCTAAATACATATCAAACTATGCCTTAAAATATGATGCAATTCATACTTATCAAGTTTCAAGCCAATCCAGATGAGTTTTAATAGACAGTTATGAAAAACATCTTAAAGTACTTAAGAAGAACTAAAGATGTTTTCTTCGTCTAGGGAGGAGATGAACTGAGATTTTAAAGATATTCAAATGTTAGTTTTGGGTCAAATCTAGATAATAATAGATCACAGTGAGGGTACATCTTCACTCTAAATGATGGTGCAATAAGTTAGAAGAGTTCCAAACAGCCAACCATTACGTATTCTACAATCGAAGTATAGAGTACATTTCATTATCAGAGGTGAAAAAGGAAGCTTTTTAGATCAATAAGTTCATCACTAAACTTGGAGTGGTTCTTAACATTGTTGAGCATATAGTATTATATTGTGACAAAAATGGCACCATTGCGCAGGCAAAGGAACTAAGGACTCATTAACAGGCCAAACATGTACTTAAGAAGTTTTACTTGATCGGAGAGATAATCAAGTAGAAAGACGTAACATTGGAGAGAGTTTCCACTAAAGAGAATCTTTTATATCCTCTCACTTAGTCATTATCTCAGAAGAGACATGATCAACATATTGATGGATATGGTATATTCGAATGTGATCAGCTTTAGTATAAGTGAGAGATTGTTAGTTTATGCTTTTATAGCCAATCGATTGGCTGCAATTTGATGTATAACATTATTATTAATTAATTAAGACATTCTTTATCTTTACGTATTATGTTAATTACATTTGATGTCTTAATACTAATGGTAAAATCCTTGGAATAATTACTGTGTAACTGAATTATGATGATATTATAATTATGAGATTCAATTTAAATTTATGCATTATTCTTAAATGTTCCTAGCTGTAGTTTCATTAAGATAAGATATTAATGAAACGGTAAAACTAGCACACATTATATTTCTTTCTTATAAAGAAAGTAATTGTTCTCATAAATTAAAGGATGAAGATGCATAAACTAATGTTTAGGTGCTTGTTATAATTGTCGTTATAGTATATTATAATTTTTTAAAATAATAATAAATTGGACATCGTTGGATAACAAAATATAATTATTTATGAAAGGAATCACTTAGTCAAAGAACGAGTAACGACAAAAGAGAATGCGGACGAGGTGAGCGGGTAGACCTGCGGCTCCGAAGGAAATAAAAAAAGAGGTCGAAAGAAAGAGAGGGATTGACTTTATCAAGATAGACAAATAGCCACGCAAACCCCAAAGTATACGGTCCTGTACTTTCAACATAACGTCATCAGCTTACTTTCATCCTCATCCGTACATCTTCTGAAAGAGTTGGTGTGTGTTTTCGCGCTAAGCACAGATATGTTCGACTCTGTACAAGATGAATATGTTTAATCATTATGTCACCATCTCGTGCTTTTTAAGTTTACAAACTGCAGAAAGAAAGAAACCAGTTAACGATAACCCAACATCAGTTTCCATTTCCAACTTTTGTTAGCGTCTTCTTGTTCACTGGCAAGGGGTGCCCTTTTCTTTAATTTGTAAAGATGATGTTTGAAGAACAACAGCAAACCACGAGGTCGGATTTGAGGAAGAAGCCGGAGAGAAGAAAACCAAAAGAGGAAGATCAACAACAAACGCTTGAGATCATTGACTTGAGTGGCATGTCCTTGGAAACTTTACCCAACCCTTCCCTCAACTTGGCAATCATTTGCAAACTGGACCTCTCCAACAACAATCTTCAGGTATATATGAACTCTTTCTTTTCCACTCTCTCTCTATCTCCATCTCTCTTAGTATGCGGTATAACTGGCATGTACAGACAACAATCAAACGTACGCTTACTCTGGATGTCTCTTGTTTTGTCCCTCTTTTCTTTCAATTTCTCGTGTGAACACGATGAATCTTAATTATGTCGAAGACAAGAAAACTAGATGTTTTTCTCTTTTTTTGCAAAAGACAGAAAAATTGTATAGTTGTTGCTTGTATTTATCATCCAGTTGATTTCAACATTCAACTCATATCATCAATGGAAAAGTATATTTCTTACTGGATTCTTTAAAAGAAACATTGTACGAGTTTTGATCTACAAACAATAAACAAAGTATCATTCTGATGAACCACCACGTTGTTTGGTCTTTTTCCTGTGACGATTACTTTGACAAAGTTATATATCAAGGAATTTTAGTAGCTGCCCATATATATTTTAATAACTAAAATATTTGACAGATCATACCAGAATCTATAGTAGCAAGACTGCTAAATTTGGTGGTGTTGGACGTGCACTCGAACCAGCTTAAATCTCTCCCAAACTCACTAGGTTGTTTGTCGAAGCTTAAAGTTCTTAATGTGGCGGGCAACCTCCTCCAACACATTCCTAAAACCATTGAAAACTGCAGGTTTGTCTTTCCTACATCCATTTCTTTTGCATCACAACTAACTTTCCGCCTGATCGAAATGTTTCAACAAATTTAAGTTTCTTTTCCTTTAACTTAGGACGATTAATTATGGACAATCGGAAACAATCTTTTTTGGTATGAAAGCTGGACTTAAGTTTATTTTTTTTATTTTTAGTTTATATTTTTTAAATAAAAACAAAATTATGTTTAATTGTTAATATTAACATACTATTTTTTATTAATTTTTAAATAAACCAAATAAAAATCTTCTGGTAAAAATTTGAGTTACAATAAATTAATACTTGATAAATTAATAACGCACACTATATTATATTTGGATAAATTAATAAAATAACTTTTTGGTTTCATTAATATCTTCAATTAATAATTCACAGAAGTTTATGAAATAAAAAGTAGAAGTGGTATCTGCCTGCAAGAAACAACCGTAAAAAATAATTAAAATAACGAGAAAAGATTATTCTTCATTGTCTTCAAACGCACCGTCGGAGTATCGATCCTTTAATTGGGCTGTTATTGTATTTTTATATGTATTCTATCCTACTTTCTTTTTGCTTGATCTAATTTTTGAATGTCTATCATTATATTGGTTCTTGCATTTATATCATTATTGGAATTACATTGTTAAGGAAAAATACTAATTTTATATACTTGATTTATAAATTAATTATAAAGACTACCAATTTAAGAGATATATTACCAAATTCTATAATAATGTTGCTATTCTATCGAAATAAATAAACAAGTAAATTATTACTTTTATTTATTTTATTGACCTTTATAAATATTTAATTATAGTTTGTAATCACTAGAAACTTTAAGTCTTAAATATTTCTTACTATTTTAATATTCAATTAGATTTTTAACGCATTATTAGTTATCATAGAATGTTGAATTTTATTGTATCCTTAATAGAAATCTATTATGTTCTTTTTTATTGTAACCTTATGCTTATTGATCATTTCATTTTGCATTGAATTTTAATTAACCTGACGAGAATGATACGTATAATGTTGTGTATGAGAACAAATAGTGTTAAAACTCATCTATAAAACCAAATAAATATTATTATAAAATTCATTATATTATGCTTTGAGTAATATATATAAAAACTTCAATCAAAATTTCATAAAATTATAATCTTGTTATTCGATTAACGTCGTTTGGTGTTCCAACATCTGTATTATGTGGAATTACGAGTGAATTCCATTCCACATTCCTTCATGGAATTCATATATTCACACATGCAATATTGTAACATAATTCCATATATGACAAGCTCAATTTGCCGCTTGCTTGAGTTTTCTGCAGTTAAACAATATTAATGTGTTATTCCTTTTTACCAATCAGGTCTCTAGAAGAACTGAATGCCAACTTCAACAAGCTAAGCATGCTACCAGACACAATAGGGATTGCGCTCATTAATCTCAAGAAGATTAGTGTCAACTCAAACAAGCTCCTATTCCTGCCTCGTTCCATCACACACTTAACTTCTCTGAAAACGTTGGATGCAAGACTGAACAATCTCAGATCCCTCCCAGAGGACCTTGAAAACCTCATCAATCTCGAAATTCTTAACGTCAGCCAGAACTTTCAATACCTCGAAACGTTACCGTATTCTATTGGCCTCCTCCTATCTCTAGTGGAATTGGATGTAAGTTACAACAAAATCACGACTTTGCCTGATTCGATGGGGTGTCTTAGAAGGCTGCAAAAGCTCTCTGTTGAGGGAAACCCGCTGGTTTCACCTCCCATGGAGGTGGTGGAGCAAGGGTTGCATAACGTAAAAGAATACTTGAGTGAGAAAATGAATGCGGGAAACAGAAGCCCACAGAAAAAGAAGTCATGGGTTGGTAAGCTGGTGAAGTACAAGACATTCAATGCGACGATGAGAAATGGGAGTGCAGAGGAAAGAGAAGGGTTTATCATGTCAGATTATCGATCCATTGATGGCCTTGCTTCTCCTAGACACATGGGAATGTTCTCACCTCGCCGTCTTTTTTCGCCAAGAAACATGTTCAGTCGTTAAGTGTAGTTTGATTCGTCCCTTAGTAATTAAAATCCTATGGAGATGTGTCGATCATGTGTGTTCTAAACGATAAATATTGTTTTAAGTCCAAGTTGGAAAGACTCCTAGGGATGTAAGATACAGATAATATCTTTTACCTATTTCTAAATAAAATTGTCAACCATTGTTGAATGCACCTCCTACTCCTAGGTAGGACTTGGAGAATTTTTTTTACTTTTTATTTAATATCAGTTTCTGAATATAAATAATATTTAATTATCAACTCATGTTTACTTCTATAGACATGATCAAGAAAGTGTTCCTATATCCAATTAATGTTGATTTATTGCCCAAAAGTTGGAACTTTGTGAGGAGACAAAACTAGAAATATTAGTCTTCTTAAAGAGTTGCATAGTTTTCATTCCATTTTACTAAAGAGTTAATTACAAAAAAAATTTGAATTTTACTCAATTTTATAATATTAATTTAAAATTTAATACTAAAATGCTTAAATTTTTAATATTTTATTAAAATAACTCACCAAAAGACCCTTTGTTAATAGTGTTAATGTCTAACTTGTTGGCCATGTAAATGACACATGTTAATATTATTAAATGTTATGTGTAAAATTAATTTTTAAGTAAAATAAAATTTCAATATTAAAAACCCTAATCACTTTCTCAGTTTCCAAAAAAAATGAAATAAGACGGGAAAAATTAAGAGATAAATGTCCATTAACCTATCTGATCTCCAAGATCTCTTTGCATTATTTTTCTTGTTTCTAGGAGACCATTTAGTCTTTAATATTAAATTTTGCTCTTGAAAATCAGGGTCTTAAATGAGAGGGCAGATTAATTTGTTGATTATCCAATAATTATAACCTATTTTTAAATATGTGGAAAGACTATTTCACAAGCTATTCAACCCTAAAGAAACACCTGATAAAACATATTAAGCAAACTCTAATTTCACAAATTGAATAAGAAAGAGATTCAATGCAACTAAAAGCGTGTTCTTGAATAACATAACTTTTCAATAAATCACAAAAAGCAAACACATCAAGTTTTAGAAGAAAGAACACTAAAAGAATTAAGAATTGCATATACTTACCCTCTGGATCTGTACACCTTCAATATCTCATCCTGGGAATCTGCAAGGCTCCTTTTTTGATTATCGAAAGAATTTGCTATTTTGAAACAAAAGTTTACAAACAAATTAAAACAAATCATGATTGATAAAGAGGAAAGAGAGTAAAATTGTACTAAACCCTAACCAGGGTTAAAACTAAAGAGGAATAAGTGGGAAAAGGTGTTGATTGTATTCAGCATATACATCTGATATATATACAAGTATAGTTGTAGAAAAGTAGGATCTGGTTACAACAAAAAGATAACATCAATTTGAATAACAGATATGGTAACTAATTGGATAAGGATTTGACAGTATCTTCCTTAATACGCCCCCGTAAGATGGTGGTGCCATCAAGCATTGCTAGCTTGGCTCGATTATGTTGAAAAGGATACTTGGAGATAGCTTTAGTGAGAAGGTCGGCTAGTTGATCTTTAGAGGAAATATGAGCAACACGCAATTTTCCTTATGCCACCAATTGTTGAACAAAATGCACATCTATTTTAATGTGCTTCATTTTAGAGTGATAGACAGGATTGGAGCAAGTATAAGTGGTACCAATATTATCACAAATAAAGTAGGTGTAGAGGTAGGAATTCGCAACTCTTGAAGTAGAGATTGGATCCATTGCATTTTAGAGGCAACAGTTGCAACGGCTCGATATTCTGCCTCAGTGGAAGATCACGCTATTGATCACTGTTTCTTGGAACTCTATGACACTAAATTTGGTCTAATAAATACAACATAGCCACTTGTCGATGTACTATCATCTTTATTACCAGCCCAGCCGGTATCAGAAAAAATATGTAGAGAAAAATCAGTGTGTGGCTGCAGCAAAAGTACGTAAGATAATGTACCTTTTAAATATCAAAGTAGACATTTCAGAGCAGCTAGCCCAATGAGCATCATTTGGACAATGCATAAATTGAGAGAGCTTATTAACCGAAAAGGCTATATCAAGTCGTGTAAAAGACAAATATTGGAGAGCCCCTATAACCTTCTGATAAGCAGATACATTAACTGACTAGTTGATGGCTAATTTTTGAAGACATACTGTGGTACTTAAAGGAGTACAAACAACTTTGGCAGCATCCATGTTTTCACTCTAAAGAATCTTACGAATGTAATGTTCTTGGGTAAGAAAAAGACATCTTGACAGTTTATTGCTTCAACACCTAAAAAGAAATGAAGTGGAGTTGGATCTTTGAGAGAAAATTTGTGCTACAGTTTAGGAATAAAAGAATTGAGGAGTCCAGAATTATTACCCGTGACTAAAATGTCATCCACATATACCATCATAAAGCATATGGAATCACCTTTATGATATAGAAAGGGAGAATGATCACTCCGAGATTGTCAAAAACCAAATGATTTGATAAAAGAACTGAATGCAAGATACCATACCTGGGGAGCCTGCTTAAGAGCATATAATGCTTTGTGTAATTTGCAAACATAAGAAGGTACTAAAGGATCAACAAAGCCACAAGATTGACTCATATAAACTTCTTCTGAGAGACGACCTTGTAAAAAGGCATTGTTAACATCTAACTGGAAGATGGTCCATCCTTTTGAAATGGCTATGCTCAAAATGGTGCAGATGGTAACAGGTTTAATCACAGGATTGAAAGTATCCTTAAAATCAACTCCTTCTTTCTGATGAAATCCTTTAGCAACCAACTTCGCTTTGTAGTGGTAAACACTACCATCTCGATTTTGTTTGACCCTGAAAATCCACTTATTACCAACGACATTAAAGTGAGGTACTGGAGGTACAAGTTCCCATGTGTCATTTTGAATAAGAGCATTATATTCAGCAGACATAGCTTCACGCCATTCTGGATCTTGCATAGCTTGACGAACAGTTCGTGGTTCAACTGATTGTGGTAATGGGTGTTTCGTGGTTAAGATTTTTTTTTTTGGTTTGAAAATGTTGTTTTGGGATCTGGTGGTCATGGTGTGAGTTCATTACGGTGGAGTAGGAGACTGAGATATGTTGGTGGGGGTAATAGATGATGGGTGTTGTGATGGATGGGTGCCATTAGACTGGTTGGTTAGAGTAGTAGAATAAGATTGATTCGTGGTTAGAGCTTGAACAGGAACCACATAATGTGAAGGGGCAAGAGGTGGACTTGGTATAGAATACCAATTGGATAAGGAATCAGACATATGAGAAGAGTTATAATTTCCAAACATACCTGTCTGATAAGGAAAAATATCCTCTTGAAATGTCACATGGCATGAAGTAAATAACTCGTTAGATATAAGCTCAAAACAAATGTAAGCACTTTGGTGTAGAGAATACCTAAGAAAAACACAAGGTTTTGAACAAGATTTAAGTTTAGTTCTGTTGTAAGGCCAGAGCCATAAATAACAAGGGCACCCAAATATTTTAAGACTCAAATAATTTGGGACAACTTGAAATAATTTAGCGTACAGGGACTGATAGTGGAGAAGAGGTGTGGGCAATCGGTTTATAAGATGATTGGCAATTTTTAGAGCATATGTCCAAAACGAAACAAGTAGAGAGGTTTGATGAAGTAAGGTGAGAGTGGTTTCATTTAGATGTCTACCCATTATGTTGTGGAGTGTATAGTGGAGTTTGAAGATGAGTAATGCTATGATTTTGAAAGAACGACTTTAATTTTTGGTATTCACCGCCTCCATCAGAATATACTGTAACAATGGATTGTTTGAAAGAATTTTATACAAGTTGTTTAAATTTGAGAAAGACAGAGGATAAATCATATTTCTGTTTCAAGGTATATAACCAAATATATTTTGAATAATGATCAACAAAAATAACATAATAAGAAAAACCATCAATAGAGGTAACAGGAGTAGGATCCTATAAATCTGTGTAAAGAAGCTCAAGTGGGTGAGAACTAGACATACTAGATTTACCGAAAGGCTGTCTATGAGACTTATTACACGAACATGAGTTACAACCTAGAAGATTGCTAGATGATGACTACAATTGATTCAAGATATGACTGATTTTTTCTAGAAGGATGATCAAAGTGTCGGTGCCATTGAGAAGAAGAAGCACGAACAACGGCATAAGCTTTGGAGGTGGAAGCGAGTGGTGATTTTGCTTGTAGTGTATAGAGATTTTGTTTATTCTGGCCGCGGGTCATAATTGCCCCCATTGTGAGATCCTTAATAACAAAAGAATCAGAAAAAATTCAACTGAGACATGATTTGTTTTGCAAAATTGGGAAACAGAGATAAGATTGTTCTGTACAGTAGGAACACAAAGTAACTCAGTGAGGGAGCATGTTTTATGTGGAAAATGCAAATCAGTTGAACCATTATGAGTTATAGGTAGACTTGTACCATCTCCAGTAGTGAGTTCATCAGTTCCTTCATAGTCTGAATGTAGTGAAAGATTCTGCAGGTCATTAGTAGCATGATTTGGTGCTCCTGTATCAAGTACCCAATTGGTATCTCGTACATTTTTAGTGCTGACAAAATTTGCAACAGGATGTTGAATCAAAATCTGCTTGGCTTTGCCACATTAACGAGTTGTGTGACCAATTTTGTCACAAAATTGGCAGATCAATTTGTGCTCAGGATTGGATGAATTGGTAGTTGAAAACTGACGTTTCTGACCAAAATTTTCTTGCAAATAATTGGCATTTATTTTGGTCAGAATTTGTAAGATTGTCACCTTTCTGTTGTCGTGAATGGTTGAATCATTTGGTGAAATTAGCAATAATGGGTATTGAATCTGCTACAGTATGAGTACGCTTGAGGTACAATTCATAATCTGTTAAGTTTGTCATACAATTCTTCGTACGTTATTGGAGTTTCACGAGCTCATATTGCAGCTATTATCTCTTTGAACTCAGAACCCACACCATTTAAAATATGAATCACAAGATCGGTTTCATCAGCTGGATCACCAATAATTGCTAGCTTATCACTGATATTCTTCATTAATTGCAGGTACTCACTGACAGTTTTCTCATCTTGTTTGGTAAGGGTGAGTCGTTCCTTAAGAGACATGGAATAGCAAACATATGTTGTAATATAAGCCAAGCTTCTACGGAAGTCTTGGCTCTAGAAGGATGAGTCATTACCTAAAATGAATAGGATGCAATAATAGCATGAAGTATCAATTGGTCTTGTTGGTGCGAACGTTGAAATCCAGGATTAGGTACAGTGACACCATCACATTTGAGAGTTGCTAGAGGTTTTGTGATCGTTCCTTCAACATATCCTATGAGGCCATAGTCTTGAAGGAGGGCAGAGATTTGAGCACGCCATGCTGTATAATTGTTGGCAGAACTGCGTTTAAGAGGAAGATTTGTGCTGCATTCAAGGAGATGACATTTGTGGTTTGGGAAATTTGAGAGGCTGTTTGTGTGTTGACTAAATCACAAGTGTTTGCCATGAGGATCTGTGCACTCGTTAGAGCAGAGGGCTCTGATACCATAAAGAGGAGTAAGTGGAAAAAGTTATTGATTGTATTCAACATATGCATCTAATAGATATATAAGTATAGTTGTAGAAAAGTAGCATCTGGTTACAACAAAAAGATAACATTAATTTGAATAACAGATATGGTAACTAATTGGATAAGGATCTTCCTTAATAAAAACTAGTAGAGAGAATGTCATCAACGATGCATTTTTTGAACCAATTGATATAATAAGTCTCCTGAGATTAGTTCACATAGATGTGACAAATGATCAGATTGAAGCTGCAAAAGAGTTGGCTAATGAAATCAACAGTGAGATACATTTGAACTTACGTTTATTTGCAGACTTGACTGATAGAATTTGCTAATTGGTTGTGTTCCTTGATGTGTGTAGATCTTAATTAGTGATGTTTGAGTTTTATTTTACTGATTGGCAAAACAAGAATATTTTTGCATTTCAAGTACCGGGATGCCACGGTTTCATTTCGCTGATATTATTATTTTCTGGAATTATATAATCATTTTTGCTGTTGATGATGATATATTCTAGTGAATCTTTGTTGCATTGATATATTGTCCTGATTTTCGTGAATTGTTGGTTGATTTCTCATTTTACGTAAAGATATGCACTTAAGAATAACCTGAAAAGGCAATTTGTTCAGTAAGATATGTTTCGGATCATAAATTCTTTTTTTTTTTTGGGTAACAAGGAGGGTATAAGCCCTTAAGAAGTAACTCTTGGCCACACAACCCCCACTATATCGGCTCGTAGTAAAGAACAGATATGACGAGGAGGACGTTGAACCAAATATAAACCTCTAGAAAGATGTAGTGCAAGTTGTGCTAAACGATCCGCCACAGAGTTGGCCTCACGTAGAATGCTCTTGATCTTCACTTGCCACTCTCGCTGCAACAGTACCGTGCAGAGATGGATCAAACTCCGAAGTCGAAAAGGATGAGTATGGTTAGACTGAAGTAACTGAACTGCAATTTTAGAATCAGTTTGGATCTCTACTTTCCGCCACCCACGACTTAGATTTGTTTCCTATATTTTCATTGTCGTTCATGGTCACCTTCTACTACAGCATATGCTAGCTTTCTACCTTGCATGTTTTCTAGTGTTTTTTTTTTTTGGGTCTACTTGTGTTTATATTTAAATCTCTTTGTTTAACTAGTATTTGCTTTATTTTTACTGTATTATTTATTTTTATATTTTTTATTATTATCATCTTTTATATTTATTATATATTTAATTATTATTATTATTGAAATAATACTTTTTTCTTTCTTCTTCGTGTTGTATATAAACCAAAAATAGAAGATATCACTTTCGTATCCTCTTTCATATTTTTCAGAAGTAGCTGAATAGGTAAATTACAATTTTTAAAAATATTTGTTATTTAATTTTTATTTTATTTAAAAATTAATTTCACATATCACATATAATAATTCATGTCACCCACATGACAAAGAAATTAATTGATATAAGTATCAACATCAGCACCAATTACACCATGAACCAAAATTTTAATGATAAATTTTTTACAAAAAATTAAAAGTTTAAATATTTTTTAAAATTCAAATTAATATTACAAAATTAAATAAACTTGCAAATATTTTTATAACTAACCCTTCACTAAATCCATAGAAAAATATCTCAAAAGCATATTTCTGATTTCAACATGCGCATACAAGCATTTATTGGAACTTTTGTTCGAGTAGCCCATAAAGTTGGTTGCACATAATCTTGCCAAACGACAATGCGTTTATAATAATCTTATAATGAGTTCTTGTTGATAAAGCGCATATAACTAATTTAAGTAATTTATGTGTGATTCGCTACATGCTTTTAAAACCAATGGTATTTCTTCATATTCTCGTTGAATTAGCAAGTGCATAATTTGAAAAAATAAAAGCATGCACTTGCCCAGAATCGCTACACATATCAAATCCGAAACAATCCATTAAACTGGTATGTATGTACATTACTACTCCGCCAGTTCATATAAAACAGCAAATCCATAAAACAACCTATCTGCATCAATCCACATCTAGGAATCGTGCAAACCCTATTAACCACAAAATGAAGGAAAAGGGCCCTAGGAAGTTTTTGGGACATATTAGTGTCATTTCTCCAGCTATGAACCTGAAATGCGACAAATATTCTCAGGAAATAAAATTTTAAAAAAAATGCAAATTCGTAAGAGGATTAATGATTCTTACATCAAGGGTTTCTATGTCTGCGTCTTCTCTCCGTAATGAATTCATGAAAAGGCCTGTTTGGCACAGGTATCAGTTTCCCAACAAAGGCCAGGGGCCAACTGTTCATTAAAGAAGTCAGACTAATTAGCAAGAAAGAACAGCCACTCTTAAATTATTGAATAGTAAACCACATCCAAAGGCATCGTTATGAAATGAAAATTGGATTTATGTACTTAGCCTGTAAATCACGAGACATACTACAATCCACAAACACTGTTTTATCGGATGTCACATGCCATTCATTCTAACATCACTCATAATTGTAACACTTTTAGATGAAGGAAGAAATGGTTAAAAAAGTTCTCAAATCTGCCTATTGGTTGCCAACAGAATTCCTTCAAGAAATGATGATTACTTGCCTTATAATACCAATAGCTACTGAAACCAGCCATTGTTTCCAGTTAAGCTTGACTGTTGAAGTGAACTTCCCAATGAACTCAATGATAATCACCTACGACACCAAGGAATACGTATCATTATCAAACTGTAACAAATACCACAAAAGAGCCCAGAGAACCAAATGTGCCTCACCTGAAGAAGCAGTGTTATTGAAACTATCCCAATGAAGAGATGATTCTTAGTTATCCCTTCAAAAATATTAAATTCATCTGGTTTCCTTGCATTAAATTCATTGAATATCTGCATATCATGCAAAAAGCATCATAACGTGATCAGCCAACATTGTCCATAGGCACTTTCAACACCTAATGAACTGGATGGCCAAACAAATTATGGTAGTAGCAACAAAAGCTGTGGTCTAGGGGTCACACAAACTTGAAATTAAGGTAGGATTTTACACAGGAGAACATGGATGATTGCTTAAACCTCACAGTATAACATCCACAGATTTTGACTGTGAAGGAGAACAGCGAAAGAAAGCAGAAATGGGTGAAGTGCAATAGGACAGATCAGCGAGAATATAACACCATTTCCATATGAATCCTATAAAGCAATTAAAATAGTGAAAACATTAAAATGTCAGAACTGGATCTTTTAAGTTCTCAAGCACTTGAAAACGTATTTACCACAGCCCTGACATGAAATTAAAGACAAATTCTAATTGACCCACAAACAATACAGATTCAAAAACTCCATTTCATATACAATTGAGCAAGGCTTGCCCATAAGTAATTAGTTTTCTGCCAAATTAATGAATATACTACACCATCACAATATCTAAAGTGGTGAGGAATATGTGAAAAATCTATGACCACATAGATTCAATGTAAATTATTTTAAGACCAAAATAGAGAAACAACAAACCTAATTCAGGAGAGTTTTCATCTAACATAAAACCACTAGTTCAGCATCTTCTAGATAACTAGCCTTAAGGATAAATTCATCTCTCTGAATCGAGGCCCGGTGGGGGATAAAGGAAAAGTGTTCCAGTTGATGGAACACCAAATATTTTAGATTTGGAACTCGCATTAGACAAGCTATTCAACCTTGGGAACCATCATTCCATTTGTTAGACAGAAGCAAGAGCAAATAAAAAACGGCCAAAAGACAATGCAAGCCGTAAAGTGAACATGATAGATTAACATATTTGCAAGTTCTAAAAAAAAAAAGTCGAGTTACTTGGGACTTACTTGACACAGCACAAATGCGTTGAATATCAAAGTATTCTTCACCTTTTTAGCGTGCGAAGGATCATCAAGCTTTAAACCTAATAAACTTTTTCCTCCAAAGTTGAGAATAAGTAACACAGTGACCTGATATGCTGCCTGAATTTTACCAAACCCTTATAAGTGACAATATTAAGTGATTGAAAGCATCTATTTTGTAAAGAACCATGTATAAGCAGTAGTCATAATAGTCACTGAAATATAAAACATGTAATCTTTACCTGTATTAGCAAGTTTCTCCACATAATATTTGTTATTAAAGGTTCCCTAGAAGCAAAACAACAAAATTAGCGCTTTCCCAACTAGTCACCAGCAAACATGCATTGCACATCATGATGCATGTGAAGTTAATCATGGTAAGGATTACAAGATGGAGTTGTAGCAATATTATGAACAGAACTGAAAATATAATTTGATTACATCGTATAATTTTATGTTAAGACATGAGTTGGAAGTTTTACTATTTGAAAACTCAATGCTGGCAAAATTTTGAAATCTTATTTTCAGATACCTCTCTTGTACCTTTTACAACTTTATCTCATTCTCTTTCTAAATCCATCATCAGAGTTGATTAACACTACTTTTCCATGTAAATGTACTACTAATAAGAATATTTCAAATTCTTTGCAAAACACTGCACCAACAAAATAACACTCACCCTCAACTTAAACAAATAATAATGTCAGATATATTTAAGGAAGTGATAAAAATGGGTTTAAATACATAAAAAAGGGTAATAAGGAACATTTGTAAGTAACAATAAATAGAAAGGGCAATTTAAGAACATTTGTGAGAAACAATAAATGAAAACATTAATTAAGAACATTTGTGAGTAACAATACCATTTTTAGTAGTGTCATTTAAACCTTATTTTAATTTAAAAAATGAATGCAATAAATACATATACGTATCATTTACAAATTTTTATAAATGATTGGTAACCTCACATCTACAGTACGATGAGTTAGATAACTTCTATACCAAAAACTACAATGAGAACATTAAGGCAGAGTAAATTTTGTTTACTTCCAATTAAGATGGCCATAGAATTTAAGATATAAACTAAGTTTCATTAGTATTTTGGGATAAAAAAATTAAAAATTAACCTTGTAATTCCATTACAAAGCTCAATTTTGAAAATTTAAAACTTCACAGAAGTGCTTATTAAAAGGATTTGAATAAAAACAAATTTTTTAATAAACGGATTTGAATAAAATTAATGATTGTAAAATTATATCATTTTACTGTTTTCCATAAAATCAAGCATTTTCAATCGATTAATGAAATAGTAATCAATAAAAAGATAAAAGTTATTACACAATCAATTATAAATTCTATAAAACATTGAATATATACTTAAAAGTTTTCTGCACATGATATGCTTAATCTAAAATTAGTAAATAAATAAAATCCCCCTTGGTCACAATAATATAATAAAATTATCAGTAACCAATATCTAAAATAGGGTACAAATTTCCAATTTTTCTACACAAATGTCTACTTATTAAGACCATTAGCTATTTTCAAAAATGTTTCTATTTATCCAAAGTAAACAATTCAGAGCTTAAGTTCAGCCAGGCATAGACAGGTAAGAGCAAGAACAAGTGAAAATCCATCATTTAGATCCCTCAATCAAACTAAAGCAGAATTAGACCGGATTAATCAAAAACACATACCTAGGGATCCACCAGTTGTTTTCTAGAAGCTGGAAAACCATTTTGCGAACTAACTAGTGTTATAACCCAAATCCTGAGGTGACAACTCCGGTAGACATGTTCCACGTCATACCTAACAGAGTAGAAAAACTAGGGTTCTACTTTTCTCAATAACCTTTCCCCAACTACCTTAATTTAATCTGAGAAACAGAATATTTATCAATTCTGCAAATATTAAGGACTCAAATATCCCCAGGATTACCAATCATACTTGTAGAGTTGATAAGCATTTTAATAGGTGTGCATAAATCGAAAACCTGGTATAAGAACCATCAGAAAGGTTACTTACTTTCGACCAACTGGGGGTCTATGCATCAAGTGATCTGTTGGCGGCTCAGTAGCCAATGCTAATGCTCCAAGGGTATCCATGATTAGATTAACCCACAGTAGCTGCATTAAGAGAAACAATCATTAGTTCCATCTCAAGCAAGGACGAAGTTATCCTATCAAGTCCAATCAATCTTCAATGCTATCAGACTGCTCCAGTGCGCTGACCCAGACTAGCCAATAGGTTAAGGGTAAGAAGTTCAGGTATTGTCTTGGAAATATAACCAATAAAAGACAATCATATAGATATAACAACTAACTTTTCTCAACCAAAAACAAGGTGGATTAAAATGGTTAACATTAAATTCACTTGAAGAGATTAGGTGCCGAAATCTCCCCCACCCCCCACTGGATGAACTAACCCAAGTCAACCCAGAATTAAAGAAAGAGCCCAACTGCATTTTTCAGGCTGAGTTCTTGCACTGACCCAACCCAGTAAAGAGCTTAGGTCAGAGGGCGGGTATTCCTAAGCATACCAGGTCAGGTTGACAACCATGGATATTTCCATTCTAGCAATAGAGTGATAGAACAAACCTGCACTGCATTTAAAGGAACATCACCAGATGAGACTGCCGCCACAACATTAATAATGAGAGCTGCAACATTGACCGTAAGCTGGAACTGTATAAATTTCTGAATGTTTGCATAAACAGATCTACCCCATCGAACGACCTAAATCCATAAGAAATCCAAATAATTTTTGCACCAGCACAATTTAATAAATAAATCAGATTGGCCCAAATACACTCAGGCTGATGCACTTTTGACCAGATTGTGCACCTTCACAGCTGACAACAAAATATAATAACAAACCTGCTGTGCAAGGTTCAATTGTGATAATAAAAAAAAGACAATGAAGAATGGAATAATCTTCATGTACAGTTGTATCTCGGTTAAAGAAAACATATCTAATAGATATCCAATTAGTTGAATCAAATAACTAACCTTTACAACTGAATTGAAGTTATCATCCAATATGATGATATCAGAGCTCTCTTTAGCAACTTCTGTACCTTGAATGCCCATGGATAGACCAATATCTGCCTAATCATCAAAAGACAAAGGAAATAAGTAAATTCTGGAAGGTTGGTAATAAAAATTAAAAAACATAAAGGTTTAATGTACCACTGAAAAAATTGGAAAAAAATGAAAAACAAATTGAAATATTTCAAATATAAACCTCAAACGTATATTTATCATAAAGTGATCATTAAGGAAAGAAAGTTTTAAAAAAACCAAGAGGATGGAAAGACAAATCAACCAAATTACAACTGAAGGTTATACCACTCACTATGCTCATCATCACACTGAATCACACATCCAATTCATAAAAAGGATATTCTTTATACCAGAACTGAATACTTCTGAATGTCATAACTACATTTGGTCTAGAAACAACCATAGTCAAGGTTGGAATACTTATTCTAGAAACAAAAGAGACAAATCAGATTCAAACCTCATGCAGTGCAGGGGCGTCATTTGTTCCATCTCCAGTAACAGCAACAACATGCCCCTTCTTCTTCAAAGCTTGAACAAGCAAAAGTTTATCATTTGGAGAAGACCGTCCCATCACCTACAGGTTAGATGGCCAACACACTTGGTAATGGAACTTACCGGTAATTAGGACATTTTAAAGATAGAAATGCATGAAAATTGTCAACATAGTTCATACCGATAACTTCTCAGCAACTATTTCCCTTTCTTCATCTAAGTAATTACGAAATACTCTTCCTTCAATAATATTAGGCTCCACAGCATCTTGTTCTGAAACTAATATCCCACATTCCAGAGCAATTGCTTTAGCAGTTTTTAAATTGTCACCAGTGACCATGCGCACCTATCAAACAAGAGCGATTCTGCTCAATAACATGTTAGGTTAAATAATGAAGCAGCATATATAACAAAATTTTAAAATTATAAATGAATATATTAAGATATTGGCACCTAAATGCAATGGGAAAAATAAGAGCCATCGTATTTAAGTTTTCAAAGTCAAGCCAATTATCATTAAAAGGTTTAATAAATGTTAATCAATTGTCCAAGAGGCATATAAATAGTATACCAGTAAATGAGTAACGTTTTGATTAGCTTTGAACATAACCTTCGCTGCAGTCCGCAGGACTAGAGGAACAAGTGATAGTGATGCATGAGCAAAGCGTATGAATTAAGTCAAAGAATGCAGATAATAGCTCACAAACATAAAGCATCCTGAGGGACATTAGGGAAATGATGTCTACTGTCGATGCAATTTATGCTGTTGTGAACCTTACAGCTTATACATTTCTATTGAATATTGTTGGCATATTTTGTATTGGCCTATCAATTTGGTATGAGAGCTAACGACGAAAAAATATGAAAAGAGAATGATGGGAAGCTGTAGAGCATTCATATCCTTTTATTGAGCTCTAGTTAATGACTAAAATGTTCTTAAAAAGCCATTACTCTAACACTCTCCCTTGAGTTGGAGCGTAGACATTTTCCATGCCCAACTTGTTACCAAATAGGTAATGTTGTTCCCATTAAAGGCCTTGGTAAATAAATCAACTAATTGTTTCCCTGTCTTCACATGACTTGTCATCTCACAAATAAAATGACAATATAATTTTATATGGCTTTGTTTGTTCATGAAATACTGGATTAGAAGCAATATGAATAGCAACTTGATTGTCAAATAACAATCTCATAGATAGTCCATCTTTGACTTCAATTTCCACGAGTAAATAATGCACCCACAAAAGTTCACACGAGGCATGTGCCATTGCTCAATATTACAACTCTGCACTAGACCTTGCTATCAAATTTTGTTTCTTACTCTTCATAGAGATAAGATTATCTCACACAAAACGTAAAAGGTGAAAAAGGACATCCTTCAAAGTCAAAAATCCATATCTAGTTAGAATTGGGACCTTGTGTACTAAATTCAGACTGCAATGCAGAGATTTATCCTTTTGAATAGCCTGATAAAATAGGCAACAGTGTATTAAGTTCTTCATATACACGTTTAAACTAAGTCAAATACTCGCATGAGATTTGTCCTTTTGACTAGCCCGATAAAATTTTTGAAAAACATCAAATATATGAGGTAATTTCTCACCAAAAATAAATAGATTCTAAGTACTCCCACAGTTCTTTGACAGTATCACAATGAGTGGTAATGTTATCAGCCTCCTCATCTAAAGATAATCTATTGTCCTCCCATAGCCATTTAGTCCATGTCGTATCAGCAGATGGAGGGTCATTAATCAAATGATTTTCTTTCTCAATGATAAAAAGATACACCTTGATAGCTTTCTTCCACTGGGGATAGTTTAAAACATCACAGTTTTGATCCCTACTAGTGACACCACGGAGGAAGAAAGCCATCAAGATGTATCCAACATGATAAAAATTTCAGATTCCATAAACCCAATTCATATTTATCCCCTAGCAGTTGTAGCCAGAAAGTATTTATTCATACAAAAAACAAAGCAATTCGGTTCATCAGCAAACATGCCCCAGAAACTTCACAAAATAGAAGTACCTTAATGCCTGCATTTTGGCACAGCCGAACAGCATCTTTGACACCTGGTCGACATGGGTCCTGTTTCAACAGTTTAAGTCAATATGCTAATACTACTGGGATATTACAGTCGGTATCTTGGATACATAATATCAAGTAACATAATGCAAGTTATCATATCCATGTATAATATATCAAGCAAAATGAGAAAAGATTCACAAGGCAACCATTGTAGTGTCTCATCCATCATTGTTGCCTGTCAACCCCTTTTTACAGGGACAAAATTGCAGAAAAAGAACAAGGCCATTCATATTGATGTAGTAAACTGTCCGGGAGGAATAAGTCACGTCCACATAAACAGTTGAGCAATCACAAGCTAGAAATTCTAAGATAAAGATACAAGATCTGTATAACTAAAAGAATTTCAACAGTAATGTACCTTTATACCAATAATTGCAAGCAAAATGAGATCATCTTGGGGTAATTCCCATTGAGTTAGCAGTTCTTCATCAACTGGAATTTTGTCCATTTCATAAGACCTGTATGCGATAGCTACGCATCGCAAACTTACAGAAGCCATATCTTCTATAGATTTCTTAAAAAAGGACAACTGCAACCAAAGGTTGGTTTCAATAAAAGAAAACCTCTGATAGTTCCCATCACAAAAAGGAAACATTCTCACTAACCTTTTCTTCATCCATAAGTTCTATGTTATCATTTGCTTCGTATTTTGTACAAGAGGCTAAGACAATTTCAGCAGCCCCTTTCCAGTGTATATGCACTTGAGAATCAGGCTGTAAAATAGATCTCCGAGTCAAGCACACATCATGATTTGAAATATGAAAAAGCTTTATATACTGGTCATCAAAAAATTGAAACTATATCAACTGCAGATAATTATTTGAGCAAATCCCAGATATAATGAACTCATATGTGGGATTCTGGATATTTTAATTGCAAGAATGATTGTGTCTAATCAGAATATGATATTGTTTACTATTAGATCACCATTGCATTTTGTGAGCATAGCTACATTACCAATTTTACTGCAACACCGCCTCTCTTTTTGTCCGAATTGAAAGGGAATACATGAATAATGGTAGATTGAGAGCGGATAGTGTCAAATTTCATTCCCAGCTGCAAGCAATGAAACGTGAACATTGGCAATTTAAGCATTACGCCCTAAAGAAGCAACCAACTTAAAACAGTATGAAAAAAACCTTGAGCGCCCAAACTAGAATAGCTTTTTCTGTTGGTGATCCAGATACCTCAGGTTCTCCCCCACCCTGCCAGAGAGTATTACCAGTCTATCATGATTTAATGCTCTTAATTACTTCAAACTCTCCACAAACTGATGAGGGAAAAAATGAAGCAAAAAGAAGAAGAAATAAATCACTATGAACTTGCCTCCGGAATAAAAACAGTGCCATTTGTATTATGAGCAATGCCTTCAATGAGTAAAGAGGTTAACAAAGGAGACAGCTGTGACTTGTTTTCAGGTGGATTAATCCTTCTCCCGCCAGCATAAGCATCAACAACAGTCATCTGTAAAAGAAATCTTTTGCTGTTAAGAGTGTGTAGGAAGCAAAAAGTGGAAGTAATGGTTCATATCACTAGATCCACCAACAAATAATCAGAAGTAGGACTAAGCTTTTTCCATGCAAATGAAACTGAAGTTTACATTCATTTGACAACATTCGTGGAAGTAATTGATATTGTATGTGGAACACAACCCAAGTATTTGTAAGTGTTAGACATTGGATAATGGTTTAATAACCCATTGCACTTCAGCCAGATGATCGGTAGACTCTGCTTAAGCTGTTCACATCATTTGGAAAATGACTCAATTTGGGATAAGTGTTGCATATTATTTCACAAGAAAATTACTCGATGTACTCTCCAATCACATAGTATCGAACTACACATTGTACACGTTCTGAAATATTTTGGTATAAACACAAATCTTTTGGGATGCTTGACATTTAAGTTCAAATTGAGGCTTCAAGCCGTTAAAAACTATTTTTGCAAGAGAGTTTACCAAGCAGACAACACTGGGATTGAAAATATTTCTTCAAGCTATTGAACCAGAACTTGTGAAATCCTATCCTTCTACAGAATTGCAATTGTAAAATCAAATTATCAGTATTCTCCTAACTTAACCAAGTCTGGAAGCACCTACATAGAAGTCTTCGATTTGTCTACCAAGTTGTCATTAAGATGCTCACAATTGAGAGCATCTTTTAGTTCCCCATAAGAAAGTTTTCAGCAACTACCACATGCAAAAAGAAGTAGCTTTTCCAATTTGGAATTGAATGTTACGAGAACTTTTAGTAATTTGACTTTCATGGCGATCTCTCTTCATTTAGCTGATGACTAATATATTTTTATTATATTATTTCTTCTAATCGCATGATTTCCTTTAGCATTAATAAGTTGTTATGTTTACTGCACACATTTGGTGTATTTGGATATTGTAGTCAATTTTGTCCAGTGCCTCATCTTGTACAACCTCTCAAGTACTGCAACTCTTTGGGGAAGATCAAAAGCATAGAAAGAAGATAAAAAGTAAATACCTGATTCAAGGTTAACGTTCCAGTCTTGTCACTACATATAGTTGTGGCAGACCCCATGGTTTCACAAGCAGAAAGCCGGCGCACCTACAGTTTAACTAATATCAGGAAAAACAAAGTTTATCGTCAACAAACACAAAAATAAAACAGTTTTGTACATACCAAGGCCTTATCTGCCATCATTTTCCTCATTGAATAGGCAAGACTACACCATAGAGTCAAAAAGAGCATAAGAAGGCGTAAAACATCAAAAGTCAAAAGTAGTGAACTGGAAGGAAAAAAATAGAATGATCTACAAGTAAAGAAGAGCTATGAGTTGACACGTCTCAACCTTATCTTAATAAGTAACTACAGATTAAAGGAGTGTACCAAAATCATAGTATGTTTGAATTGTATGAATTGTACATACCCAAAGAAATCGGGTTATTTCTAATACATAAACTTACGTTAAGGTCACGGCCAATGGAAGTCCTTCCGGGACAGCAACTACTACAATAGTGACCTACAGTATAAACAATATTAGTTAACCAATCAAATGAAGCGAAAAAAGTTGCTGTGGTAGTGCAAATTACCGCGACCGTAAGTATTTTAATTGCTCCATCAACAGCATCACTGACTTTAGTTCTACCAGCTTTGAACTGAACTTTTCCATCAGGACTTTTTCCATGGCCAGTAAAGAATCTGTCAACAAAAAGTTCACAGAATCAACACATATCAAGGGAAAGAAGGGTGGAAATAAAGGAAAATACATAAAGATTGTCATCACCTGACCAAAAGAACAACCAGGACTGCAAAAGCTACAGCTAGTCCAACAATGCCAATAAAAGTTGCAACCCCATTTAAGCGCACCTATTATTAGACATTTACATGTAAACGGACGTTAAGCTCTGAGTAAAATAAAAAAACAGACAAATGAGTAAGCAAACACACCTGCAAGGGTGTTTCTTCACCCGTGTCTTCCGAAATACTAGCCATAAGCAATCCCCATTCTGTATTAATCCCAACACTTGTCACCTAACAAAGACACAAAAAGAAGCGAGAAAATATTAAGGAGCCAAGATGACAATGATGGAAGAAGGTCAAGGGATGTTTTCCTTTTTTTTTTTTTTTGAAAGATAAGGTTCAGGGATGTTTTGAGTGAAAAAAGTTGCATCTCTACCTCACAAAGTAAAGATGAGACATGTTTTGACTGAAAAAAGTTAACTTTATAAAGTGAAGGTGAAGCATTTAAAAGAAGAAATGAATAATTCCATCCACTCTGTTTTCATATACTAATTATAGGAGGGTGTTTGTGTATTATCAATTAGAATTCTTAAAGGATGACATCTAATATTGATGTATACTAGTGTGTGAAAGTAAAACCAAGTTAGACAAAATGCCTATACTGAAACCATTAAAGAAACTCCAACCATTATTCCTGTGCAGTCAATCCCCTCACACCACAAACAAACTACTTTTTCCAAAACCTGATTGTAACCATGAATTTGTCTTTTCAAGAGTCAACAAGATAAATAAACAGGATCAAACTTTATGATATCCTTCAAGGAGAACTATAACAGTAAAGTTAATCTCTTATATAGAAATAGTTATTAATAAGACAAAGAAAGTATAGACATGAATAAGGTGAACAGTAACAGCATTAGCAGGAACTGAATTTAGAATTAAGGGTAAGAACCCAAAATTTACCAGCATAGTGCCACTACCATCTGCGACCTTGCAGCCAGCCATGAGAAATGGTTCCCTGGAGTTCTTGTGAACCTTGAATTACAAGAATCATACTTTTAACCAGTGAATCTACAAAATTCCATATCATTGTTTCAATAAACAAATCCAAGTTCTTACAATCTTGCTTTCTCCAGTCATGCTAGATTCATCAATGGCAAGAGAATGCCCAGAAACCAAAATTCCATCAGCAGGCACCTAGAAAATGATCAAAACCTTGATAACTATTCATTAGAACATATGGTTGAATTCCAAACACAAAAATGAAGTACATACCTGGTCACCAATGCTGAGTGGTATCACATCACCAACAACGACATCATAAATTGAAACCTCAACTCTTCTGCCACCTCTAATAACCTATGTATGTATGTGTGCATCAAAAGTTAATCAAAAAGTGAGAAAATGTAATATAAGAACAGTTTGGAGTTTTACAAACCTCCATGTGTATGTTTCTCTTCTCCTCATTTAGATTTTGAAACTGAAGAGACTGTTTGTAATCACTAATCGCTGAAACAGGAAAGAGGCCAAAAGGTGCATTATTTTCAATAAAATAATGGAAAAACATATTTATATAAGAATGTGATTAGCAAAATAGTCAGAAGAGTAACAGCATATTAATTTCTCCAAAACCTGAATACCATACTAAAGCTAGGAGCTAGATGAGGTTTGTATCTATGGTGCAACATGAGAAAGACACAAAGGCCCAAACAAACAAGAATCAATCACAAAGATACTGGTGTGGCCGTATTTATCATTCTTTAAATATAAGATAAGCTTCCATATGTCACTAAATTGATGGACACACAGATAAACATACTCCACAACAGTTAAAATAAACCATGTAGTGTTCTGTTAAGAGCTAAGGCCACAGAGCCCATTGCATTATACTGGCAGAGTAGTACACAATCCGTGACTGGCAGAAGCAATAAATTGAAGTGGTATGTACAAATATTCAACCTATTGATGCGTGGAATTTGTCTGCTGGTTTTCCTTCCTTTTCTACCCAGTTTTGGAAACTAAAAAAGGGATCATTATGGTGAATCCTTTTATTTCATGGAAATGACCAAGCTCTTTCTGAAATTACTGCTTATTCAATTGGAGAGTCTTAGAGCAACTGGTAAAAGTTGCTTCTTTGTAGCCAGAAGGTCATAGATTTGAATAACAGAAACAGCCCCTTTGTAAAAAGTTCAAGGAGAAGGTTGCGTACATTGATGACCTTCCCCAGACCCTCGCAAAGTAGGGAGTCTTATACACTGGATACGTTAACTTTTCATTTGACTCAAAAATAGTGACTACTCCATGGAAATACCACAGATGGTAAACAAGTCATTGAACCCATAGTTGACACATGGACTGCAAATAACAAATGAGAGTACTACAACTAACATATGAAAGATATTGGAAAGGAAAAAAAAGAGAGGATTATGAAGGGACGGAGAAAAACATATTAGAGGTACATAATAAAAAAAAAATCAAAGATAACAAAAGGAGATAAAGATACTAAATCCTAATTTTGCTGCTAAGTTCATGGTTCATAACAGCTACATGACCCATCACCACGCAACTCAACTTGCTCCAAAAAGTTAAAGCAATTCACATCTACAACATACGAAAAGCATGAAATGGATTATTGTGCAAAAAGGTATCAGACTAATATCCGTAGCACAGCAGGTTTGCCACTAAAGGAACACAGACACAACAAAGAACGACCAAACTAGCTTATGGCTCCATTATGACGGTAATTTCACAAAGATTTTCTTAGTAAGGTTTTAGGGAATGCTCTTTTTAGGATTTCTGTTCCCTATAAATACTGGTTTGCTAGCGTACATGCACTGTTGAGTTTTGGGACACGTAATAAATAGTGACTATTTTCCCTTATCTTCCTCTGAGTTCTACTAAACTCTTGATTTTTTCTCTTTGTTCCTTATTCTTCCTTACTCTCTTCCCTTTCTATATCTCTTATCTGTTTACTACTGTATCTCTTACTTCCTTGAACTAGATGATAAATAAAAGTTGTACAATTTTCACATACCATTGCCACCCACCAATTCAACTATTTAATAACTGAAGAGTTGCAACGCGCATTGTCTTACCTGTCACAACAATTACAAGTATAACAGCAAAAGCAATGCTGGCCCCATCATACCATCCTTCTTTGACACCCTATAGGAGAGAAAAATAGTTATGAACACAATTAAAACCAATGAACGTTCAAAGATCAAACAAATGTGAAGTTGTGGGAGTCTCCCCTAGAGAAGAAGGATAAACAATCCTGGGAACTGAGGATATAGACTAACAAGTTTGAAAATCCTCAGATTATTATCAACAGTTACAAAAAGAATCAAATAACTTATCACACAAAATTGGAAAATATTCACCAATCTTATATGAAACACGGCACGTAACCTAACCGTTCAGATAGAACTGCCATAAAACAACATCGAAAATAAAATCATAAATATCACTTGAACTCACCAACTAAGATACATCACCAAATTGTATCAGTATTCTGTCTTTTCACATTAAGAGAGAACCTAGTCACTCAATAATCCTACCCAACAGAAACCATATTTTGGGCCATAAAACTAGTCAAACTCGTCAAAATCTTCTTGCAGACAGAATCCAAATTTTTTAAAAGTTTGAGGAATCACCCAAACGAAAAGCTTAAATAACTGGCTGAGGTCACAATACAGATTCATGTTTAAATCTTTTGTCATGTAAAAACAAAATTGACTAAAAGTATGGAAAAGGATAAAGTGCATATGACCTTTAATCCAAACTTACAATCAAAAGACTTGAGTACTATGCGTCCAATTTTTGTTACCACAATTTTAAATGCTTCCAATACCGCTAAAAGAAATACTCAACTCAACATCTTTTACTGTTGGCTAAGGCCACATGGAACCTAAGAAGTTTTTGTCTACTTATTTTGGCAAGATGAATTTATTATGTTCCAAAATCAGTTTAATGAATCACCTGTTTTATCTAATAAGTAAGATTTAGTACTAAAAATGTATGTCCACTATCAAAGAAAAGTTTTCATTGACATATCATGAAGAAACAAAAATTTTAAGAAGCACTTCCAATCCTTAAATCTCAAGGATTTGGGCAAATCCATATCACACAATGACAAGTAGGTAAGTTCAGATAATATGCAAGCTCACCTCTGTCTTTATGCCCAACACCAGTGAAGCTACCGCAGCAATCATCAATATTATTAAAGTAAGATCTTGCCAAGCTTCCCAAAGGAATCTCTGCAAGTGGACAATAATGGAATCGATTAGGGATCTAGGTCCATATATTATTCTTTTAAGGGATTGAAACACATGGATTAAATACATTTTAAGACCCTGATAGTATTAGTACTTTCAATAAAATAACATGCAGTATGAATCCAGTCTTGGATGATCTGTAGTTTCATATATTAAAAAACTGGTTTAGTTTCATTATGATGCCAATAAACTTTGATTTTATTGAACAATGGTGAACAAAACTGAATGGCGGCATTAAAAGATTACTTCCAATAATGACGTTATACTCGCTATCTAAGAAATTACACGAATAAATGATGATAAATAAAATTGCATTACTATTGCCAATCCACAAATCAGCTCAGCAAAATTCGTTACACACACACAAGGTGTTACTGAACAGTAGACAAAACAGAAAATCTAAACTATTTCTTCAGGAAAAATTAGATGGACTTTGTTATCAAAAAAAAGAGGAGGAAACAACAGATAAGTTTCATCAAAACCAAATGGTACAAGATTAATTACGCTCAATTTGCAAAATCAATCTACAGATCTCCAAAGCCAATACATAAGGTTCTACTAAAAACATCAATAGCACAGAAAACTTTTAGTATATTTTCAAGAAAAAACAGTATAATAATTAAAGACAAAAACAGAAGCAGGAGGTACTAAAAGATTACTTTCAATTATGGAATTATATTCAAATTCACAAAATCACATGGAAAATTGCCGCTAGGTAGAAACTACTTTACTCATTATATTCCACAGATGTCTAAGGAAAATTTTTTTACGAAAAGCTTTATTGGAGACATCAATAGCACAAAAAAACCTTAGTGTAGGAAAAATAATATTACTCTAGTCCAAACTGAACACTAAAACATTATTACTTTTAATTATGACATCATAATCAATATTTCTAAAATTTCAGGATGAAATGTTAAATAAATATATCTACTTTACTCGTTATTAATCCACAGATCTCCAGAGGGAAATTCAATACACATAAGGTTTAATTTTAACTGCCAACAAGATAAAAAATCTTACCATGCATTCAGGAAAACAGGAGTTAAAATAAAAGAAATAATCCTAGATAACAAGCAATATCAAAATATGTGGTTACCCAGAAGCTCCTTCCTTTCTTCTGAGGATATGTGTTCGATCCAAATACTTTCTTCCGTTTAAGTAAATCAGTATCATCTCCAGTAATCCCTTTTTCTAGGTTTGATTTTAAGGCATCTGAAATTCCTTTTACCTGATAGAAAAAGAAAATGAAAGAACATATCAATTGAATCTTCATGCAAGATAAAATTAGTCTAAGGGGAAAAACTGTTGTTGACTTAACCCCCCCAATCTCCTGCAAAGCATTAAGGTTAAGATCCCTTGTGATTGCAGTAAGTTGATCTTGCGTAACTCCGAAATCTGCTTCAAAAGTAGGGTGGTCCGGCGTCTTTGTCCCTATTGATGAACAAAAAAATTAAAACAGAATTGACGTAAATACATATCAAAAGATGCAATCAAAGAGCCAAAGAGAACCATAAGCACATGGATTGGATTATTCGACTATGATTTTGTAGCATGCACACAAGACAAAAATGATATAAAAAAACGTACACCAAATATTATTGCATATAATGAACCATGGAACATAGAAAAAGGATGGTCAGCCAAAAGCGGAAACTTAAAGTAGGAAAACTGAAGTACCTTTAAATGGAGATGCAAATCACATACCTCACAAAATGAAAAGGAAGCAAGAAATAGTATGTTATGTTCTCCAAGAAGAATTAATGGCTTATGATTCAAATCATTTGATGCCGTGTAAAAGGAAATAAACAAAGAAAAGTTTTAAATGTCTAAACACCTCAACAATACAACATCAACACCTAGTGCATGGGGATTGAAAGGAAATTGTGACAACCAAAGCAGACACTAAAAGAAGTAAACTGCATCAAAGTTTAGACCAAAATAGTAGGACAGATTCCTAAAGAACTAAAAGGAAAAACTTATTTAGATTGCACATCACCTAGTAATTACATGATTTTCCCAAAGTACTAACAATAGATAAAATAATCATATTTTACTCACAAATTGCATCACAACATTTAGTGCCAGATTACAAGAAAGAAAAGTACCATTTGCCCGTAACCCAGCTTCTCTGAAGAGATATGCGGCCTATCAAAACAAAGGGAGGAAAAAAAAACAAAGAAAGACAAGCTGATCATGTCAAATAAGAGACCACAAAAGGGGACGGTGAAGAGAAATCTTGGCAGTTCTAAGAGATAAACGTACTCTAATTGCTTGAGCATGTGCTCTAATCTTCCTTAATATTAGCCTTTTCTCTTCTTCCCTTTTCAAGTCCAAGGTGTAGCGAAATCGACGAGAAGCATTAAGCACAAGAGCCGCTTGCTACATAAAGAAAATATTAGCGCAAACTGTGATAGTCATTAAATCAGGAGAACTCTGAACTCTTAATCAGTAAATCTCATCTAACATTCACATCCTCCTAGTAGAACAAGAAATTACCCTCCAACGGCGAAGACGGTCCAGAGAGGCGTTTTTGGTGCTAGGAATGCAGAAAGGACTGGACGTGCCGTCGTCTTCATGGTCGAAATCGGTGGAGCGACTGCCTCCGGCTTCCTCCTCCTCGTCACGGCGGCGCCGGTAAGGCGAACCCTTGAATAGATTACTCATTTGTTAACTGTCGCAGGAGAGATGGCACCGTTGTGTTAGTCTTTAGCTTCACTCCGATTCCATTCACCATTCATATATGACTCGCTTTTACTCTCGCTCTCTCTCTCTCTTTCTTTCACAAATCTAATAAATAAACCCAAGATTTATTAAAAAAAATTTCTTTTTATTTTCTCTTAATCACGATTCCCATCCCATCCCACGTAACCCTAAAAAGTTTCGTTTTTTGAACTTTCGGCCAACACGGTTTCACCACAAGCAAATAACTGCAGTCACTAATAAAAATGCATTGCCTACAGTGAAATTACCCTCAGTTGCTGTTGCGTGCTTTGATATTCTTTGACCAATCCAGCTACTTACTATAAAAACAAAAGATAAAAAGAGCATTTCGTTCCGTTCGGTGCTTGCAACGAAAGGAAAGCATCGGAATCCTTTTTTTAAAGCATCCTAACCAAGCAAGCATCAGTTTTATTATCAAAAGATTACAAATGAATGAGTACAGCGGTACTTGTAGGGTTGCCACGTATGACAACGCAGCAACAACTCATTCATTTGCATGCATTCCACGTCCTACCAACTTTCATCCTTTTCTCTTGAACTTTTTCATTATTTTTCGTTCTAATATTTGTATATATGCATTGCATTGTTAGTATCGATTGTTAGAATTTTAATCTCCCCTCTCACTACTAGATAATATTATTAGAAAAAAGAGTAATAAAAAAGGTTCCCGCAAAAGGTTTTGTGTTTGGCTTCTCGTAGGCTCCGCAATCCACCAGTCAACGTTCCAAGTTATCTGGAGCCGGATGGCGTGGCTACGACTACATATTTCCAACATCCAGTATAACCGATATGTTTGATAATTTCTTATATATGCTTACGCTTACTTGCACTTAACTTTTCTTACTCATTTAATCAGCAAGTTTAATTTGGAATTATTTTTATATTATATTTTTTAATAAGAAAATTAAACTTTTGTCCCTACTAAACATGAACATTGTTTAGATATAAACAGAATTTCTTATGTTGGTACTTTTATGAATTATCTTATGGTATTGATATGGTTACTATTTTATAATATTTTACTCGAACTTATATTTATAAATTAATTTTCAGATTCAAAAACTTGTATTTGTTTTGGTCCAATCTTATTAAACCATACCTTTTACCTTTTTCACTATCATAACATGAATTTTATATTTTATTCCAGTTTCTAGATTAGTATCTAGTATTTGTTGAATAAAAATTTATATTTTAGTAATAAATAATTCTTAAAATATATATATCAAATGCACTTTAAAGTGTAGTAATATCATCAATACAATGACACACATAATATACATTAATCATAGCAAGAAATCCTTGAAACAAATACTAATTCTACCATAGTTATTAAATTTAGCATTAAGAAAGTTTTGGCACTGTTCACCATATTCCTAATCACATTTTTAAAGAAAAATTATAAAAAAATATCGATCAAATGTTAGAATTTTAATTTATTATAAATATAACCTAAGGATTAACTCTTTCTTGAAAAGTTTAAGTCTTTGTATTAATAAAACATCTTCAAGTCATTCCTTTGTAAGTAGAATTACAAAATTATTAAATAATCACAATATTACAAGAAAGTCATCAAGGCAATCCGAGTACAGGAAATTTCTATTTCCTTGACAACTTTATCCTCTTTCTTTTTTAACCTATTTTGTCAATTTTTTGGTAGGTGAGAGCTCGATCTTCAATTCCTTAGTTAGGCTTTTGCATGCTTAATTTGGAGCTAACCTTGGGTTCATCATTGAATTCAGCAAGTGCATTAATGGCTTCAATTTTCTCTTCTTACCATTTCATTGGAGAACTTAAAGCCAATCCAAGTTTGTGATAATTCATCTTGTGTGTAAATTTTGCATGGCAGTTAGTAGTTGTTCTAGAATCCACCTTGCTAGCTCTCTAAAAATTATTTCTTGATTATTCCTTGGAGGCATCGCAAATCGTGTTCCCTACTGATCTTTTACATGTAAGATTACAAACTTATTGTATATAGAAATTGATCTTCTCATGTTTCATTGGTCCTTTAACCATTTAATTGTAGCTAGATAGTTAGAATGCTGGAAGTTTATAGAGTATAAGGCCATCATCCTTCTCTATAAACTATTAAAGAATTGGCAATCAAAGAATAGATGACTATGATTCTGAATCTACTTTACACAATGAGCATTAGTTAGTTAGTTATTGATGATAGAGCATGTCCTTTGTGTTCAATCGTTGTCAGCATGCCAACCACAATAAGAAAGAAATCTTTGGATTCAATTGGTGGTTCCATATCACTTTAGACCAACTGACCCTAGCCCTTGCTTCCCTTAATAGCTTCCTGTATAAAGTGTTAGAGTGTAATCCATTAAAGTTAGGTAGCCATATGTAAGTGTTAGGTCTATCCTCCCTTAGATTGTAGCTTGGAATCACTTGGGATATTTTAGTAGGATAGTTACTTTGTTGGTTACAAATAACTCATTTCTTAACTTTAGCATGGTTAGGATTCAAAAAGTCGGATAGTAATTTGTGAATAAAGTATGAGGAGTCACTATTTAATTAGATCTCCCATATACTCCTGCCTCTTAGGGAATATGAATGGATCCTGCTTAACCATAGGATGTTTTTGTTCTCTAGAATGCTCCACAATCTTTTAGCTATTAGAACTTGGATAGATAACCTAATGGGAGTAAACATAGTCCCCTTTCATAAATAGGCTTGGTGATCTCCTTCCAGCTCACTTTGGCCTTGCCTTTGTCGTTTTGTCTACCTCCCCATAGAAAGCCTCTCATTATCTTTTTTATAGATTTGATAATCCTCTTAGATATACGTATATGTGCAGACCAATATATGTGCAGGGAGTTAAGCACATATCTGATAAGTACTAAACTGCTAACATATGATAGGTCTTTCTTGCACAATTTCACGCTACTCTAAATATCTTTCTATTATGGGGTAAGCCTTCTTGAAATGGAGCCTTCTTGTAGTAATTGGGAGGCCTAGATACATAAAAAATGGTCTTTAATTTGCAACCCTAAAAGCTGTAAAAGTTAGTTTAAATAAGGAGAAACGCTAGTTGATAAAGTCATGTAGCTCTTGTTGTAATTAATCCCTAATTTTGATAATCTCCTAAAGGTGTAAAGGAAAGAAATTAGAGTGTATATTGAGTTATCGTAGACCTTAGAGAAGAGGATTACTTCATCTGTAAAGGATAGACTAACTAATTTTACTTCCTTATATTTGCTATGATATTTGAAGAGAGATTAATGTTGTACTTACGTAATCTGGGATAAAAAGGGTATGGAGATATAGGATCCCCTTTCCTTAATCCCTTTCCTCCATAAGGAAGTAGATTTTATATACCTTTTGATTCATTCCTTGAAGATTTTAAGGAAATTGAAAACTTCTAGCATATTAATAATGAAATCACAGTTTATAAAATCAAAAGCTTTATTGAAGTTTATCTTTAATACATAGTTCTTTGACAAATTCTTATTTATGTAACCCTTAAATAACTCTTATGCTACTAGGATATTGTATCCAATCTATCTGCCTTCAAGGAAGGCTTTTTGTGAGTCACTTATCATTTTTTAAGTTCTTTCTTTAACCTTTTTACCAATAGTTTAGAAATGATTTTGTATAAAAATTGCAATAAGAGATATGTCTACATTCCCCTAAGGAACTTAGATTTTGACATTTTGAGATCAAATGTCTCATTTACTTCACTCAAAATTATCTAATTCTTAAAAACTTAAAGACTGCAACTATTAACATGTTTTTTATTATGGGCTATGTTTTTAGATAAAAGTACCCATTTAGTCTATATGGCCATGGTGATTTAATAAGGTTTGAATCAAACACCACTTTTTCTATATCTTGTAGGTGGATGGTCTTTATAGAGTTTCCTTGTCCTCGTTACTAAATTGGTGACTATGAAGGAAGATAATAATTAGACTGGGATTGGTAAGGGGTTATTAAAACAATTGAGTCCTTGAAGTAGCTGAGTGTTTCCCCCTTTAAATTATCACGGGTGGTAACCACTACTCCATTATACTTCCTTAGGGAGCATATTCTATTGATATTGATTATGTCTTTTATGTAATTATTGAAGAATTTTGTGTTCCTTCATTGAGCCATATTACCCTTAATCTCTGCTTGATTAGTAAGTCCAGAGTGGAGACAACTTTTAAGTAGTTTTGAAATACATTCCTTTCCTCACCCAACCTTTTAGGATTATTAGGGTACTAGTATAAAGATTCCTGAGATTCCTGTACAAATTCCCTCATATGAATATATCTTGTGGTATCTAGGGCTTTAAGTTTTGCTTTGCTGAACCCAAGTTTCTATGGAAATTGCATACTTGCACCTTATGCTCCATACCTCTATTGTAGAAATTTATTGTTATAGAAGACATATATAGTAAATCAATTAAAACAAAGTATTATATATATATATGTGTGTGTATGTTTTGGATCAAGTGCAATTCTAACTCATAATTTTGATTATAATAAAGTATGTTACTAGTAATATATCTATATTTGATAATATTAGTAAGTTTATATAGCAAAAAATAAGTTTAATGAAAGACAAGAAGTGATGAAACGATCAAAATAAAAAAAGTGAAGCACTAAATACAATTCAAAAGAGTTTTAAAGTAATTCATGTCTAGTGAACAAAGAATAAGAAAGAATGAAATAATAAATTATTAAAATCTTTCTTGTAACCTTATTTTGATCATTTTGAACCAAGAATAAAAAAAGATAAAATGAATAGTATGGAAATGGTTAGTCATTAGCCAATTGATGTGCTAACCAATGTACTACTAATTATTCAAAAGAGTTAGGTTAGCTAGCTAATATGATTTTCAAAATTTACAAAATGAGAGTTGAGCGTCTAGTTAGGGGTTATAGTAGTCGATAACAAAGATAGGTTAACTAAACATGCATATAAAATAGCCATTGTAATAGCTAATTTGTATTTTTTATGGCTATTTGAGTTATTTCAGGTATAAGTACATCATAATTTTGTAGGTGCAAAAAGGCAGTCTTTTACTCATAAAGAACCTAACCATAATCGAAACCCATTTGGTAGTGATAACTGTAGATTATAGTCTGTTTTCTAGGTATTTAAGTGTATTTTAAAGTGTTTTCTTAAATGATAATTATATGTTTAGGACTTAGAATAGTGTTCTTGTTAGTGTTTTTATGTGTTTCAATTGTTTAAATAGTTTATAGCAAGAATTTGACCTTAATTTTATGCTTTAAGCGGTGTTTGATGTGTTTGTGAGTGTATAAAACAATAAATTGAAGGAAAGAGAAGAATTGGAAGCATGATGTAGGTTACGATTGTGACAGATGTGGCATAGAGCAAATTTCAGGAAATTTCAGCTTTTCCATCTCGTGAGCTTTTTTGTACTTTTAAATAGGGAAACCCTAGAAAGAAACCTGTAAGCCTAAAAAAGTATTGAAGAATAAGAAAAAAAAGAGAAAAAGGCAACAATCACAAATCAAAAGAAGATCATAAGGAGACATCAAGAGACCTTCATAGAATTCTACTTTTCCAGGTCAATACTCTATCTAGTTTTTATTTCTTTCATTGTTTTGTATGTTTATTTGGATTGTTATGATGTTTAACATGATGATGGGTTTCTAAATCCGTATTAGGGATTGTTCTTGAATTGTTTTGTTGAACTTTATTAATATTGAATTCAATACATTTATGAATGCTTGTGATAATTGTTATGTTTATACTTGGTAAAAAATTGAGAGTGAATCAAGTCATATATGTTAAGCTGCACAATGAGAGTTGGTAGCTTAATGGACCTGTAATTATCATATTAATTAATAATTAAAGAGAGATCTTAATTGTGAAATTAATTATCCTTAGGATTTCTTCAAAACTAATTGAATAGTTAGGAGTAGTTTTGTGAATCGAGATATTACAATTCTATTATTATATTCAATTAAGGTTACTTGATTAGATCTTAGAGAGGGTAATCAAAACTTTAGGATATCTAAAAAAACAAAACAAGGATAGAATAATTCCTAAGTCTTCAAACTTTGATAAACCTTTTTTTATCGGCAACTTAATTGTTTAGTTTAATAAGTTAGTTCAATTTCCATTATTTATTTTTATTCAAATCAATCCTTAGTACCTTAGACAAAGTTTTATTCAAGTTGTTAGGTGTCTATTAGTTCTCGTGGGAACAATACCTTTTGTACTATAAGTTGCAATCCGTATAAGCATTTCTAGTTGAGTTTAGACTTCCCTTTTAGACCTTGAGTTGATCTAGATGTACCAACTTCAAGTAGGGAATAGATTGTTTTTCAAAGGAGCCAGAGGTTGTTCTTGGGATGGATTTAAGCAAAGAGGCCAACAAAATAAGGGGAGTAGTAGTAGTTGTTAAGGAGTTAGTAACCTCAAGAGAGGTAGAAGATGGAGGAAAAAAGGCTAAAGCCCTAGATTTAAGGCTAACAAAAGGAGGGAACTCAATTGTTGAGTGATAGTTGTGCATTAGTATATGTTTTTCTAAGTAATTGGCATGTGTTTTCTTGCATAATTTTTTATTATTGTTTTAATTTAGGATTCATTTTGTATGTTTTCATTTGGTTTGATTTCCATTGTTGTTCTTTTATGTTTGATGTTAATTTAGGGTAAGAATTGACTATTGTTTATGTAGGAAAGAAGATGGAGCAACTTGGAGATTGAACCACTACAAGAAAAACGTCGTTTTGCGACGGAAATTACCGACGGAAAATATTAACTTTCCGTCGGTATGTAGTATTAG
>JAOTAY010000008.1:28482550-28500038 GCA_025629805.1 Erythroxylum baracoense | reverse complement strand
TAAACGAAAATTTTTCCGTCAACTTTACCAACGGAAATAGATTTTCCGTCGGTAATTTGCAACGGTATATTGTCGGTGGCTAATGTTCCATCGCTAATTTTTACTTTTCTTGTAGTGAACTAGAGATCAAAGAGGAGAAGAAAAGAGGATTCCATCTATTGCCAATTCCCATGATCATAGGAATCATGCCAATTCCCACGATCAGCCCTCATGGGGGGTGACAAACAAAGTCACCCCTGTGACATGTTTTTTCCTTGAATTCAGCAACTTATTACATATCGTGTGGGATAGCCTGAAAACCTAGACCTAAGATGAGACTATAAATAGAAAGCTAGAGAGGAGGTGGCAGCATAATCTATCATTCATTCTTCACTCCACAAATCACAAACACACTCATTTGGTTAGGATAAAAGGAGAGATAGAGAGGGAGGTGGAGAAACAAAGCTTCAACAGAGAGAAGAAAGAAGAGAAACAGAGGAGGAAGAGAGAAAAGTAGCAGAGAAAGTGAGCTCAGACCAAAGGCAAAAGACGAGGGCCAACACCATAGAGGTGGAGTTTGACTGAAGATCCACTGCCCGCTTCATCATTCGAGAGGCCATTCATTTGTTTATCCCTTTTCATCTCTGCTATTATGTTACAAAACATTTCTATTGAACTTATTTGTTGAGCTCTTTTATATTTTATATGATGAACCTCTTTTCTTTGTTAAAGATTGATAGTCCATTCATTATTCACTGTTTTATTGCTCTAATACTTTTGTTATTGTTGAACATGGGAATGAATTGTATGGAGATAATGAAATGTGTTTATGCTATGATGGGCTGATCTCTTTTCTTGAGGATTAATGTAGCCATTTTGGTCAAATATGCTTAATTGAGAGATTGTGTTGTTGCCTTATGTTTGCTATAGTTTCTGAACTGAATAGGTGTAATAGCATGATCAAACTTTACATCATTTTAGTATTAAATGAAGGACTGAGAGGAGAAGTTTAATATGGAACGAGAAACTATAGATGCTTAGGTTAAGAATTAGAAATATATTAACCTAAGTGGTAATTAGTAGTCAGGTTTCCATTATTAACTCAGGTGATAACTTATCGAATATGAAAGTTAGATTAGTTAATTATTCAAGTTGATATTAGGGCTAAACTGTTAATTTTGGTAAAACAATTGTCCAATCATTTCCTCTTAATCATACATAGGAGGTTAAATTAATGAAATTAATCCTCAAGAGTTTTCCACTTCTTTTACTCATTTTTGCTTCTAATCGATTCAGTTTATTTTTCAGACTACGTTGCAATTTTCTTTAAAGCTTTCACTCAACAATTAGGATAGAGTGTTTAAGATTGAATTTATTTTTGTTTTTGGTCAAAATTAATTTAAGTGAGCCAATTTCACTTCCATAGGAGATAACCCTAGGTTATTAACTACAACTACTTCGTATACTTGCGAGTAGGATAGCCTAGGTCTTTTTATAACTTTTTGTGAACAACAATTTTTTAGAGCCATTGTCGGGGAAGTGTTTAGTGTTTTAAACTTGAATTAATTTTGATTGTTTTGTTTGCTAAAGTGACTTTGATTGTTTTGTCTGTTCATGTATACATTTTTGTCGTTTTATTTCATCGAGTTGTTTTAGCAATTTTCTTCTTAGTTCACTTTTTTTATTTGGTTTATGCAAGGAGGGAGGTCTCAGGAAGGTGAACTTGCTCCCTTTATTAACAACATACATCAGATAAGAGGAACTCCAAAGGACGTTGAAGACAATCTCAAAAGACCCAAACTAAAAGATCAAGAGATGGGTGAAAGATAGCCAGTGATGAAGGAGTAGGCTAGACCAGTAATCGGTGAGACCACTTCATGTATATGATTGGGGGAGGTAGCTAGGAACTATGAATTAAAGAGTATCCACTACAGCATGATGCCATCATTCTACGGGATTCCAATAAAGACCCTTTAAACTTCATTCGGGAATTCTATACCACTTTCCAAACATTCTCGTTGGATGGCCTAGATGAAGATCAACTCAGGGTGAGGTGCTTCACATACACATTGAAGGATTGGGCAAAGGCATGGCTAATGACTCTTAGACCTGGTTCATTGACTACAAGGGAAAAGGGGTATAACAAGTTCATGGGAAAGTTTTATTCCCACTAGAAGACTTCTGAGTTGCAGACAAAGATCACTAATTTCACTCAGATAGAGGGAAAGCCATTCCATGAGGCATGGGAATGCTTCAAACTCCTGCTCATTTAGTGTCCACACCATCATTTTCCACTCTACATGTAGAACTAGTTCTTTTATGATGGATTGACACAACAATGTCAGTATACGGTGGACAACGCAACAAAAGGAGCTATGGGAAAGAAGATGACTGAAGAAACGTATGAGATATTCGAAATTTTGGGGGCTAATTCTCAACAAAAGAGCGTGAGGGGAAGAAGGGTTGGAGTTCATGAAGTGAGCTCAAATTAAGAACTGACTGTGCAGTTAGCTGAGTTAACAAGGCATGTAAAGATGCTAACTACAAGACTAAGCCAAAACATTCCAAATTAAGAGGTATGTGGTATATGTGGAACTTGTGGTCATAGAGCTAACGTGTGTTCATATTCTTGTGACCCTTTTGCAGATAGGAAAAGACAAGTGAACTTACTTAACGGTTTTCAACCAAGGGAGCGAAATGGTCTGTACTCAAACACCAACAACCTTGGTTGGAGAAACCACTCCAATTTTTCATGGAAGACCAATAATCCACTAGTATAGCCCCATCCACAATACCAAAAATTTTAGAGGCCGAATTATTACCAAGGACAATCCTCATTTCGAACCCACTAAGCCAGCCTTCTTTAGAGGAAAGCCTGAATGTGTTTATTCAAGTCACAACTCAAAATCAATAAATGAACAATAAGAGGTTCGATCCTTTGGAGGCATCTGTGAAGAGGAATGAGATCCAAGTAGGGCAATTCGTGGCTCAAATGCACAACAATCAGAAAGGGAAATTGCCCAATTAACCCAAGCAAGTCCAAGTAGTCACTATTATAAGAAGTGGTAAGGTAATCTATAAGTATATTGAGATGCCTTTTAATCTATCTGATGTAGGTAATCAAGAGGAGGAGAGCCTCCCTAATGAAGAAGGTGTGCAGAATGGAGGAAGCAATGGGCATGACAACCTTTTAAGTTAAGCTGAAAAAGGTGAAAAACTGGGGCATGCAACCGATTTCTATAAAGGATCAAGATTGCATAAGGCCACTAATCCTTATAAGCCACCGATCCTATATCTTAGTTGCCTTAAGGAATCAAAATAAGATAAGCAATTTTTTATCTTTATAACACATTTTCCAAAGTTAATATTAACCTGCCTTTGTTAGGTGTGATAAAAAACATTCCAGCTTACGTGAAGTTCTTCAAGGAACTAAGCACCAAAAAATGGAAGTTCAAGCCAAACAAAAAGGTGATAGTTTCGGAGGTTGCAAATATGGTGTTATAGCAACAATGACCCCCCAAATTGAAGGATCCAGGGAGTTTTCTTGTGCAAGTGTTAATTGGTAATGGTGATGAGGTTAAGGGTATGCTTGGCTTTGAGGCAAGTATAAACCTTATGCCTTAATCTATTTATGAGAAACTGGATCTAGGACAGTTAAGACTAACCAATATGTGCCTACAATTAGATGATAGGTCAATCCGTTATTCGAAAGGAATAATGGAAGATGTGTTGGTGAAGGTTAGTAGATTGATTGTTCCTGTAGACTTTATGATCTTAGACATAAGGGAGGTTAAATAGCTAGGGAAGGAGCACACCATACTCCTAGGGAGGCCTTTTATGGCCACCACTAATACCTTGATTGATGTGAAGAACAGAAAGATGAGCATAACTATTTTGGGAGAAACAATAGAAATTTCAATCTTTAATATTAAACATATTCCTACTACTATAGTCTCTGAAGACTATTCTTTTGTCGATCAAGTTAATGCTGCACATTTTGATTTCTCCTTACAAGAAGAAGAAAAGAAGTTAGACTTGGTTAAAAAGAGTAATGAATGCTGCCAATTGCTGGTAGATGCAATTGAGAGAGAGGTTGGCGAATTCTTGAGGAAAGATCCCAAGGAAGAGAAGAAAGCAGTGGACTTAATCATTTTGAGCTATCCACCTTGAGCATAACGGTTGAGGTGTCCAACTAAAAAACATTAAAGAAGTGCTAAATGAGAGGCAACTCATATAATTTTTTTTTACTTTTCAATTAGTTGTTGTTATTTCATTTTAGTGAAACTCGACTTAATTTACTTTCTTTGTGTACGCAGGCCTACTCTTTTGTCTCTTCTATTTGAATTCGTTGTAGCTGTTCTTCATTTCTCGACGCATTACACCACGTTCCACACCAGATCAATGCAATGATCACCCCTACATTCGTATCGTATTTCTGTCCCTTTCTTTGTTACTTGTTAGTTTAAATGCTTGTCCTTATTTGTGTTAATTTTTGTCTTTTGTTTTAGACCCCTCTTTTACTTTTTTGTATCACATTAGGAATAGTGTGATGTTCAAATGTAGGGGGTGTACGAAAAAATTATTATTTGTGTTTTGTGTGTTTGTTTTCCCATTTAATGTTTAAAGATGCATGATCATTAAATAAACTCGATCGATATTAGAAATGCATAATATGAGTGAATGAGTATACTAGCATGCTTAGACTGATTAACTTAGATTTCAATTAAAAGGACATTAGCTTATTATGATAGATGAATAGAATTTGAGCCAAGTTGAAATATTTATGCCAAATTCAAGTATTCTTTGTTGAGAGTGGTCTTTTAATATTAAGTAACTCTATAACTTGCTTGCAAATACTAATTGAGATCACATAATCTTATGCAAACGTTGAAATGATGAAGGCAATTAGGATTTAACTCTTTTGCTTAAAAAGCCACCATGATGTGACCTTTACTAAACCCCCTTTGAGCTTAACATGAAATCTTTGCTTTCTTTAAACCCAAAATATGAGCCTTGACCTTATTATTTATCCTCTTCCTTGTACCTACTATAAGGCAAGTTGAGCATTTGAATGTGTATGATTGGATTTAGGGAGTAATTGTTTGAACAAGTGTGGGAGAATCATAACATATAGTTGGCTTTTGAGTTAGGAAATGGTAAGGATGTAATAATGTGTATCTCTCATCTATATTTTTTCTCTTCTAAACTTGATCTTGTTCTAAATAAATAAATTAAAAATATAGAAAAAGAGAAAAATCAAGAAAAAAAAGAAAAAAGAGAAAAAGAAAATAAAAGAAAAAGAAATAGACAAGAAAAGAAAGGAATAGAAGATGAACAAAAAATGAAAAGAAGAGGAGAGTAGTAGGAAAAAAGGGGAGTGTTAATTTTATTAAATGAGAGGAAAGAATTGAGTGTTTTATGTTTCGTTGTTTTGTATTATTTTAAATGCTCAGTTTGTGTTGTAGTTTTAAAATATAATTTTCCTTTTTCCTACCCTTAGCCTGACCTCATTAGAACCGAAATAAAGACCTTTGAATTGATGTCTGTGTTTGATATGAGTGGTAGAGATTGGAATGGTTAGCAAGCTTATAGTAGATGCCTTACATGAAATGAACGATGAGTGAATACATATCCCACCTTTGAATGTTTGAGAGGATGTAGAGTGGAGTAAATATCGATCACATTTATTGATGGTTCTTTGAATTGAAGTGCTTGTTGATTTTGGCTAAATATGCGAAGAATAGCTTGTCCATGGAGTATTATGAGTTCAAGTTCTTTGGTTGTGTTTATTGAAATGATCATTGATATCTTTGACTATTATTTGGGAAAATTGTTATTTCCATTGTTTGTTTTTATAGTCCATTGTTCTTTATTTTGCTTAAGGACAAGCATATTTTAAGTGTGGGGAATTGTTATGTCTAGTTTCTATTGCTTTTAATTTCCTTTATATCTTGATTTTGGTTACAAATTCTTATATTTTGATCCAAATGAGAGATGAATTAAGTGAAAATGGTGTGAATATTGCAGGCACGTTAATTGAATTATTTTGTAATTTTTTACATGAAAAATGAAAGTTCAAGTAAATAATTTGCATGAAAAGAAAAGAGAAACAAAGAAAGGTGGTGACTAAAGGTCTCACAACCTGAAAAAGCTTGTCACGATGGTGATTAACTTGTCACCACCGTGACACTTAAGTCATGGTGGTGACCAACCCTCATGGGGGGTGACAAACAAAGTCACCCTCATGACATGTTTTTTTTCCTTGAATTTAGCAACTTATTACGTGTCATATGGGATAGCTTGAAAACTTAGACCTAAAATGAGACCACAAATAGAAAGTTAGAGAGGAGGTGGAAGCATAATCTATCATTCACTCTACACTCTACACTCCACACGTCACAGACACACTCATTCAGCTGGGACAAGAGGAGAAATAAAGAGGGAGGTGGAGAAACAGAGCTTCGGCGAAGAGAAGAAAGAATAAAAAAAAGAGGAGGAAAAGAGAAAAGTGGTAGAGAAAGTGGGCTCGGACTAGAGGTAAAAGGGGAGAGCCAACGCCAGAGAGGTGGAGTTTGACTGAAGATCCACTGCCAGCTTCATCATTCGAGAGGCCATTTATTTGTTTATTCCTTTTCATCTCTACTAATGTGTTACGAAACATTTATGTTAAAATCATCTGTTGGGCTCCTTTATATTTTATCTGTTGAACCTATTTTCTTTGTTAAAGATTGATAGTCCATTCAATATTCACTATTTTATTGATCTAATACTCTTGTTATTGTTGAACATGGGACTAAAGTGTATGGAGATAGTAAGTTGTGTTTATACTATGATGGGCTGATCTCTTTTCTTGAAGATTAATGTAACTATTTTAGTCAAATATGCATGATTGAGGGATTGTGTTATTGTCTTATGTTTGCTATAGTTTCTAAATTGAATGGGTGAAATAACATGATCAAGCTTTACATCATTTTAGTAGTAAATGAAGGACTGAGAGGAGAAGTTTCATATGGAATGGGAAACTATAGACGCTTAGGTTAAGAATTAGAAATATATTAATTTAAGTAGTAATTAGTAGTCGGGTTTCCATTATTAACTCGGGTGATAACTTATCGAGTACGAAAGTTAGATTAGTTAATTATTTGAGTTGATCTTAGGGCCAGACTATTAATTTCGGTAAGACAATTGTCTAACCATTTCCCTTAATCATGCACAGGAGATTAAATTAGTGAAATTAATTCTCAAGAGTTTTTCACTTCAATTTCTACTTGTTTTTGCTTCTGATCGATTCAGTTTACTTTTCAAACTAAGATGCAATTTTCTTTAAAGCTTTCACTCAACAATTGAGATAGAGTGTTTAGGATTGTATTTATTTATTTTTTGTTTAAAATTAATTTAAGTGAACCAATTTAACCTCCATGGGAGACGACCCTGGGTTATCAATTACAATTATCTTGTATACTTGCGAGTAGGATAGCCTAGGTCTTTTTAGAACCTTTTAGGCATAACATTTACCATGACCCTGTCAAGATTTTTTTCTTTTGACTGATGTACCTTATTGCCTATTGTGCCAAATGAATTGATCACTCCCATATCTCAAGCCTACCATACCAATATGGTGTATGACTTCCCTTAGTTCCCTTTATGTTCCTCTTTGCGTAATTTCATAACCTTCAACCTACTAAGGGCATAAGATGTAATTGAAATCTCTAACTGACATCTATAGTTTACTTGTAACATTGTTAATGATTGTTATTTCCTCCCACAAATTTAGTTCTTTGAAAGGCAAAGTTAGATGCATAAATGATAGAAATATCAAAAGGAAAGGAGGTACATTCCAAACTATAGGATAGGTTGATTACCTAACTTAAGGCACAAGTTATCTGAATAGTCACCTTGTTTGAGTTGCAAATAAGTATAACCCTTCCATTGTAATGGTAAGTATGATTAGAAAGAATCTTCAATTCAGTACCTAAAAAATCAAGGCAATTCTGGAGGTGAGGTACCTTTATTTTAGTCTCAAGCAAGCCTAAAATCAATGGCTTCTTTTCTAAAAAGACATCTTTAATTGATTGCATTTTAAGAGGGTCATTCATCCCTTTTACATTCCATATCAAAAAGGTTATAGGACAAGTACGGATTAGATTAGAGGTTGAGATCCGCTAATTCATTTTTCCTTTTTCCCCCTCTCAAATCTTCTCCTTGGTGTAGAGATAATCCCCAAATCTTCAATGTTATTATAATTCTTTTGTGACTTATTAGAAACTCCTTACTCTTCACTGCCTGCCTCATTAGGAAGATTATGGTTTTCATTTTCTAATTCAGTTCCCTCTAGGCCACATAGGGTTGTAAATGGTAAAGGAGATTGTATTAGACCAGGTATTCATTGCTTCTTTTAAAGTTTAGGAACATTTTAAACACTGAGAACTTCTTGTGCTACTTGCTCTTAAGAATCAGATTTTATGGAGGAGTTGGGATCAGCTGAGCATGGTAGCTAATTTCTGTAAGTTCAACATAGCTCCCTATAGTGAAAGCTCTTCTAGTTAGTTTCCAAGTTTGACTTTGTTTCATAACTAGTGGTAGGTGACAAGTGTTTCATTGATTATATATCTATTCCCTAATGCTTAGTGATTATTGTTATGTTGCATCTAAGATGCTTGTTTTGATTTATATTTTTTCTTGGGTACAAGTTGGAGGAAAAAGAACTAAAACGAACTAAATTGACATCCTTGGTGTTTTTATATCAAATTTTTTTAATCTTCTTTACCTTCTTGGAGCAAGAAAGAGATGCATTAGGGTGAACACGGGGCAATGAATGGAAGAGTTGGAGCAACTGTGACTTACATGACTATGTATGGGAATGTGTCACTCACTAGAAACATATACAAACTCGAAGGCACTATTTCAACCACCCTTATGACCTACATACCCATGTGGAGACTTACACAGCTGTGTAAGTGAGATACGCAATTGTGCATCTTGGCTATATTACTTACTTAAAACATGCAACTCCACGATTTCTACCAAATTAATATACACAATCACTTATATGCCTATGTAACTGACTGTGTATAACCATATAACCCTAATTTTGCACTATAAAAGTGTAATTAAGAGGCAAAATATGGTATATATAGATGAGATATAAAAGGAGGCAAATTGCCTTCCCTTTTGAGAGTTATAAGTTGGTAATCTTCTTCTATCGAGACCAATGAACATGTTTGGGCATTGATCAATCTTATTGATTTTGTTCTTAACTCTCTTTTGGAATTGATTATGTTATTCTGTGTCAAAAGTTTTGAATTTATATATGACCGATTTAGATAGCCTTGCTACATTTTACATGTATGGATTAATTCCTAAAATTCATATTATAATCTATAATTATTGTAAATTTGATTTATATACAGTCAACTAATGGTCGTGCATCATTAGTGATAATATAGCATAGGTTAAATGACCTGAGCTTATGTGATTGCTACTTAGATTAACCTATTTTCCTATTCTATAATGCAGCTATCATACTAAATCTGGAGAGCTTATTCTAGGTTATTTGATGGCTAGATCTAATTAAAGAAGTGATTTTAATTGGATAAAAACTAAGGGAAATTTGGGATTAATTGAGCTTCTTATTAATATATGGTTAATAATTTCAAAGAGAGGCACAAGAACAACATGACAATTGATTATGAACATTCGCATAAAGGTTGAGATTGAACCTCGAACCTGATTTAAAACCCATTGATTAATCTATACAGTTTTATATTATTTGATTTGAATTGTCTTCCATATTTTAGTTTTATTTTATTGCATCAATTGAATTCAACCAAGCACCCCAATCTTATACACTAATTTATTCATTATAAAAGCTAATCATACACTTTCTATGGATACTATCCTTTCGCACAACTATTAAAAATGTAGTTGTGCAGAGTTAGGAAAGATTTATCTCATCTTTTATAAGTTCTCAATTGTCACTTTGTTTCATAAATGAAATGACATCAAGAAAATTGCAATTATTGCTTACATCAACATACATTTTGGTAAAGTAGATCCTTTCTATACAAGTAGTCTATTAATATAAGCTTAGAGGTTTGCCAATTGAGTTGGCTAAGAAGCTAAGTTCTTCCACCATCTAGTACTTTAGAGGGACTTTTTGGAAGTTTATCCACAGGGGATGAGCTTCGATGTTACCCCTATTAAACTCTATTTCACGTCTCCATATTTGAAGAAACATTGGCTCGACTACATTGTGCTAGGGATTTTGCTTCAATATATCCCCTAGGCAAGCATCCTTTAAGAACTTAAAAATGAAGGTATTGTCTTCTGTTAATATAGTTTTTTTCTATTCCCTTCTTAACCCATTTAGCCATAGCCCATACTTGTCCTGAGGAAAGATGGTCCTTTTCCTAAGAAATATCCTATTAGGGCTAAGGACCAAGTTGTAATGCCTAGATTGAGAAGTTTCACATGAGGCATACAAACACCATCCATTATAACTCATTTGAAATGAGTGAGTTTATCCTTTTAAGGGGAAGTTATAAATTTATCATGCTAAGACTTAGGAGAAGCAACATTAAGCTAGTTTGGCATATTACCTTCACTTCCAGACTAATATCTTACTCTAGCCACTAAGCTCATCACATTTTTAAGAGTAGGAAAATCTTTCATAGCCAATCCTTTCACTTCTCCCTTGTCTATTAGAGAGATCCTAGATAAGCAAGAATCTTCCGAGGACTTCTACTGAAGAGTATTGGTGGGAGAGTGACCCCCTCTCAGGGTTACTTCCATTAGGGGGACCTAGTCTGGAAGGGAACTAGACTCCTAGCATGGGAACTTTCTAGAAGAAGAAAGAAAGTAGTAAAGAAGAAGGGCAAACAGTAAAGTACCTAGAGATAAAGTAAAAGACCAAAGAGTTGTCCTTCTAACTTATTTGCATCTTTTTTACCATAAGAATTATTGTATTTAACCTTTAAGTAATTCATCTTATACCTAAGTTTTGATACCACCTTTATGAAAAGCACCAACATTAATGCTAATAATGGAACCATAATATTTATCAAATGTTATATTGACATAATAAAAACTCCATTTTGGACTTAAGAGAATCATATACCTAAAATAGTTAGTTAGAAATTACTAGTACTCATTTTCTATAGCCTTATGTACCCTTTCATCTCTTCTGTCCTTTTAAACATGGGATCTGACACCCATCTCTATATGAGCTGTTATAATCTTCCTTCTTTAGTCCTTTTTAGTTTCATCGTTAAATTTCAACTTACAATCCTTATTTATATCTAGAATCTTTCTTCTTTTTCTAACATAGAGGGCTGGGCCAATTTTAACTTGGCATGATACAGTTACCCATTTGAAAGAAGAAAATCTCTTTACTACTTTCACCAATTTCTAATTCCTTTAAAATTTTAAAATGTTAGGAAAGTACAAACTAGAAATAGATTATAAAACATTAGATAACTTTTAGGTGGATATCAAGAATCTTAATTCATCCATATTTTATCTACAAAAGGTTATAAATTAACAGTTTTAATAAAATGAAATTTACGTAAGAAAATGTCAGAATTAAGATATGAACTTATTTTATAAAATACTAAAATTTGAATTAAATATTATAAAATTAAAGTACATTAGATTTGATTCTTCTGATCTAATTAAATTCCAAACAATTTGGTATAATTTAAATTCAGTTCTTAGTTTGAGTATTAAAAATTATCCAGAATTATACCAAATTAAAATCATTGGTACAATTTGATACGATTATGATAAAAAACGTTAACAACACAATTCGATTATAAATATTTTTATTTGATTCTTCTTATTTGGTTTGTAATATTTAAATTCATGTACAACCTGAACTTAAACTACCAAATTGTTTCTCTTTAAACATTTTTAATGCAAAACTTCTTCTTTAAACTTTAAATACCAACTTGTTGAGCAAGAATGAGCATTAGAAGAAAATTATGTTCTTTTATCACCTAAACTTGTTAAATGGACATGTAAAAAAACCTAATTAGTTAAAGAATTAAAAAAACTAATTAGTTAAAGAATGTACTATTAACTTATGTCTAATTAAACAAAAATCATATCTAAATATCTGATATAGTAGTTTAATTTTAAGTTTTGCCTTATATTTAAGGAACCTCTCCCATTTTTTAGTTACTATGGTATATTTCAAAAAAAAATTTGCAAGACCTAGATATTTAATATAATGGATGGAAAGGAGCGTCTCAGCTAATACTTCATATATTACTTGCTCAAGATCTTTTAAAAAATGATCAAAAGAAGAGAGGTATAATGAGCTATGCTATGAAAGTAGACATCCACTTTGTATTTGACACCACCTGTTGGTCTTTTATTCTTAGTATTCTCAATGCTTGGGGATATCTTGATAAATTAATCAATTGAATAAGTTGATGTGTCTCAAATCACATCTGTAATATTCATATCAATGGAAAACCTATTAAACCATATAAAGGTTAACAAAGGCTTAGGCTAAGGGGATCTTCTTTTCCCTATCTCCTTACCATTTATATTAAAGCCTTGGTTAGGCTAATTATCAATAATGATGCCAAAAATAGACCAGCTTAGATTTCATAGAAAATATGATAATTTAAGAATCTCTTTACTATCATTTGCAGACGATTTGATGTTAGTTTATGTATTTGTCCTAGCCTCTTTGCTTTATCTAACTTTAAGCTCATGTTAAGACTAGACATCAATTTGAGTAAGAGTTCATTTTTTATCTCTACCAGTTCTCCTTTGACCAATGAGCAATTAGTTCTTATAAAATGCTTCAAGCAAAAAATCTCCCTTTTAAGTATCTAGGAATAACTCTACTAAATGATTGAGTTCCATAAATTGCCATCGACTCTTGGATTTCATCCATAAAAGATTATCCAATTGGTAAAACAGATGTTTTATCTTTTGCAAGAAGGGTCTAACTCATTATAACCATCCTTACCAACCTACATATTTATTGGTTTGCTTATCTACATCTATCAAGAAACATAACCAAGAGCATAGAAAATGATGGGATGCCTTTATGGAATGCGATGGAAGGGAAATATTCTTGATCTAAAGTGAAGTGGGTTGATGTTTGTTCTCCAAGTTAGAGGGTGGTTTGGGCATAAAACCTATTAAAGTTGTGAATAAGTTCTATTAGAAAAAAGATTATGGAAGCTTCTGGTTAATAAGGAGTCTCTTTAGGTAAAGTGGATCAATTCAACATTCTTCAAAAGCTGATGCTTATAGAAAATCAAAACTAAACAATCCATCTCATGGACATTAAAACATATTTTTAATTCAAGAAACAAGTTGAGGGATAACTTCAAAATCAATGATAGAAATGAACTCTCTTATCATATTTGTCGGTTTTATTAGTGCAACAACAATGGCCAAACTCTAGAGCACCAAAAGATTATAAGCAAAAAATTGAGTGGATTGGAACGTTTTACATATTTCCTCCATGCACCATGTTTATTCTTAACTTATAAATCGGATGATATGCCAGAAATTTTTTTCCCTCTAGTTATGCTTGAGTTTGGTTATAAGGTTTCTTCTATTTTTTTGGTGGTAGTTAATCCTTCCTGGTTAAAATACCAAATAATTAAAGCAAGACATCCGACAGCATCAATTCCAATACACGCTTTCTTTTTAGACTCTGCACTTTTCTTCGGTACATCATCCAAGTTTTGTCGTTAACATATCCAGGTTTTATACGTTTAGTAAACACAATATTATCCGTATTAAACATGTCGCGGTGATAATCTGACGCCTGTCGTAGCTTTTAGACCAACAATAGAAGAAAGGGGAAAAAGGGAGAACTAAAGATGCCGTAGCAAGATGGACATACTCTCAAATGGCAAAAAAGTAGTAAAGTAACTTCACATAATATATTCTTCTACTCTGATCATCAACGCAGACTAATGACTTCAGAAAGTTGAAGAAGATGCTTACCTTGCTACAATTTCCAGCAGGGAGAAACCTCAGAGAAGGCGACTTTTTCAACCTTGTCTTTAAGATTGATCTTGACTATTTCCGATCCGATCTAATCAGCGAACCAGCTTTACACTTTGGATTGTCATTTTATTCAGGTTTAGATTCGATGGTTTACAATTTGGATTGTCATAATAAAAGTTGGCTACTGGCTGATTGAAGCAAAAATTGTAGGTGAAGCCTATAAATTCTTACGTAGAAAGGACGTATATGTTGGTTTTATCGATTATGAGCACATGGGTCGTGGCAGATGTAAGATCAATTATTTTATGCTTGGTTTGCACGATATTCCCAACCGGAAGTTTCCAGGAAGCTCTTATGAGGATGACATCGGTCTCTTTGTATTGTCTCTCACATGCAACCCTGCGCTATATAATTTATACTGTAAATATCATGTAAATTTACTTATGGATTTTGATTTTTATATCTCTCTCTCTCTCTCTCTTTTTTGATTTTCTCTCTCTCTCTCTGAGAGTAATGAAAGTGGATTAACTGCTATTTTCTAAACAGCTACGATATCATTGTTTATGACAGTTCCATTTCACCCTTTGCTATATAACTACCAACGGATCCAGCAATTTAGGGATGGCAAATTTGTGATTAGTGCCAAGACGACTAAGGATGTCAATGGCCGAGCTGGGCCACTGATGAGCCGTCCAGCCCGTGATCGGTCCGTCTATATTTTTTTAATTAAAAAAATACAAAACGGCATCTTTTTGGACAAAATGACGTTGTTTTGTCCAAAATATCCGGACGGACCATGGTCGGCCCGTGGCTAGGCCATGACTGGCCAAACCTAGGCCAAACCCGGGCCAGGCTGACGAAATTGCCACCCCTAAAGGCAACCAGACTTTTAACGTTATTATTTGAAGATTTGTCTACTAATTAATCATGCACAACTTTCTAACTATTGAATTATGCTAGGCCAGAAATTGCAATTTTAGTTTGCGAAAAGTCAACCTTTTAAACATTATCTTAATTGTTATCAAATTTGCACATATATATATTTCTTCATTAACTTTCTCATAGATCTTTTTACATAAAATTATAGTTCCTTCTTTCTATTCTAATGCGATCTATATGCCTAATATGGTGACTCCCACAAAGTAACTAGTGTGAGAGGATACCTCCTTTTTATTTATTAATGATTCAAATTATTCTTAAGGCCAAGCACTTCATCAAAAAGTACTTTAGATAATAGAAAAAAGCGTAACTATAAGTACAATTATTGTTGTCTTTTTATTAAGGTAAACAAATTCATACCGTTAAATAAAGTAGCACTACTATAAATATAAGGCAACAAAAATTCTTGATTAGGCAACAAAATAAAAAATATTACTTTAAGTTTTGATTAAGGCAATACAATAGTTTCAAACTATAACAGCAATGTTGAATAGATATTGCAACAATTTAAGTCTTTATAAGGCAATAAAGCGATTTTTAGACAACAATTTGTAACAACAAAAGCAACAGGTTATTCTTTCGTTACTAATAATATTAATATAAGAGCAAACTCTTGTCATTAAATAGGCAATATCCATATATACATTAAAAGCAATATATGTACATTAATGTATGTCTTAATTACGTACGTACTATCAAATATAATCGACAAAAACTGCATTTATATATAATATATAGTTCGCGAAAACTTGTAAAATGTAACCTTTAATATATTTAAAATATAAAAGAAAAAATCACTAATTAAAATATTCACGTACATTATCTTCCTCCATTTCATATGGAATATAAGTGAATTAATCTAAATACTAAACAAAACCAATATGTATAGGCACTGAAAAATCCTTCATCAAGTACCTCCTTATCCACTCCTAATCATCACCTTGAAAAAAAACAAGAAGTATATTAGAATTGTAAAACTAGAGTGCTCATAAACAAGTTGATATATCTAAAGAATAAAATACTAACTACTTTATTGTAACCTCAATTTAATAAAGACAAATAATATAGTCCAAAAACTAACAACATAATGATTCAATTCTTTTTATGAACAAATTTAGAAAGCATGAATATATGCAGTTAATCTAAGAAAAACAAGATGATGTACAGCCGTGAGTTAGAATCATGTAATTCCAAATATCTTAACTGTAATTTAATATTCAGTCAAATATTATTATATGGCATGTAGGATAACACTTGAAGTTTGGTTACTAGCATAACTTAAATTTTGTAGTAAACAGAGCAAGTACCAGCCTCTAAGTCTTGGTGCCACACTGCCATTAGACATATATAGATAAACTAATAACCAGAATTGATCGTTCCAAAGCAATGATCGTTGGAATTGCTTCCACAAATTAGTAGATTACCTACAACATTGCATTCACAATAGCTTAATATTAACATTTGATTAGCTTAGATACAAACATATAGAAAGAGGTGTCTTTGTTATGTAAGAAGAAAACACTTGAATGTTCTTGCAATGAACTTAGGTAGTGGTCCATTGAGATAGTTGTAAGACAATTCTATGAAAAACCAGACTAGAGCAATGTTCAAAAACAAAAACTCATCAGTAAGATATTAAACAACCACATTAAAGTTAGAAAAAATTTAAAGATCTTTACTTGTTACTGCTTGTTTCAGTTTTCAAGGCACTAAAATGAAAACTTGTGATCCTGAAGTCGGTCTAAAGGAGAAAACCATACTCATAAGAAAGTAAGCTCTAGGATTTTGGCCAATGACACAATAAAAGCCCCTGACAAACTATTTTTGTTTAGCCTCCTTGTAACATCCCATTACCTGTGGGAGGTTAGAATAGTAGATATGAGTGATTAATGAGAGCTTAGAAAATGCATTTCATATTCATGCATAATATGACATGCACATACATGTGAATAGTGAAATTTGCACATGAAAATGACTATACATGCATTCATTGACATTTTAGGTATAATTGTTTCTAAATGTGATTTTTTTTAGAATTGTGGTTTTTATGTGTTGAAAATTGATTTGGATAGTGTATTTGTGGATTTAGAATTTTTGAAATTTTTGGAGAAAATTTTGGGAATTTGTTGGGTATTGTTGGACTAGAAAAATTGCCAAGTGGCAAAACTATTAGTAAATGGTAGTAGAAATTACTATCCAAGGGCAATGGAAATTTCGATAAGTGACTTTAGGATTTATTCACGAGTGCTAGTGAAAATTGGGAGACAATTAGACTAGAAATTGGATTTAGGTTATAAGAATTGGACATGTGGTAAGTGACATATGTCACTTGCCAAACAATGTCTTAAGTCCACTAAGTTTTTAAAGCCCCTTTTGTTGCCTTCCACGTTGCTTTTCATTTAAAAGTCCATTTGGTGTTTTTTTTTGCTCTTCCCATCTTCCTCTTCGTGACTCTCTTCTCTCCTCCTTCATCATTTTCGTTTTCTTCAATCTCTACCACCTCAACTTTGAAGATGACACTTTCCTTCATTTGCTACTAGCATATTTGCTATCTTCTTCCTCATTGCCACAAGAAAACTTATCCTTACCTCCT
>JAOTAY010000008.1:28467708-28482450 GCA_025629805.1 Erythroxylum baracoense | reverse complement strand
TCTTAAACAAGTATATAGAAGTTATTTGCGATTTAACTCATAACAATTTTTGTTAGTGATTTTCTTTTAACAAGTCAAAGAAGTTCGTACTAAGAAAAATTAAAGAATTTGTATTCGCAAAAAGAATACACAATTCAACCCCCCTTCTTGTGTATATCATCTATTATAAGTAATTTCTATACTAACGTGTGATTTACTTCAAAATTAACCTTTCAGTTGCTTCTTTAGATGATTATCCTTTAGTGCTTGGGATGGAGTTCTTTAATGCTGTCAAGGGGATGCCAATCCTGTTTTCTAACATAATGTGCATCATGGAGGAAGGTAAAACGTGTATGGTGTGACTTTCGAGGGAAACAAGACTTCAAGCCAAATGCATTTCGGCCATCCAACTCTTAGAAGAAGAGATACCACCCAAGTTGTCGAAAGCTCAACCACCTAGGAAAGAGGTGGAACATATGGGTAAGAAGGTGCAGGGCACGGTACCTCCAAAATTTGATGAAGCTAGGAGGCAACCAAAGGAGTTGATGGGTGAAGACTCCAAGTTCGTGAAGAAGGAAAACTTTATGGCATGGAGCCATTTCCTCAACCGTCCGAAGACCACATGGAAGCAAGCAAGTTGGCAAGTTTTTGTGGCAAGTTACAACTTGATGATGAAACCAAAGCCAAGAGGAGCAACATTGGAGGTGGATGCTTAAAGTACAAAGGCAAGTTTGGGAGTCATCGTAAGTCCAAGAGTCCTTTTATTAGATTGTTTAAAGGAGAAAAAGCAAAGCCCATAAGCCATCAGTTTAAGAGAATTAGCAAGTTGAGCGAGGACAAGTCAACTCGGGCATAAAGGTGAGATGTCAAATATCAAACGTAAGCAACCATTCGGGCCAAGGAGGCAAAGGATGAGGAAGGAGAATATAGAACAACACCAGAAGTATTCAAGACCGAAGCAATGAGGACGTTGCCAGGTTGAGTGGGGGAGAATGTCACGCAGTGAAAGTTTGCCCCACCATAGAGGCTATGTTTATCAGTGGACCCCGCAGTCATCTAGAAGATTCTCCACAAGTCTAAAGAGGATGGAAGACTCTAGATAGCATGATTAGCTCCTTGATTGGTGGAGTGATTAGTGGGATATTTGTATAGATGATTCTAGAGACTCTTTGCATGTCGTTGGATTGTATTGATCCTAAACATCCATTGAGAGATGGGGGATTATAAATAGGCTAGGGGTCTCACTTGTATAGACAAACCCCATTCTTTGTAGAGTTATTTAAGTAATAATAACTTTCTCCATATTCTCCAAACTATCTAACACTTGGCAGGAACACAAGATAGTTCGATATAAGTACTCTTAAGAAGTACTTGTGAGAAGTCTGAACTAACATTGTAGCCGAGGAAGGTGTTCCCAAGTCGAGGAGTTTGCTAGTGCCTCACAGTTTGCAAGGTTGTAAAGTCCGAGCTCATGACAATATGTGATAAGAAATAACTTGTGCTCTTAAACATTGAATATCCTCTTCTCATCATCACTAGATTTTTTTTAATTAAAGAAATTTTAACTACAAAAGCTAAGCTAGTACATCCTTACAAAGCCTCGGTCATTTTTGCTACTGAAGAGTATAGGCAACCAAGGTAACAAGAATTATAAGAATTACAAACATTTGCATTTATAAATTACTTATAGATTCCAAGAAGCTTTCATCCTTGGACTTTAATTTAATTCCTACACCGTGTGCTATGATTATTTCTCCAATCTAGTTGATAATTTTTTCTATTAAGGTGTGCCTTTTTTGTCTCAGATTTGTTGTGAATTCTAAAGTTCTTTTCCCTTTATATTGCATAAATGGAGAAACTAAAAGCAGTTTTGAAGACATCATTTGCCTACTTTAAAGAGTGTGTAGTTTTGATGGCCCATTCAAGTATATTTGTCTAGTGCCTTATCTGGAAATAAACTTACAACAAATGTTGAATTCTAGCCTAAATTATTTGTGAGTAATTGCATTAGAAGAACAAGTGACTAAATGATTTAGGACAGGAATTCGTAACAAACGTAAAGGATCTATGTTTCTAAACCATCTATCTTTAGTTTTGATATTTTGCTTTGCCATTAACAAGAAAATGAGAATTGCTTTAAGCATAAGTGTGGCAAGCAAAAATTGCTTAAGATAAGTGTGATAAGCAAATGAGAATTGCTTAAATGGTATGTACTTTCTCCAAATTAGTTCAAACTAGGGGGGACTTTGCTAAGTAAGGCCTAAGCATTTGTACGAAGGAGGAATTGGTGAAGTTCCTTGAGCTATCCCCCATCTAGCATATTTTATTTTCCTTTTACGAAGTATTTTACTAAGATAATAGGCCTACTCAACTATTAGATCCTCTAAGATTGCAGTTCAGTTTTCTTCTTGAATAATTGAGCTCACTTAATCTTTTAAAGTGATTCTAGTTGTCGAGTGCATCAAATTATACCTTTCATGCACGGGATTGAATTCAATTATCTATTTAGAACCAAGTCTTACTCCCACGCCCCACATTATATTTTATTGGGGGATAAATCTACCCCCTTATTTTTAGCATTTGAACAAGGCACTATGATTGCTTCCTTTAAATACTCAACTACTAAAAACTAGTATCTCTTAAGTAATACTTATTGATCTATCTTTACCACAAAGCTTCCTGATAATTGAGCAATCTCCAAACTCTCTTATATAGAAGAAATTTTAACATAGTTGAAATTAAGATTAAACTAAGGCCTCCTTCTTGTTTAGGGGGACACAACTCCTCCCACTTTACTTTAGCTCTTTTTGAGTTATTAGCTTTTCTTATCTAAAGAAAGTATTTAATGCATCTCTCCAACTCCCTGATCATTTTTCTTAGAATACAAAGATGAACACTCAATTGAATGTGAAGATTCCTTAGGACCAATGAAATTAGATGTAGTCTCTTTTCTACAGATAAAAATATATTATATCAAACACTAATTCTAGATTTAAAAGTCTCTAACAAGGGGATGCAATTTGCATATTTGGGCTTTTTAGTAGTAATGGTCACTCCCAAGTATTGGAAAGGAAGCCTATAAGGAGTTAAACCACTTATACCTTTGAGTTCCTCAACATAATGGAAATCTTAGGCAATATAAAGACAACTTTTTCTTATGATTGATCTTAAAACCTGATATAATTGAAAATTCCTTTAGAATTGTCGTGAGGAGACTAAGAGAATATGAGTTAGCTATAAAATATATCATGATATCACCAGTAAAAGCCAATTGACTAATTTTTAATCCTTTACAATTGTGATGAAACACAAATATGCTATCATATAAAGTGAAGAGCTCGATCATTATGGATAAGAACCTACAGACCAAAGTGAAAAGATAGGGGAAAGAGGATCCCCCTATCTAATGCCTTTGGTCCCCTTGAATTTCTTAGATGAACTCCCGTTAATCATGATAATATAGGATGTTGAAGAGATTTACTCCTTCATCTAGTTCATAAAAGCAATAGGGAAATCAAAAGCAACCGAGAAATTTATGATAAAACCCTAATTGATCATAACAAATGTTTTAAAGAAGTCCACCTTCATTAACTCTTGAACTAGCAGGATATTGTTACTAATTAATTTGCTAGCTATAAAATCACCATGAGCATGGTTGATTAGACCCTGAGCATGGCTGATTAGACCCCCTAAGGATGTTTTTAAATATACTAGCTAATATTTTGGAAAACTCTTTTTACGAAGTATTGTAACAAGAGATGGGGGCGATATTCTTTCGTGGAGCTTGAGTTTGATAACTTGGGAAAGGCCTAATCAAGAAATTTTTCACCTGTATCCTACATATTCATATTGATTTTATCCTTGAAAAATAAACTTAGAATCTAGTTTCTATTTTCAATGTTAGCATTTGGTCCCAACAAGCTTTTGAAATATTCTAAGTCAATTGTTTCTATCTTCTCCTTGTCTAAATAAGTAACTCCATTTTCATCTTAAAGTCTAATGAGCAAGAATAGAGTTGTGGAAGAATTTAGTGTTAGAGTCCCCTTCTTTAAGCCATTGAATCCTACCTGTTTGCTTCAACATGGAATTATGCATTAAGAGGGCTGAGTTATTCATTAGGCCTAGCAACTTCAATAGCCTTAAGTCCTAAGTTGTGAAGGGAACTGTAATAGTCTTCCCTTCACTAGAATTATTAGTCCATTTCTTTAGTTATTTTTTAATTTCTTTAGAAGCTTAGGTAAATGCATAAATTTTTAGGCATTCATTGACAAGTCGTTATCCTGAAATGACTAGGCAATCTGTTCGGTGCTCCACAGTGGCCCTTTGGTCAATATCTGAATCAGCTGGAAAGTTCTTGTGAAGCTAAGCTTATTAACCTTGTTATGGAAAAGCTTCAACTCAACAATAAGAAATGTAAACATTGGAGTTTTGTTTTTCTGTTTATTAAAAATTTCGTCAATACAACGATTGTATTTTGACATTCCAAAACATTTAAAGTCCCTGTAAAAGTTCAAAACACTTCTATAACTACATGAAAATCACCACTAGAAATTTTGGATTTCAAGTCCATTCATATGCAATCTCAAAAATCACTTCAATAATCTTTTAAAAAACTAAAACATATTCATGCATTTAACTTTAAAACATTTAAATATATGTGTCCTTTACACAAAATACATTCCAAAACATATTCATGAATATGCAAATGTTCACAAAAACATTCATAAGCTAAAAATGCCTACACAACAACTCGTGATGAAGTTGACTAGCCGTAAAGTGGAGTTCCTACTGCTAAAGCCCCTGAACGTGCACCTGGGAGGTTTCATTTTAAAAAAAAGAAGAGTGTGAACTAAACCAACTCAGTGAGTGTTAGATTTTCTATTCAAATCATATTTAACAATTTAAGTCTCCCTAAAACAAGTTTATCTCAATTCGTATAAGTCAATACTAATATGAAACATATATACTTCCAGAAATCAAGTTTCTTAAATCGCTTTTCAAATAAATAGTGTCAACATTAAAAATGTCATGAATTTCTTACACGACATAGCCTATCACTAACTTATTTGTTGTATGATACTATTAGGCATAAAGTTGCAGAGCTAGTTCCGTATCACTTACCCGCAACTGATTATCCACTAGTTACGGAGCTAGTTCTACATCTCTTAACTGCAATAGGATAACCGTTATACATCGGTAGTTACAGAGTTGTTTTTGCATTGCTTAGCCACAACTGGTTAACCACTAGTTATGGAGCTAGTTCTACATCGCTTACCCTGTATTATGTTAATCGCTATATACTGGTAGTTACGGAGCTGGTTCCACATTATTTACCCGCAACTAGTTATCCACTTGTTACGGAGCTGGTTCTACATCGCTTACCTGTACTAGGTTAACCATTATACACTGATATAATAACATGTATAAAACCTATTAGTATATTATAGGTTGAAAACCATTTCCTTTTTATCAATCGATAATATCATCTCAATGTAAATTGAAATCATATAAGGATTAACTTTCAAATTTCAATTCATATATTACTAAATCATAAACGGATACTAGCAACATTCACTTGTAATGCATCATTCACATAAAACTCATAATCAATATTCACTTCATGATAGAATAAAAATCATTTTCATAAAATAAATTCAAAATACACTCACTATTTTGAAAACTTATCACCAACCACTCTTACGCAATCGGTGCCTCTCCTTTACCTGCACAAAATGCATTTCACTTAGGCATTTATTTCCAAATTTGGAAATAAGACGTTAAAACTATAATTTGGTTTAACCAAATTCGAGATTAATATCTAATTGCACAACACATATGCTATTCGTATTTCTTCTTACTTTCGTAAGCTAACCTATTGATCTTCGTTTCCAAATATAATGTCAAAAGTCACTTAAATACCATATTTTACTCATTCTAACTTACCAATTTCTTCAAAACACATTCGCATCCAGTTTAATTCACTCTATCACAATCATGCATGATGAGTAGCATTTATGACCCATATCCAAAATTCATACCTCCGTTTGTTCCTTAATTTTCACATAGCAAAAGTTCAAATTAGAATTTAACTTCTAATCATTTGTTCCCCTATTTCTCTAGTTTCCATAGCATAAAACATGATGCCATTTAGACTTCTAAATCATGAAACATGTACCAAATATCTCGAACTGCTTCAACACAGGGGTAGTATCAAGTTACCATTTTCAATCTAAAATTTCAATGTCATTCAGCTAGAATTAGGTCAGGGTCTCTCCTAGAGATTTTTAGTACTATGTCTTAGGTTTGATTTCCAGTTAGAATCACCCAATTTAGAGGTTTGTAGGCAGAGTTATGGTCAAAACAATAGGATTAGTTCAAGTTAACCAAGAACCAAAGACAAAATTTAACAAAATGTGGCTATCTCTCTTTATCATCTTCAACCAAAATTGACTTTTGAATCATATCACACTAAAAACCCTAGCCATGGTAGATTCTCTCAAGCTTGATTCTTTAGTTTAGTTTCTTGATTTCAACCCTTAAATACTTCCAAACTTATTATTTACTTCATTGCATGTCAAAATCACCATTGATCTTACACCAAAACCATTCGATGCAAAATCCACAAAACTAGAAATTAAAGCTAGAAAAACTTACTAATTTTCCTTCAATCTTTACTTGGTCAAGATGTAACACCCCGGACTACCCGCCTACAGATATTGTCCGCTTTGAGCTTTGGCCCAGCCAAGCCCTCACGGTTTTGTTCTTCCCACCCTTGGAAAAACGCGTCTATGAAGGAGAAGTTTTTATATCCTTATAAGGCCTACTTCGTTCCCCTCTCCAATTGATATAGGAATCTAACATTCCACCCCTTGGAGGCCCAGCGTCCTCGCTGGCCCATAAGTTTAGATGCCTTATAAGGCTATGAAAACCTCTCCATCATAAGACGCATTTTCCCGAATGAGTGTGCGGGAAGAGCAAAACCGTGAGAGCTTGGCCAGGCCAAGGTACAAAGCGGACAATATCTATGAGCTGGTGGTCTGGGCTGTTACAAATGGTATCCATCCCCTGGAGGCCTAGCTTCCTTGCTGGCCCACAGGCCTAGATTCATCCCCTTGGAGGCCCAACATTCTTGCTAGCATACTGATCCGAGTACTGGCTCTGATACTATTTGTAACAGCCCGGACCACCCGCTCACAGATATTGTCCGCTTTGGACCTTAGCCCAACCAAGCCCTCACGGTTTTGCTCTTCCCACATACTCGCTTGGAAAAATGCGCCTTATGAGAGAGAGGTTTCCATAGCCTTATAAGGCCTACTTCGTTCCTCTCTCCAATCGATATGGGAATCTAACATTATTGGACAATATTTGTGAGTGGGTGTTCCGAGCTGTTACACAAGATCTCTTTAAATCTAACTCAAAACCCACAAAAATCAGCTAACACCTTCTTCTTTTCTCCTTGGTTGTAAGTCCACCTTTGGCTTCTCTCTTTTCTTTTTTATTTTGGACACAACTATCTCTCAAAATGAAGAAGGTTTGTCTTACTTTTGGCTTTTTATACTTCTTTAGTGCATTCCAAGTGGCATTCTCTCATTGGCCATTTCTATTGACTCATCATTCCACTATCACCATGCAAAAAGACTAAATTGCCCTTATATCATGTAAAAAATTCCAAATTACCCTTTATTGAATGTAATTCATTAACTAACCGAATTAAACTTCGAAAATATTCCATAACCATCTTACCATCAAATTGGCCATGAAAGACTCTCATTTGGGTCAATATTAATTGATTGGATGCTTTTAAAAACAATTTGAATAGGTTTAAAATCATTAATACCCATTATTTTCCAAAAAAGGCATTTTAACCCTAAACTCTCAAAATTCATCCGATCAGACTTATTTTCGATCCTTTTTAGTATCATTGGACTCTAATACTTATTTCGGATAATTTTCAATATTTTGGGGTTGAGTCTCCCAAAAATCGCTATTCATTCATATTTACTATTCATCCAAAAAAGCTATTCCCTGAACATAAAAATTTATATTCAATGAAAGGAAAAGTTTGGGGTTTTACAATCACCCCTCCTTATACAAATTTCATCCTCGAAATTTAACTAAACAACATGTTTAAAACAGGTAGGGATATAGTGTACACATCTACGAGTCGGGCTCCCATGTGCTTCCTCTACCGCGTGATTCCTCCATAATACCTTAACCAAAGGAATGATCTTATTATGCATAACTTGTTTTCTGTGGACGAGGATTTGTACAGGTTCCTCTTCGAAAATCAAATCTACCTTTAGGTTCACCAGTTGTGCTACGATTACATGCAAAGGGTCTGCTAGGTACTTGAAAAGCATAGATACATAGAAGACGTTGTGAATCCTTGCTAGCTCATTTGGTAGCTTCAATTGATACGCCACTGATCCAATTCTTTCTGTGATCTCATATGGCCCTATGTAACATGGGCTTAGCTTACTACATTTCCTAACCCTAAATACGTCTTTCCAAGGGAAAGTTTGAATAAATACCCTATCTCCAATATCAAAATCAGGATCCCTACATCAATTATCCACATAACTTTTTTGCCTATCCTGGGTTATCTTTAATCTGTCTTGAATAACTTGAACTTTATCTATTGCCACCTGTACAAGCTCAGGACCTATCAGTTTCCTTTCACCTATCTTATCCCAATATATTAGTTTTCTACATTTTCTTCCATAAAGTGCCTCAAAAGGGGTCATGTCACTACTGGCATGATAACTCTAGATGAGTACTTTCTCTAGTAGTACTTTTGACTTCTTGATTTAATAATCCTAAATTAGATATATTCTATAGACAGGTAAGACTTCCTAAGTGTTAAAACTACATTCTCTCGTGCTATAACCTTCTATCCTCTAGTTGGTTAATCCATATCTCTACCATTGTTAACTCTCATTTGAATGTCTAATGTTCTTTGAAATTCCATGAAAGGTTTTACCTTAATACCAAAAAGTTCTTATAGGTCTCCCTCGAGTATCTCTGTTAACCCCTTTTACCTAAGTCATTATCCACTTATAAGTAGGCTCTCTTAAGTCATTCATAATTGAATTAAAATTACATTTAAATGTTGGCATAAATAAATCAGCTTTAAAACTATGAAAGATAACTTTTAAAAAATATCTTATATTATAAACTAAATCAAATTAAATTAATCCTTAAAAAAGTAATTACTAGGATTTTCTCTTTCTAAACTTCATAGAAGTATTTAACCACAAAATATATTCAAAACAATGAGATCAGAAGATAAAACTAGAGAAGTCCTAGAAAAAGTAAATATAAATGAACACCTTAATTTTGTCAATAGCTTAATTAGTTGAGATGATGTTTGCATTATGATTCTCTAGTAAAAAAATTAAATCAATCATTTAAGGATTGGAGAGGTCTTTTGAGTCTAATTCTAATTTTTTGATAGAAAAAGATATTTCCTAAATATGTTTCTTTAAAAGATGACTAAAGTCTCAAAAAAAAGGTTTTCTCCTTTAAATACATTTTACCTAGCTAAGACATTGTTTAAGGTACGGTCGTGGCCCAAACCATATGCCTTATTTAAATTTCTGGTGATACAAATAGCCCCTAGCATAGTATGTCTCTGAGTTATAGGTCTCACAGTTTCTTCTTTTACTTGAACATGGTCTCCTAAATAGTCATGACTTAGGAGGTTTCATTTGCTACACTGAATCCTTTACGGGCATACTGACACATGAGTGTGGGTCATATTATGTTCCTATAAGAATTGTGAAAATTTTCATATTTTTCTTATATTACTTCCAACTCATGAACAATATCATTCTAAAGTCTAATTTAGACAGTTACCTAAAAAGATATCAAAATCCAAGTAAACCAAAGTATTTTATCATTAAAATGAAGCAAAATACTTAGGAAAATATGTACATAATTTTTGCACGTCATTTATCTTATAAGAGAGTAGTAAACTTTCAAAGTATTAGTGTACTTATCCAAGGCTTCTCTTTCAGATTGCTTAAGTAACTCATCCATTGGATTTAATCTTAGCTACTCTTAAATACAGTTTAGCGAGATAAAAGCCTCTTTCTTAGCAAGCTTAATGTTGCTATTATTCCTTCTATTAAGAATTTTAAGTTCTTCTTTTATTGCCTTTAAACTTTTTATGCATTTAAAATCTTCAAAACCATGTACATAAGAGTTTATTCCCCCTAAGATTGCTACTTAAAAGCCTAAGGTATTAACAAAGTAATTGTTAAATTCAAAAGAGACATTTCTTCTAACTATGTCATCTTAAATATACCTTCAATTAATGTATGATTTGAACAAAGAGGATTGTTGAAACAGGTATAGTTATGGAAAGATTTTGGAAACTAGCCTAAGTATGCTAGGGCTCATTCTAATTTTCTCCTAAGGAATCCCAACTCATTTTGCTTATTATTTTAGGTAGAAAAAAACTACCTTTATACCTAAGATTAGTGCCCTACTATGACATACAATTTGAAAAATCCACATTGTTATGCTTCAATCTAGTCTTTTCCCTCATATCCTCTTTAGCTAATGAAGTCTAATTGAAATCTCTAACTATTAACCATGGGGTTGAGCCTCCTATTTCTAAAGATTCCAGGTCTTTCCAAAGATGTTTCCTTTAAGAATAAAAATAGTAGTATATAAAATTATTACATCAATTATGGCCATACGACTCAATAATGTAACTCATCAGTGGATAAAATGATTAAATTGGCTAATTTAGTGGAGTTAAATATGATTTTGATTAATTGAGATCAGGATTAAACCATTGCAATAAGCAACATGAGTACTCATATTTATCCATCTTCTGCCAATAAAATATAAGACTATGAAGAAGATGGTGAGCTTTCATTTTGGTCTTTTGAGACAAATAAAAATAGGTTTCTTAGCATCATATAGTCAAACAAAACTTGTTATTTTTAGGGTTGTCTAAATCCTCTCAAGTTTTAAGCCATAATATTTATAATGAAGTAGATAAGGGGCTTTAAGTCTTCCTCTTGGACTTCCTACTATGTTTTTTTCTTTAAGGTGGGCATAGTCTTCTCTACAACAACAATAACAATAATAACCTAGTAGAAATCATGTTGACACACGGGTTCTACAGAAGTCCAGTAGTTCACAGCTTTACCCCTAATTAGTATAGAAGTTGTTTCTGAATGACCTAGAAATAGTCTTCTCTATCAGATTTATATGCTCAGTTATAGGTGAGTTTATGGTTACTTAGCTAGGTATAGTTTCTCTTTAAAGGGAATTATCTATTACCTAATTGGCTTTGAGGCCCTTTAGGTTGTTTAAAACTATTGGAATGTTAGGAATCTCTTTATTTGTCTCAAAATTGGCCTCCACCATTATCACATCTCTTGATAGGTTTATAAGTTTCTTCTTTGAATTTTAATTTTAGGTGAATCTTGGAATATAGCTTCTCTGTAATAATAGGTGGCATAACATATCCTTTTAGTGGTATGTCTAAGTCTGGTTTGCTTAAAAGTTCACTATACTAATATGTGCTTAATTAATTATACATTTATTCCATAACACTTAGTGTTTAATGATATGATATGCTTAAAACATTCACTTTAGCACATATTTGGATTTAAGTTATAATTCGAAAGTGAAAGAGCTAAATGTTGGGATTTAATTTTGTATCATATGCATCAAAAATAGAAACAGTAGCAAAAATATAAAACAAAACCCAAAAAGCCAAGAACTTTCAAGTGCCATTAGATTTACTTTAACAAAACATGAACTTAAGATGTGTACCTTACAATCTCCTTCGTTCTTCATTGTCTTCACCTCTTCCGGTTGTCACAAACCACAATGACCAAAGGAAGACATCTCTAATGATATCCACACGAAAAGCAAAGCTTGAAACCTCTTAGGAAGAATGGCTAGAACACGCACAAAGTGCTAGCTTTGTGATGTATTCTTTGAGAGAGTGTTTTTAGAGAGTGAGAGAAGATGATAAACACTTCACCAAACAGTCTCTTGTTTTTTTTCCCATAACACTTGCATGAAAAATGATGTTTCTTACACCCTTTGGATTTCCTCTAACCCCCAATATCAATGGAGAGTTAGTGGGAATTAAGTGGCTTTTAATCCCACTTAATTTAGCATGAAACTTCTACCCCTTGTTTAAAGGATAATTTTGTCATCTTGTTTATTAAAGAGTAATTTTATCATCTTGCTTATTAAAGGGTAATTTTGTCATCTTACCTAACAAGCAAGATTCATATGTGTCATATTTTTCACAATCAAATGAACCTAAACTACTATGCTTGTGTAGCTTAGTAATGGATCTCTCATATCTTGGATCCCCGTACAAAACCATTTTACTCATTCTTCACATCTTCAATGTGTGTGACCCATTAGGTTCATGGTTATGTTGGCCACTTAAATTAACACTTAATTCAAGCAAGTTATGAGCGGTATCTAGCAACACATCATAACCCCCAATTGACCTAAAAGTTAGTAGTTTGACTACAAATCCTTCTATAGATAATGTTCCCGTGCAATTCATCCTTTCACCATTTATATTCCAATTGGTTCAGAATATGTTTAAAGTGTCAACTCCCACTAGAATGACTACGTCACATCTGGCCCAAGTGATGTTAGTTCTTGTCCAGAGGCTCATTACTCAATTGGACATGTCACTGAAGACTATCTTCATGACATTTCCACTTTGGCTAGAGATTCCTGAGTAATAACCATAACAAGAGGTCGTGGGTATCATCTCCTTCTATTAGGAGTGGTGAATTCTTTATTGGCTACTCAATTACCTTTAAATACCTCAAACTGTACCCAAACACCACCCTATGAGCAACCTCTAAAAGACAATGAAGAATAGAGTCAAAGTACAGGATTAGTATCAAGATATACTTGAGCATCTCAAGTCTAAGGATATTTGCACCAATGTTATGATGAGGTTATCATTGACACTAGAATAGATTAGCTATATGATTGTCTCATAGTAGGTTACCCAATGTACTTAGTACTCTTAACAAGCATTCACATGTTAACTCTAAGCATCTCATGCTTACAACGTATGAGATCCTCTGCTTGATCTAATCAAGGAGTATAACATATGCTAGTATGTCCGGGTTAATAATGTCCTATCTCATTAATCCTATGACTAGGGATAATTTAGATACTAATATAATTACACATGATAGGAACCTTATTATAATGATCTCATCACGATTTCCTTCACGCTATGTAATGTATCAAAGACTTCATTAATTTGATTTAAGATCACTATTAATTTATAAAGAACATGAACATAAAATTAATGAAAAAGCCTTTTTATTAATAAAAAATATTTGTATAATAAGTGCTAAAGGTGATTGCCTTTAAAACACTTCTCTAACATCTTTCACTCGGATAATTTGTAGAGTCATCCTCATTATATTAAGAGATGTATCATTCAATCATTCAATTAAAGTCTCTGCCTAGCTCATCCTAAACTTCATGCTCACAAATATATTCTTCATAAACTTTTCTTTTCTTTCTTTGCCATATAAAAACCTTTCCTAGGAAACTAATATGCGTTATGACCTCTTCCATTACATATAGAGAACTTTTTTTATGATAGCTTTATTTAGTTTGCAGATTATATTTCCCTACTTGTTAGTTATTGTTAGCCCATTTAACTTGGGTTTTTTTTCACATATCCCATTTTCACTTTCAAGCATAGGTTCCTGGCTAACTATATTTTGTCAGTTTAGGTTTGGAACACCTTGAACATAAGCCTTAAGGCCTTCTAACTTCTCCAGAAATCGCAAAATCAATTGATCTTGTTTTCGATCATTGGGAAATTCTCTATATGACCTTCCACTACATGTATCCATAGTTAAATCGATAATCTATTACCAAACTAATGCAGGAAAACTAAAGGATAGTTTTCTACATTAATTGGAAAAAGGAAAAGGAACACAAATTAGTCGAAAAATAAGAGCTAAGCAAAAAACAACATATATGAACATTCTTTATTAATTCAATAAAGAAAGACTCAAAATTAAATCATACAAAGATTACCAACTTCACAATAGCATCTTATGGAATTCACATCTAGTTGTAAAAAACTAGACACCATAGTTAGTGTTTATAAATCACCCCTAGAATTTAAGAACTATTTTAGGAGAAGAAAGTCTCATACTTTTGACTCTGAATTGAATCATCTCTTCTTCTTTTTTTAAAAATGGAACATCTGCCTCTTATATGAAACATCTAATTCCACTGAAACAAGGATTACATTATATTAAAAAAATAAAAATTAGTTGTGCTAACCAAAATAAAATCACATATACTGTTATAAGTATTCTTACTATTTATTAACCAATAAGGAAAAATAAAACAAAATATGTCAATTCATTTTTTATAAGGATTTTCATTACAAAAAAGATCAGTAATTGTTTCATTCATTATAAATATATACAACTACTAAACATACAAATTGCCATCACAAACTTGGAGATAAAAACAAGTTTTAGAAACTCAAATATAAAACATTTATATTCAAATTTATATATTGATTGTTAAGGAAATAGGAACAATAATTAACACAACAAAAGGATTCATCAGATAACCCAAAGGGGTAAAGTAATGATATGACCAAGGATCAGTTTATGAAGGTATGATTGGAAAAACATACGGTTTGTGAAAGCGATCTAGAAGGGGGGTTGAATAGATCGTCTAAACTTTTTCGCAGAGTTCTACACAAAACACGGAATTAAT
>JAOTAY010000008.1:28448176-28460601 GCA_025629805.1 Erythroxylum baracoense | reverse complement strand
AGGACAATACTGAGTAAGGTTGGATGCCGCGGTATGTCCCGCAAACACACGCCGCCGACCTAAGGGCGGGGTGTGGGTCCAACATACGTAATCAAAGTAAATAATGCAAACATGCTTCAATATGTTATTCATATACTATAAATTCACATTCATAAACCAAACATTAATATTCGATGCTTATTGATACAAATTATCAATAAAAATGCAAATAATCATCAATACAAATTATTTATGTTTTCATGCTATATTTCTTATTTTTATCTATTTATTTTACTTTTTGTGTTAGTTCTGCATATTCTTGTGGGTGTGGATAACAAGAGCTGTGGATGTAGTATCCCATCTCTCAAATTGTTGAAAGATTTAAAGTATTAAACTATTGAGTGATATGAATGGCATCATATAGAATGAATTTGGTACATTTATGAAATGGGTTTATAATTGTATTCAAAGGCATAATAAGAGCATACACATATGAATTGTGAGTTACACAAATTGCACTCAATTGATATATTCTGGGGTATGAAACTAAAATGAATGTGATATGAGATATAAATATGCTTTTCCAATGTTTTGTACTTTGGTTTACTAATGACAAGAATTGATGGATTATTATTAACAACTTGGGAATTAACTGTTACAATTGGGAGATTGATAAATTAATATGTACATTTAGTCGTAGAAAAATGCCAAGTGGCAAGACAAATTGACATATGAAAAATTAACATGATTAAGCCTATAAATTGAGTGACATTTGGCATAGATAAATGTGTGACAGATGGAATCATAATTAATTAACAAAAAAGACATTAATAATGCATTAGGAATGAATAAATGAGAATTAAGAATTGTGTGAATACTTATAATGCTATTAATGAATGAATGGTTGATGAATTTAGAATAATCAAGCTTACGTGAAGATATAAACCTAATTACAAATTGGTTATATCCAAGTTATGACGTATGATTAGTTAAGAAATATGAATAAGGATGCATACCTAGGAAAAATCAATTAAGCATGCATTATTTATACACATACACACATATGAATGATTGAATAATCATATGATTGACAACTTAATAATGTGTAAAATATGTATGTATTGCATGAAGATACATACAAAAGATTGAACGTCAATATCCAGACATTGCCAGATCGTTAAGGCAATAACTTATCTGTAGCGTATTGTGAGTTAACTTAGATGTTTACTCACTATGACTAAATTGCTTGTGTTTGGAATTTTTGATATTGAACTGTTATTGGTAAGATTGCAATAATTCTAGATATTGATTGTCCAAGGAGTTCAATATTTGGGATTGTATTAGAAGTGTTATCAAATCGTATGTGAATATGAAATATGAGAACAATTGGATGAGAAATGCGGGAATGAATATGAAATGTGTGAGCAATTGAATGTGAATTACCAAGTTTAGATCCGATGAATTTGATACATGTGACAAAAGCACATATGAATGAAAGCTAAATGAAATATGGGATAAGGAATGATGCATCAAATTGATATGCATGATCAAATAAAGGAGTTGTGACCGGAGTGACTAGTCTAAAAAAGAACTTAAAGCTCTGAAATGTGTACAAAGAGTCACAGGCTCAGTTATTAATGAGCTCAGTATCCATAATAGGTACAGGACAGTATATGAAATGAGCCCAATATTCACAATAGATACGGGACAGTGAATAGGCGCTCAGTTTTAACAAAATAAAAAAGAATGGAGTCACATGTGCATTTATATATACATCCTTATATGTATCTTATGATTGAATTGAAACGAATTATGGAATTGTTTGAAATACTGCTGTAAAGTAAATAAGGATGTTTTGTGATATGAAATGTTAGTTTACCTAATATACTTATGAAAGTATGATAACTTGATATACTTGATAAGGTATGATGAAATGTGATAAGATATGCAATATTGGTTTCTGTGAATCTGGCTTGAGTGAATATATCGATGATGGTTCACTCACTGAGTTCGCAAACTCATCAAAATTTCATTTTTAATTTTCAACTTCAGAGGAGATCTAGTTAGACTAATTAGAGTATAGCTACTGCAATTGGACATGAGTTAGTAGTCGGGATCAGTTGTACCTGCACATGTCTTCAGTTATTTTGTATCAAAAATTGTATTTCTCAATTGATGTATAATATATGTATGAATTCTAAAGTGCAATAACATTTATGACTGGGTATGTTTGTAAATGAAATGGGCCAAAGTGAATATTGGTTTGCTTAGGATGTGTTTGATGCTTGAAAAATTTGTAATGAGTTGATTTGATCGTCTTAACGTACCACCCTTGTAGAGTATGTTCCCGAATATCTGTTAATACATTTGGGCATATGCTCTATAAGAGTGGTCTATTACAGTGGATATCCAAAGATATCAAACTATGGATACCTGAAGGCATCAAACTGCGGATACCCAAAGGTATCAAACTGTGGAGACATTATAGTCTCGAAATAAATACACCATTATTGTCAAAATAATAGCAATTGCACTGTAACCTATATGCATTCCTATCTATCCATCACTAAGACAATGAAGCAAGAACTGTAACATTTTCCTTTAATGATTTACCAATTTCATGATTAATATATTAAAAAATCATATGATATTCATTTGAAAACATAAATTTTTTTTTAAGTTCATAGATGCAAGTCTTAACTTATCACAATTAGGATAGTATTCAAATCACAAGTACTCGTATGATTTATTTTGTATATGTTTTGTTTAGCTATGTTTCTTAAGGTACATTCACATAATTCTAGTAAATAAATTCCTATACCTCATTTAAATATAAAACATGATAAATTGTATTTAATTATCTTCTCAAAATTAGTATGTGAACTTATATAGTCATACTACACATATATAAGCAATAAATACGCATACAAATTATTTATGTACATATAAATTTTCTTTAGCATGTATTATGCTTAATCTTAAGTTTCATTGTTTAATCACCCAATTCATATATGGTAAGTCATATTTCATATATATCTAGGTGCTTACAAAGTTTAATAAACATTCAAAATGGTTCCAATATTATTCGATTAAAAAAATTGGAAGCGAAAAACTCAAAATAGTGCAAATTGGGTAAAGCACAAGGTGGGTCTAAAATGGGCAACCAAAATAGTTTAGAAGCAAATTGAACAATGGTCTCCACTTGTTTTGAAATTTTCACATAGAAAGCATTCACCTTAGGCCATGAGGTCTTCTAAACATTTGTTCCCCTATGTCTCTAATTTTCATATCATTAAAGATCAAGCCATTTGGACTTCTAAGTCATGAGATAAACACCAAATATCACAAGCTGCTCCAATACAAGGGTAGCATTAGGTCATCATTTTTTATATCAATTTTCAATATCATAAAGCCAAAATTAGATCCTCGTCTGTTCTAGATATTTTTAGTTATATGTCTTAAGTTTCACAATTGGAATCACCTAATTTGAAAGTCTGTAGGTCGAGTTATGGTTAAAACAATGGGACTGGTTCAAGTGAACTGATAACCTAAGACTTAATTTCACTAATCACTACTCTCTCTTTTCATATTCAACCAATTCCATGCAAACTAACCTGAAAAAATGATTCCAGCAACCATTTTGTGTCCAAATCAATCTTTGTACACATTGAAATATGCACACGTACAGAAATTAACTAAGTGTAGTCCCAAACCTTAAAATTGGCAAAGTAGTTCTACCAATGCCTTCCTTCCCTTACTCTATGGCTTTGCTTGACTCACCAACTAGAAAAAACAAAAATACACATCTCAATCCCATATCCAACCTTATAATTCTAGCTCTTCATGAGCAAAGCAAGAAAGATGAAGATAAGAAGAAAAACCACAAAATTTTGCATTGATTTTCACCTAGGACTAGTTTGATTTCTTACAGAAAATGGTGTGACTGAGGAGATGGAATGGAGAGGAGATGAGAGGAGAAAATTCTGCCCTACATACACATCCCCTTCCCCTCTCTTCTACTCCCCTTATGAATTTTTTAGTTTTAGACACATGTTTCAATCTCATTGGACCAATCCTATTGGACCATTTGTTACAATTCTATTGGATCATGTGTTACAATTCTAATGGAAACATATACTTTAATCTTATTGGTCAGACATGCTTTAATCTTATTGGTCACACATGCTCTAATCCTATGGGTCACAGTTGTTTTAATCCAATTGGTCCATGAATTGACGTTAGGAAAATTCCACATTGGTCCTTCTTCTTCCTTTAATTCCCACATTGGCATATAATCTTATCAATTGAGTTCGTTCTCGTCCATATATCACGTCTAAGTATGTATGTCCATGCCAAAATGAACAATTTACCCATTTACCCATGTCTTTTACATTAAGTACCATTATGTCTCTGAATATACTTAGATGCACTTAATTTGTTATGCTCACTTCTTAATACACCCTAGATATGTTATAATACTTATAGGTATATGTTAGGGCCTTACAGAACCTATTTATAATAAGGTTTGAAACTTTTGGCAATTTAATGTAATTATAATTATGTTTTCAATTAAATTTTAAATATAATTATTTCTAATTAAATATCAAAATAGTCTAAATAAGATTCATTATTTGATATTAGTACTTACATGTTAAATATCTTATATATTATATTAAAGTTTCTTAAACTTTAGAATCAAGTCCAATATGAATAAATTATCCTTTTCTCTCTCCAACTGTTTTTGTATGTAGCTCATTCGGTTCCTAAATATAACGACAATAAATATAAATTATAAAATCCTAAATTGTATTTAATATTTTTCGAATTAAAGTTTTATAATTCATCTTTAATTTTTTAACTAAATAATTTATATCCATAAATCAAGATTGATATCTAGTAATGCATCATGACCACCTTAACATTAAGAATGTCAAAGTGTTTTTGATTAACATTTTTGTGCACTATTTTTTTTGTATAATTCAATCCTTTCTTTAACATAAAGAGATGCACCCTTTTCTCTCTAGCTTTTTGTCTTTTGTGCCTTAACCCTTAGATGTTTCGTACTCTGACCTCTTGCTAGTTTTTAGCTTCCTATCTCTTTAATGATCTTGTTCTATCCCTTCTTTATGTTTATTACAGTGGAGCAATTTGCTTGAGCTTCATAAACGCATGTTAATCTTGTTTTCCCTGCCTCTTTGATTCAATTTTTAGTCTCCAAATATAGTTAGTTTAGTTTAACTCTATTGGTCATCCTACTTTAAACTTTTCCTTTAGAAACATATCTAACTCTCAGTTACATTCTAACAAAACTCTTCTTATTGCTTCTGACTTTCCCCCTCTTGCTTCTTCTCTTCCCATTACTTTAAAACTCATTGGTCCATCCATCCCTACCAACTTTAACTTAAACCTTTCATCTATCAATCCTTATATGACACCTGTGGTTCTCCTTTTCCTACCTCTAAACTTCCTAATAAGATCACCTAGAAGCATGTACTAAAGGAATCTTCTCCCTCATTGAACCTTCATTGATATCTACCCTCTCTCTTAGAGGGTAGTAGGGATGAAGTTAGTCTGGGATGATCTTGAGCCCTTTTGGCTTAAGCTTGGCCTAAAAATTCATATAAGGGACTCAAGACTAGCCGGTAGCCTAAACATGCTTAAGATTCATGGTCCGAACTTAAGCCTGAAAATTATATATTCTTTATGGATTCATTTCTTCCTTGAGCCAAAATGTACTTTTAATATCAACTCCTCACAGCTTAATATCTTCTTACAATGTTAATTATAAAGTGTCTCCTTAATTTATCGAATTAAAATGACATTTTTACTTTTTTTGTTGTTTACATTTATTCATATCTGAATTACCATTTCCTTCTTCATTTTTTTTTTCAATTTGCTTCTTATTTGATTTGTAGTTTTATTTGTTATTTTAAGTTTACAGTCAAGGTAACTAAATCTATGTCTACCATTTTGTTAAAAACTTTTTTAAATTTGCGTTTTAATAGCACAACCCTTTTTTTCTTGTTTTTTCTTTTCAAATTTAACATCAAATGTTTTTATTCACAAATTCTTCCAACAATTTCGAAATTTCTAAGTACATAAACTTAATCCTAAACAAATTTAACCTACTATTAGTAAGATTAAGATTAAAAGAAAACAAATTTAATGTAAATTCATTATGAAAAATAATTAAAATATAATGAAAACTTAAAAATATCTTTTTGAAAAAATCATTGCTAAAGATGAAATGGAAGCCAAAACCTAGCATACATAATATTAAAATTATCATATAATAATATGGTATAGGGAAAAATATGATATCACTTAAAGGAGAAATATCTTAATAATACAAACTTGGTCTTAAATAAAGCAATTTAAGACACACATACACATGATATGCTAATTGTATCAAAGGATTAAAAATTAGTCTTCATGTAGCTCTCTAGTTTTCTCTAGTTCTTCTCTTTTTCTCGCTTTTTATTTTGCTGCTTTTGTTATAGATTTCCTAACTTATGAACTTTATTTATCTCCTATTCTTTGTCTCCATTTTTGTTCGGTTCTAGAGGTCCTCCTTTCTTCTAACTCGCTGGCCTTTACCCTTACTAACTTTTATCATCTTCCCCTATTTGCCGTTACTAGAATGGTTTTTTAACTTTCAAAGTTTGGCTTTTAACTTTTTTCCTCTTTAGCCAATGTATGACCTTCCTGTACCTAGTAGTTAAGGGCCTCTAAGCTTAGTGAATTTCCCTTCCTTACCCCCTTCACTACTTGGAACTTCATATCAACCCCCTAACTCCTTATCATCTCCTAGTATCTTTGGGCTAGTCTTCTTAGCTTCTAGCCCCTCGCTTCACCTAGATCCTTCTTAGTTTAAAGCCATTTCTTTTCCCCAAGTCAAATCCTTAAATATTTCTTCTCCTTAAAGCTTTCCAACTAGTGCTAGTTGGAAGTAGGTGGTGGGAGATCCCCTCAAGCTCCACTTCTGCCCTGCCACTACCACTAAAGGAACACTAAGGGTGGCTCCTCCTATTAAGGTCCTCTATAAAAGAATAAGAACTTAGGCTACTACCTTAAATGTATACTTCTTAGGGAACAGGTTGGCATTTCCATTAATACATTCTTGGGAATTGAAAATTTGGAACTAATTCAGCCTTAAGGGGGTTCTCTTAAATGAAGAAAAATTATTTTTCTTCACTTTTACCTTAGTTAAAGCAGCTCAAAAACTCTTAGAAAGTGGACTTTGGCCTCTAATGAATATCTTTGTATTTCTCCAATTCTAGAAACCTAATATGAAGCTAGAAACCTTATATGAAGTTAGAAACTTGATTGTGGATTTTTGATAAGTTCTAATTAATAACCTCGATAATCTGCAAACGTACGGGTCGCTCATGTAGTACCTAAAGTGTCAATCCTACTAGGAGGGTTAATCTAATCCTAAAATCTAAGGCCAAAACAATGCGCAATATTCAAAATGTAATGAAACTAAAACAGGAATGCAACTTAATCAAGTAATTCAATTCAAGAATCAATCACAAAATATTAAAAAATTAGCAATGGCAATGCACACATTCAAGAATCGACCTAAAGAACTACCAATTGAGAGAAAGGGGAATTTTTACCTATATTTAACACTAACCTAATCGATTATGAATTATTGGATCATTGGTCCTAGATGATCTTAGGGTTGATTACTCTCTCTCAAGTTATAGCCATTAACCCTAAATTATAAACCCTAGTCAGATTATGGAAAATTGCAATTTCTCAATTAACGATCTATACGAATCCTAATTAGATATGAAGTTTTCAAATATACTACCGAGAACCTATATGAGATCTCTCTTCATATAATTATCGATTTGATTAATTTCTCATTCTTATTAAATCACCTAACTCTTGTTAGTGTAATTTAATTATTTTTCATTCAATTCACCCTCTCAATTTGTTACAGAATTATGCAATCTTAGAAATTAATCACAATGAATCAAAATAACATAAAACAATTAGATTTTTATTAAATTAAAGATAAAAATAACCCGAATATGAGTTTAGACATCCTCAACATTCACACAATCCTATCATCAACGGTTATTCCAATTCTATACATTAATAAAATTGAAAATACACTGGAAGCAAGATCTGAATCGATGATGGAGGTGGCAATGTTAGGAAACCTCTTGTTCTGGGAAGTACTTCTTGTCAGCTTCTTCTCTATGTCTCTCTTCCTTTTTCTCTTTCTTAATCTCTCGATGAACTCTCTCTAGGGTTTCCTAATGGTGAATGATGCAAAAGCTCCTTATTTTTTTTCTTCTTATTCTATTTATGTTCTTTTGTGCTTAGGTTTAAACTAGGGTTTTTCCAGGGTCCCAAAGGTCTAAAAATCCCTCCAAATGTAAGCAATTGGCCCCAATTGTCTCTGAAACTCCTTCGTTCTTCGATCTTTACCCTGAAACACTACTAAACACATCAAGATACCTTAAAAATATCATATTTAAGCTTAAAGGATTGTTTTAACCCATAAGACACTTAAAACAAAAATAAATTACAAACTAACATAATTTTGCCCTAAACACATACTAAACAATTAAACAAATGGCTAAACACCTATGAAACTATACCTTAAAATATGATGCATTTCACACCTATCAAAACTCTTGAGGAGAACTAGACCCTTTTATGGATTAACCTTCACAATATACCTAATATTGGTCTTCCAAAGGTGTTATCCTTTTGGTGATTTATCTAGGTAAATCTATATCAATGGATGAGAACATAACTAGAAGAAGAAGGCTAGGTTGTAAGAATTTTTGTTATGGCGAAAATCATAAGATAATTTCTAGATGTTATTCCTACATTTAGAAATGGTAGATAGGAATTCTCTACCTCCCTCCTTGATGGAAGGTATGGAGGTTTCCCATTTCACCGAATCTCTAAGATAAGGCTTAGAAGGTTCATAAATACTCAAGCAAGGATATTGAAACTCCTCTTTAAATTAAGGTCACCTTTAGCTCATTTAAGTTTATTAATCTGAGAAGGGTTCCCACAGAAAAGAAAAAGGTTGGTATTATCTATAGCCCATTAGACTTAGTGGACGAGTTGATAACTCAGGATAAGGGTCAGTGACTTTACTATTGTAAGCAGGAGGAGGTCTAGAAGAAAGAAGAATTTATTAAGGATCCTATCTTATTATTAATATCTTTTGTCTTATAGAATGTCAGGGGCTTAAACATCTCTATAAAACAAGAAACATTTATATATCTTTTGTATGGAACAAAAATAATTTTCATTAGTGTTTTGGAGACAAAAATAAGAGCTATAGTCTATAGTGCATAAACTTAGGTAACAAACATTAGAATCTAGTCCTAACATCAATATCATCACTATGGAAGAATCATTTTAGCCTATGGATGTTCCATTAATCCTAGTTGCAAATGAACTGATCTATGTAAAAGTTACCTTATTACATGGCATAATCAAGCTTCTTATATCTGTAGTTTATGGCGTAAACCTAACTTTTCAAACAAGTCTATGGAATAATTTAAAAACATATATGCCTTAACTACATGTGATTGGATGATCCCAGGTGATTTCAAAAAAACCATTTGCTCATTTGAGGCTTAGCAGAATATCAATCTGAGTAACTTTACAAAGGATTTAAATGACTGTATCATAGAGGTAGAGGTTTATAATTTAAAATATAAGGGGTATCTATACACTTGGTGTAAGTGACAACAAAAAGTATGGAATATTAGGAAAAAACTAGACAAAATATTGGTAAATAAGGAGTGACTCCATGGTTATCCTTAAAGCTATACAACATTCAGTAATTTTAGATTCCTAGATTATAGCCCTATCCTGACACAAAACTTATTCTTTAATTAATCTCATCATTCTTCATTATGCTTCAATAACATTTTAGTGCTAGTGGAAGGTTTTTATGAAGTAATAAGGAATGGAATGACTTCTGAAAGGAGTTCAAAATTCCCAAATTCTCAACCTCTCAAAATATAGTGACATAAAATAATTTAGTTGTTACTAAAGGCAAATTATCTCTTTTCCAAGATCTTACTCAGGGTTAATTGTAACATCCCATTATCCCATGATTAGGTTTAGAACCCTAGGATACTATATATGAGAGTTTATTGAGAAGTTAGAAGTGCATTTCATGCATCATATGACAAACACATACACGTGAATAATGTTGACGCTCATTAAAATAATTCTACATACATTCATTGACATTTCCAGGTATAAGTGATTTTTAATGCGAATAAAATGTGAATTGTGGATTATTTGTTTTAAAAAAATTGAAAACTTATTTTCACATTTGTGGTGACATTACGTATATTTTGGAAAGTTATTGAAAATTTGGGGTATTTTAGACTAGGGAAAAATGTAGAAATAAGAGACAAATGGAAGTGTGACTTTTAGTAACTTAGATAAAGGACAATTGGATTAGTAATTAATTGGCAAATGGACTAATTATGGAGTGACAAATAGATCAATTAATGTGTGACATGTGCACCAATAGCTAAGTGACATTTGGTAGCCTTACATGGAGGACACATGTTATACATGCAATGGTGACACATGGCAATGTATTTTAGAGACACCTAACACCTAAGTCATGTTTTTTTTTGTTTGGCAAGGGAGGTTTCTGCAGCTTCTTAAACACCATCTCTCTTCTTGTTTAGCCATCACCAAAAACACCTAGCTTGCTCATTTCTATGTATTGGTTTATATGTTTGCTTCTTATATCAATATTACACCTTACAAAGAAAACATTCCAGTCCATAGTTTGTTTTGTTTCTCTCTCTTCTGGTTTTTCTCCATCCACCAAACCCCTTATTTGCTCTCTCCATTGCTGGAATTTTTGCTGAAGGATTTGAAGTGTAAATCAATTAAGTCATGCCTTAAGTTTTATAGTAGTGTAAATGACATTTTGATGAGATTTTCATGTTTATAAATGGATGCATCCATGAGTGGTGTACATTTTCATGCTTATGGATTGATGCATGCGTGAATGGTATGGATGCATGTATGGGTGGTGAAGCAAGAAACAAATTCGTTATATGATTTACAAGGTGAAGGGTTGTGATGATTGGAGTTAAATGAAGGGTAGGGAAATGCAGGTATTGTAAAGTATTAATTAGGTGATTATTCATGAATTTGTGATTTGTAACTAGAGATTTTTTGAACTGAAAAATTAGGTTTGACTGAATCCTCAATTTGAGATGATAGAGAAATGATAGGGTTGTGGCAATGAAGTGTGCTAGAGTATGATATATGTAGTGTTTCTCCAAACATACATATGTATTTTGGATATAACTTGATATGTGAATATCCAAATTAGATGGATTTTGATTTAGAGTAAACTAGAAACATATGGATACATTTTTTATGGAGGAATCGAATTTTAATTCTGTACTTACAAGTCTTGAAATTTAGCTCGAAGTTGAGCTCTGGCATAGGCTACAACACTACCCTTGACAGAAATCGTGTCCTATTTTTATCGAATAAACTTATTGATGTAGGCCAAATCAGACAAAGTTTTCTTCATAAAAATTGTAGCTCATTCTCTTAGCTTTATGTTAGTATAAAGTTTGTAATTTTTAGATATTGAAATTGGGATCACTACAAGAATACAACCCAATCTTAAAACGTTGTAGAATCTTCAAAAACGTCGTAGATTACCTTTCGCAATGTTTTAAAAAACATCACAAGAAACGTCGCGGATTGTGGTGTAGGCAAAAGGTTTCTGCGACTTTTTAAGGAAAACATCGCAGAATGTATCAACATTCGGCGACGTTTAAGAAAACGTCATGAAAAAGTTGGCCTTTTCGCCAGGTTTAAATAAAACATTGTGGAATCACAAGATTCCGCGACGTTTCTGAAATTGTCGCGGAAAGGAAGTTTCCGCGACGTTTTGGAAAGCATCGTTGAAAGGAAGTTTTTGTGACGTTTAGGAAAACGTCATGGAAACTAGTGGAATCGTTAATATTCCACGATGTTTCATAAAACGTCGTGGAATGTTGATGAATTTGCGACGTTTTAAAACATCGCGGAATGTAATAAAAAACATCGCAAAATGATATTTATTTGTTTTTTAATTCCAAAAATAAATTTAATTTAATAATTTTCCAATTTTAATAATTTTTAAATCTTATTTATTTAATAAATATTCAATATTATTTAATATTGAATTTTATTTATTTTATATCATTAATTTTAATAATTTTAATTTATTTAATATTAATTTCATAAATGCAGTCAATTTACTATATTAATTGCAATTTCCAAACATGTTCTCATACCTTAATTAATATAAAAAGTTTGTCTTAATTTAATAAAATATCAATATGAGTACATATGTCTAATCTAAACGAATATTATGTGTAGAACATAAAAGTTCCAAAAGCTTTTTTTGTTGTTCAAATTCAATTCTTTGT
>JAOTAY010000008.1:28427637-28448076 GCA_025629805.1 Erythroxylum baracoense | reverse complement strand
CATGCATCATGATTTTATACAAAGTTCCAATTATGTTGACTAGTATGCTCATGTTTTAATAATTTATAATTTCAGACGTAATCAACCACAATATGAATCCACTCACTTTGCTCTTGACAAATAAAAAATTGGAAAACGGAGAGAATTTTAATTAATGGAGACGTAACCTTGACATTGTTCTTCAATATGAAAGTATTTCATGGGTATTAACTGAAAATGAGCCTGCACCTCCTGGTGGAGATTCAACTCCTGAGCAAGTCCAACAATATGAGAGTTGGCAGAATGCCAATAAGACTACTAAGTGTTATATTCTAGCATCTGTTAGCGGCATGTTGCAAAAGCAAACTGATTGTATGAAAACTACTAGTGCAATGGTTCATCACCTATCTAAGATGTTTGGTGTGAGGACCAGGTCTGCAAGAGTGAAAGCTATCCAAACTTTTCATAATCTCAGACAAAAACTTGGTGAATTGATGAATGATTACATGCTTAAGGTAATCTCTACAGTTACTGAGGCTGAGATGCTTCTGGTGGATATAAATGTGGACATACAAATAATTCTGACCATTAATAGCTTAAACTCTTCTTTTTAGCAGTTTAAGTTGGACTATGAGCTCAATGGCAAGCATTACACCTTGAGTGAGTTGATGAATACCCTCTTGAGTATGAAGGAGATATTAAATATCAAGGCTTATAGGCCAAAAGCTAATGTAGCATCTTCTTCTAAGCCCAAGGATAAGGGCAAGCAAAAGAAGAAGGGTCCAATGAAAATGAAGGCCCAAATAGGGGCCAAGGCCCAACTTATGAAAAAGAAGGCCAAAGCGGACACCATAGGAAAGAGTTTCCACAGTGGTGAATTGGGCTACTAGAAAAGAAATTATGCGGTCTACCTTGAGTCCCTCAAAAGCAAACAAGGTATGGGTTTCCTAACTTTGTTAGGAACTAGAAATATGGCAGATTTATCTGATTCTTGGATATTACATTCAAGACCCGATAACCATGTTTACGATTTTCTGGCCAAGTGCCTTTATTGCGACACTTAAGGACTTAGGATTGCCCAGCCTACGGTCTAAGGCCTGAATCCACAATGATGGAACCATGATCAGAAGTATGTTTGTTTGTAGGATATCCTACAGGAACTCAAAGGTACTATTTTTATAGTGCTTAAGATAGGAAGGTATTTGTGTCAACAAATGCAACCTTCCTAGAGAAAGAGTTTTGTGAGAATCAAAAAGGAAGAAGTGAAGTAGTACTAAAAGATTTAGCTATTTCTTCCAAACCAAGAGTTGACTTCCATAGCAGAACAAGATGTCAAAATGGATTTAAGAGTTAAATCAGAAGAGCAACCTAAACATCAAGTTGTTCCTAAACATAGTGGAAGGGTTATAAGACAGCCAAATAGGTATCTAGGTCTAGGAGAAGGCATTATACGCATCTCAGACCAAGAAGACATGGATCCCAATACTTATACACAGGCTATTAATGATGTTGATGCAAAAAAATGGCTCAAGGCGATGAAATCAGAAATAGATTCCATATGCGCTAACAAAGTCTGGATCCTTGTTGATCTACCATCAGGTATAAAAGCCAGTGTAAATGGATCTACAAAAGGAAAAGAGGGTCAGATGGAAAGGTAGAGACCTTTAAAGTTAGATTGGTAGCTGAGGGCTATACTAAAAAAAAGGGTATAGACTATGAGATACTTTTTCTCCAGTTTCCATGCTTAAGTCCATCAAAATTCTTTTGGCCATAGCAGCTTATTTTGATTATGAAATATGGAAAATGGATGTCAAGAATGCATTTCTTAATGGGGATCTTGAGGAGACCATTTATATGGCCCAACCAGAAGGTTTTATTGAGCCAGGTAATGAGCATAAGGTATGCAAATTGCAAAAGTCCATTTATGGACTTAAGCAAGCATCTAGGTCTTGGAACATTAGGTTTGACAAGTCTATCAAAACTATAGGTTCATACAAAACCTAGAAGAGCCTTGTGTCTATTAAATGATATAAGAAGGAAAGGGTATTTTTTAAATTCTGTATGTTGATGACATTCTGCTCATTGGGAATGATTTAGGAATGTTATCTAAGGTTAAGGGATGGCTTAATGAACAGATTTCAATGAACGATTTAGTGGAGGCTACCTATGTTCTAGGGATTAAATTTATAAGGGATCGTAAGAACAAATTGATATCCTTTTCTCATCCAAATTACATTGAGAACATACTGAATAAGTTTTCCATACAAAATTCCAAGAGGGGTTTCACACCTACTAGACATGGAATCAAACTTTTAAAGGAGCAAGTACCTAAGACCCAATAGGAGGTCGAACGCATGCATAACATTGCTTATACTTTTGTAGTTGGAAGTTTAATGTATGCTATGCTTTGCACTGGACCGAATATCTATTACGCAGTGGGACTAATAAGTAGATTCCAGTCCAATCTAATAGTGGAACATTGGACTGCGGTTAACTGTATACTAAAGTATCTTCGTAGGACAAAGAACTTAATGCTTGTTTACTCTGGAAGTAATCTTATTCCGAATGGATATACGAAACTTGATTTCTAATCAGATGTTGATTCAAGGAAATCAATTTCTAGTTCTATATATTTTTTAGGAGGTGAAGCCATAGTCTAGAAGAGTATTAAGCAATCAGATGTTGATTCAAGGAAATCAATTTCTAGTTCTATATATTTTTTAGGAGGTGAAGCCATAGTCTGGAGGAGTATTAAGCAATCTTGTGTTGCTGATTCGACTATAGAGATTGAGTATGTTGCTACTTGTGAAGTAGCAAAAGAAGTAGTCTGGCTCTGTATGTTCCTAAATGGTTTGGAAGTAGTTTCTGAGGCAGAAAAGGCCATTACACTTTATTATGATAATAGTAGGGCAGTGACTAATTCGAAAGAACCTCAAAACCATAAAGCTGCTAAGCAAATTGAGAGAAAGTATCATCTTATAAGGGAGATAACACAACACGGTGAAGTGAATGTGGTAAAGATTCCTAAGAAGCAAAACCTTACTGATCTGTTTATGAAGACGCTGTCTCAAAAGAGTTTTGAGGGTCACCTAGCAGGGAGGGAATGAGAGATATGTCAAACTTGCTTTAGGGCAAGTAGGAGATTGCTACCAAAGGTGCCTAGCTACGATTACAATGGGCTATTTGCACACTGGAAGTGCCCAGCTACTATGTCAATGGGGTATTTTGTTCACCGAAGGTACCCAGTAACAATGTCAATTAGTTGTTTTCTCACCGAAGGTGCCCAACGACTATGCCAAAGAGTTGCTTTGCTGACCAAAGACGCACAACGAGCATGTCAACTAGCTATTTTGTATGAAAAGATGTGCCAATAGGTTGTTTTCTCACTAAAAGTGCCCAATGACTGTGTGAACAAGTTGTTTTTTCCATCAAAGATTTGCCAACGGGCTGTTTTCTCACTGAAACTGCTTAGAGAGCACGCCAACTAGTTATTTTGCTCATCAAAGGTACTCAATAACTATGCTAACTAGTTGTTTTCCCACTGAAGTTGCGCAGTGCCCGATGCACTAATGATGGGCAATTTTCTTAGCAAACGTGCCAACAATTGTGTGAATAGGTTGTTTTACTTACTGAAGGTGCCCAGTGATCATGACAACTTGTTTTGCTTACCAAAGGTGCCTAGCAACTATGCCAAAGTGTTGTTTTGGTCACCAAAGGTGGCCAACGATCATGCAAATTGGTTGTTTTGCTCACCTAAAGTGCCCAACAACTATGTCAAAGGGTGGTTTTTGTCATCGAAGGTGGCCAATGACCATCCTAGTGGTTGTTCTCTCATGGAAGTTGCCAAGTGATCGTTACAATGGATTGTTTTCTCACCAAAGGTTCCTAGTGACCATTACAATGGGCTATTTTCTCTCCAAATGTGCCCAGTGACCTAGCACAATGGGTTGTTTTCTCAACAAAAGTGCCTAGTGATAGTGTCAATGGGTCGTTTTACTCACCGAAGGTGCCCAGCCACCATGTCAACTGGTTGGTTTGCTCATTGAAGGTGCCCAACAACTATGTCAATGGGTTGTTTTGCTCAATGAAGGTTTCTAGTAACTAGGACAAAAGGTCGTTTTACTCACCGAAGGTGCCCATCGACTATGCCAACTGGTTGTTTTCTGATCGACCCTTCCCAGTGCCCATTATAATGGGTTGTTTTCTCACCAAAGGTGCCCAACTACCATTACAATAGAATGTTTACTTACCAAAAGAGCCCAGTGACTGTGTTAACAAGTTGTTTTGCTCATCAAACGTGCCCAATGACCATGACAACTAGTTGTTTTCCCACTAAAGGTGCCCAACGATTGTGCCAATGGGTAATTGTCTTAGTGAAAGTGCCCAACCACTACAAGAAAACCATGCATTACTGACTGAAATTTACCGACAGACATAATACCGTAGCTAATTACAGATAGAAAATCAATATTCGTCAGTAATACTATCGTGAAAAATTCCATTTTGCAGTGAACAAAATTGACGTTCAGTAAAGATGGAGGGGAAACATTCGTGCAAACTTTTCGATGGAATTTAGTAACGAACCTATCATAACCATCGATAATTAGGCAAGAGCACTTCCCGTAATTAAATAATGTCAGAATTTTACAGACGGATATGGTGTTGGTTAGTGAACTTTACACAGCGTCGATATTTTACTAACAGTATTGTTTTTCCATCGGTGATTTTCTGACTGTCTATAGTGTCCATAGTTAAATTCGGAGTAATCGTTTTAAAATATCGAAAATGACATCGTTTGCTTTAATACCAAACGACATTGTTTCTATTCAGGGATTAAAGACTCCCCGAACCTTCCTTCTTCCTTTCTCCTCTATTTCTTCGTTGTTTTTTGTCACCGTCTGATCCTCGACTTTTGCTCTTGTTGTCACATCGTCCTCTCCTCGCTGTCTTCTCATCACCGTCACCGTCGCCATCCATCACCGTTTAGAGCATCTCCTCTCGTTGATGCAGATGATTAGGGTATGCATTTACTGTATGAAAGTTAATTAGGGTATTCATTTACCGTAGCTAATTAGGGTCTACATGAATTTCTGAAATGATTTGGTTAGCTAAATTGGATGTGTTGATTAGGGTATGAATGTGCTTAATGAAGTATCATATTTGAGTTTATTGCATTACTTTCTTAATGTGCTTAATGCAACTTCTTTGAATTTTGTTCCCTAAAAACCATCCCTAATGTATACTCAGGAGGAATATTTGGTTTATGTGTAAAACTTTTGCTTGCGCTTCTTGGTGATACATTAGAGAAATCCTCACTAAGTACTCCTCTTTGTCAAGAAAACTTCTATAGTTAGATGAATCAAACAAATTCTTAAAGACTTCATAAGTGACTCACAATCTCATTTTTAATTAATGAACTACTAATAAAGAAAACAACTCAATACTCTTAACTAGATGTAGTAATTTTCTTAATTATAGTATTCAAACTCCAATAACTTTAATTAGTTAGAACTAGACATGATATTTGGACTCTAAAAATGTAGTTAAACAATGCTATTTGGACTCTAAAACTCCTCTTTTGTAGAGTGTTTCTATTTCAAGAAACTTTTACCTATTAACAAACCTTTTAAATCTTAAAAGATAAGGTTTTAATCCTACACACAATCGCCTGCATAGCTATATTTAGTAATTATACCTGACTTTTAAGCCTTAAAACTTGAAGTCACAAAGATATACAGTTTTAGTGACTTACATGACAAGTGGACACAACTATGTACACTGATGGGGAACCCTCTAATATTATTAAAGGAGTTAGTTAAATCAAACCTTATCACCATGATGTCTGGACTTTTATTATGTAGGTACTCATAAGGCTCCTCAGAGAATAATTTTAAGTTTTATTCCAAATGTAACAAATTGAAACTATATAACTTATTTTTTTAACTAGTGATCTTACCTTGTTCCTAAATTAGATGATAAATCCTTATATACTTTAATGATCACCTTAAACTTTTTTAAGGAAATCTTAAGTATCTTATTAACAAAGAGAAAATTGTAAATGGCCACCTTTCACTTATCTTAGGACTCCAACTCCATTTAAAAATCTACATATAATGATTTTCTTCCATTGATCAATATAATACAGAAGAGATTATGAATTTAGTGCAACAAAATTATTTAATTAGCTAACATAATCCAAATCATCAATTTTTTTCTAAGCAACTTGATACATGTATGTATTCCCATCTAATGTTACCTATTGGAATCATTAAATCCATTAAGAAACTCATGAGCAACTTAGTCTATTTTAGAGATCATAAAGGCATGATTTTCCTAAAGTCAAATGGAAGTAACTTACTACTCCTAAAAATGGGTTATAGCTATATTATAGTAGCAGTTTTTGTTTCTTGAGTTGTTACAATGCCTTTCAGTTGTATTCTTATTCGGTTATGGTCTTTGCAGGTTAAGACTACTTCACCCTAGAAATACTATGTCAGACCAAATGTTGGAATTGTTCTGCCTAATTCAACTTGTGAATTTACTGATATGGAGAATTTTTCTTTTCAGCTGGTCAACTTTTATATTGGTTGTCTTCGTATGCATTTAGGTTTTTGCCTTTTTAATCGTTGGCTAGCAAAATGTATGTAGTAGCATGAAGTCTTGGATTTAATATGTAATTTTGACATTAAGCTTTATCATGTTTGGCGTTTATCTACCTGTTGTTATAATTAGCTAACACCTTTTTTCTCCCCTTTCATTACATTCAATATAAAATACAACATGACCTTTTCAGTTTTTTAAAGGTTAGGGCTAGTATAGTGAAATGCTAGATTTAGATCTAAGGAGTTATATCATAAGAAGAGGTGTTTAGAAGAGAGTAATTATTTTTTGGAAGATAAACAAATTCATTAGAAGGACAAAGTATCTACATACAAAATATAACTTAAAGAGAGATGAAGTCAAGTAACTCTGGCCTGAGGAAACCAAATAAACAAAGCCTATCATAAGTTCTAACTATTACATAATCCAGGAGACATTATGCTTGGAAGTTTCCTAACAATGGCAATTGTTTTGATCTTGAGTATTAGATTCTGTAAATTAGATTCTGTAAATTAGATTCAAGTGCCTCATTGTCAAATATTCATTTCTTCCTTTTGTTCTATATGTAACAAACCACTGCTCCAAAAGTCAACCTAAATAGCTTTTTATCCCTTTTACTATAGAAGTGTATACTAGAAACCTAGTGTTATTATTGAAGTTGCATTATGGTATGAATAATATTCCTTGATTCAATCTCTTAACAATATTGGTAAGACAATTGTTAAATTTTCAGGCAAATGATTAGTGTATAGTTACATTTGAAGAATAAGTGATTTAATATCTCTGGATACAAGTTTTATAACATGTATATTGGATTGTGATTATGTATATTACAAGTACAGATAGACTGAGCAGACCTAAAACAAAAATATCTATAAATTATGATGCTTACAATTTCAAGAATAATAAAGCATGGTATATTGAATATTCATTCGATAATAGTACCTGTCTTTTGTTATGCATGTCAAAGTAAACTAGAAGGCATCACTTAATTACATATATAGTTACTCAAATTTGTCATCATACTATAAGCCTCTAGTACTAGTAATTTAAATGTGTTTTTGCCAATGCCTCCTTCAATAATACTTTAGTAAAACGATTAAATAGGCCAATGAAAGTTCGATCATCATCTTACTCCTATAGCATGATGGACCATATTAGTTTATGATGTTGTATTAGCACAAGTATATTATATTACATATTTCATATTCTTTTTCATAGGCCCTATATTGTGTTGAAGAGCATCACTCATCTTTCTTCATTGTAGCCTGAAGTTGTCCATCCATTCAGGTTAGTCATCTGATTAATATTTACCATATGTATTATTAAAAAAATACGACTATGATACGATTGGATTTTGTGTTAATACAAATGAGGTCTTAATTTTGTGTGGTTGTTTTGAATATTCTTATAATTGTAAATGAGTTTTCTACGTTCTTCTTTAATAGTCTAAGTATTTACTGCATATGGAATGAGTTTTTGAATCAATTATAGGTGATTAATTCGATCGGTTAATACTTTAACTTGAATGTGATTAATGCAAATATAGTATTAACATAAGGGATTAATATGTTTCATAAACAAGACAATTCGTTCCATAATAAACCCCTAGGATAATATATAGGCTGCAAACCTGTCATGGAGCTCTCGTGAGGCTTATCATTGAAAAATTCTACGAGCCTAGAAGTTAAAGTGAGAACTTGTTTTCTTGATTCACAGGTGTAAACAATGTTACATATCATAGTTTTTGATTCAATTGTAGGTTATTAATTCGATCGACTAATTATAGGTTATTAATTTGATCAATTGATACTTCAACTTAAATGTGTTTAATGCAAACACAATATTATCACAAGGGCTTAATACGTTTCATAGACAAGACAATTCGTTCCATAATAAACCCTTAGGATGTTATATATGCTGGAAACTCGTGATGCAACTCTTGTGAGGCTTATAGGTGAAAAATTCCACGTGCCATGGAGTTATAGAGAGAACATGTTTTCTTGATTCACAGGTGTAAATAATGTCATGTACCAATGTTTTGAAATCAATTGTAAGTAATTAATTCAATTGGTTAATATTTAGGGGATGTGCAAAATTTAGATGTTCTGTAAATTTTGGAGAACATAAAGGATACTAAATATGGAATCACTGTTTTAAATTAACAGTTTTGTCGAAATGAGTAATGTTGATAGGTCTTCGATGTATAGACAATTATCATGTGATGGTTTCAATAATCATGAGTTTGTTAAGGGAGTTGAAGTTTTTATTCATTATGTATGTTCTCAACCTACATATACGGATGGGCCAAAGATCATTTGTCCATGTAAAAAGTGCAAACACATTTTTTTTCCTTCCTATTGATGAGGTGAATGGGCATTTATTGAGAAGAGGGTTTGTCTCAAACTATTTTGAGGGGACACAACATAGGGAACCGTTGATTTGTAGCACCTCAAGGGGTAATGAAACACAATCGTCAGTAAGCTTAAATGAGTTTGAAGGTGGGACTGAATTTAGAACAAATAATATGGATGCAAATAAAAATCCTTACGTGTAAATGGTTTATGATGTAGCCGGTTATACCTTTTAGAAAATCATAGAAAATCTTGAAGAAGAACCTAACCTAACCCACAATCCAAACAGTTTTTTGACTGACTACACTCAACTAACCAAGAACTATGACCAAATTGTGAGACAATGACTCAATTTTCTTCAATTTCTCGTATCTTGAACATAAAGTCTAAAGGCATATTTCTGATTGTGTTTTTGATAAAATTATTAGGTGGTATAATAAATCGTTGCCTCTTGATCACACAATAGTTGATAGTTTTTACAATATGAAGAAACTTATTAGGGGTCTTGGTTTGCCTATTGAAAAGATTGATTATTAAAAATTAGGATGTATGTTTTATTGGGGTGATGATGTGGAATTAGAAGAGTGTAAATTTTGTGGTCAATCTAGGTTTAAGCTTAGAAAACATTTTATGAAAGGAAAGTTAGTACTTTGGAAGTGGATGTATTATTTCCCGCTAACTCTGAGACTTCAAAGATTATATGGTTATGATGTTATTGCATCTCACATGAGATGGCATAATGAACACTGACATGAAGATGGAATAATGAGTCATCCATTAGATGCATTGGCATGAAAACATTTCAATGATACCTATTATGAGTTTGCAGCTGAAAGTCGAAATGTTAGGTTGGGATTGTCGACGGATGGATTTCAACCTTTTGGTCAATCTAGCTAGCAATATTCATCATGGCCAGTCATAATTACTCCTTATATTTTTCCTCCATAGATGTGTTTGAAAGAGGCATACATGTTCTTGACATTGATTGTGCCAGGGCCTACAAATCCAAAGCATAAAATTAATGTATTCTTACAACCATTGATATCTAAATTGCAACATCTTTGGGAATATGGTGTTAAGACATATGATGTGTCTCTAAAACAAAATTTTGTGTTGAGAGACGCTTTGATGTGGACAATTAATAAATTTTCAACATATGCCATATTGTCTAGTGGAGCAAAACAGAAAAATTGGCTTATCCTTATTATGGCAATGATTATGATGCGTTTTATCCTCCAAACGGGGGCAAAATATGTTGATTTGACAACCACAGAAAATTTCTTCCTCTAGAACATCCATTTATGCACAATAAACAAAATTTTATTAAGAATAGGATGGTAAAATCACCTCCTCTCCCTCACAAAGCTGGTGAAGAGATATTGCAGGAGATTGGGGAATTAGGCTTGCTGAAAGTTATAGAATTTGAAGCTGATGAAATTAATACAAGCATTAGTAGAAACTTTGGCTGGAGAAAACGAATCATCTTTTGGGATTTTACATATTGGAAAACTAATTTGATACATCATAATCTAGATGTGATGTGTATTGAAAAAAATATTTTTGACAATTTATTTAATACCATAATGATCATTAAAGAGGGGACAAAAGATAATGCAAAATCACGAGTTTATTTGAAACTTTTTTTGTAAAAGGAATGAGTTACATAAAGATCTTCGGACCGGTAAATATCATAAAGTATGTTACACTTCGGACAAAAAGTAGAAGGAAATATTATATGAATGGTTGCAATGTCTAAAGTTTCCTGATGGTTATGTTTCAAACTTAGCAAGGTGTGTGGACATGAGGAAATACAAATTATTTGGGATGAAAAGTCATGATTGTCATGTGTTTATGCAAAGGCTAATTCCAATTGCATTTTGAGAGTTACTACCAAATAAGATTTGGGGAGTAATAACATAATTAATTTTGTCTTTTAAAAGCTTAACATCATATAAAATTAAGTTAGTTGAAAAGGAAAATCTAGAAATGGAAATTCCAATAATTTTGTGCAAGATAGAAGGGATATTTCCTCCAAGCTTCTTTGACTGTATGGAGCATCTACCTGTCCATTTAGCACACAAGGCTAAACTAGTCGGTCTAGTTCAATATCATTGGATATATCCATTTAAGAGGTACGTAATTCAACAAAAAAGATTGCAATTGAACTCATATCATGTTTTCATAATTAAATTTGTATAACCCTATTTTCTCAAATAGGTACTTGCATCACTTAAAGAAGAATGTGAAAAATAAGGCTAGAGTTAAAGGTTCGATATGCAATGCTTATTTAGTAGAGGAAGCTAGTACATTTTCTTCACATTACTTTGAGCTGTATGTTAACACAAGAGAAAGAAAAGTTCCTCGTAATGAAGATGGGGGAGGAACTAGTGATGTTAATGATAACTTATCCATTTTCACATATCCTGGACGAATATATGGACGCTCAATAGAAGAATGTTAACAAAGGAAGAAATAGAGGCTGCCCATAGTTCTATTTTATTAAAATGTCAAGAAGTTCAACCTTTCATGCAGTAAGTTGAAATTTATTATTTGGGTTTTGAATTTTAGTGTTGTTTATAACTGAAATACATAAATAATATTTTTAGATTATACAAGGAATGGTTACGCAAGCTCATGCCTGACAAAACACAAGATGATATCAATAAAGAAGTTGGAAGGCACTTTCCTTGATGGTTTGAGCAGTATGTAAGTTTTCACTTACAAATATTGAAATGATTGAATTATAATATTTAAGTGTTCAAATGATATTATACTTTTTAATTTGATAATTTCTTTTATGTAGGCCTTAGAAAATTCGATAAAGAACAAGTTCATAAGTGATCTTGCGAAGGGACCTTTGCTAACTGTTAAATCATATCTGGTGTATTTCGTTAATGGATACAAATATCATACAGATTATCATGGTCATAGCATGACAACAATAAATAGTGGAGTTTGCATATAAGGAGAATTGATGGATTACTATGGCAAAATAATTGAAAAACTTGAAATTGAGTACATTGCATTGCCAATAAAGCGAAGTGTCATATTTAAGTATGACTGGTTTGATCCAACTCCAAGTGTTGGTATAAAAGTGCGTAGCTGATACAATCTTGTTGAAATCAACAAGTGAAGAAGATTTCGACAATTTGAATGTAAGCGATCTAGGTGTGTTATGTCCCTTTTACCAGCTTACGATAAGATAAGTCAGATTGGTTGGCTATTTGCAAATTAAACCTAGAGGTGTTTTTTAAGAAGATGCTTATGAAATAAATCCATCTATCTTATATGAGGATAATGAACCTTTGCACAATCCATGTAATGCATATGTTGAAATTTTATCTGGAGGGGATGAGGAGGGCCAAAGATCTTAAAAAGAGCCTGAGTTTGATTCAAATTCTTCAGAAAAGAAAGACGATTTTGATTTGCAATTAAGTGATGATAACGATTAATTTGTGTTTGTAATTGAATATTATATTCAACTATTCAATTATTTCCTTTCCAATATACAGCATCTCTGATTCTCTTATGGCATATCACACTTCTGTAGCCTCCCAATTTTTATTACTTACCCTCTTTTTTTTGATCTATTTCCATCTTGACTAAAAATGGCTTCTATTTTAACTCTTTTAATTTTGTTCTCATTTTTTTCATGCTTGAATCTGACATAAGAAAATGCTGACTTTGTATGATGTTTGTAGCATATTCTCATTGGTGCACTGGGATTACTTGTCATAACTTCGAAGGACTGAAGCTTAAAGCAAAACTAAGGTTCGATGACTTTTACCACCATATGTCTAATTAATGCTTATTACGTGCACTACTGTGCTTGAATCTCACAGTTAGCTATCCTTTTTTATACACTAGACGAATGAAATATATTAACTTGATAAATTAAGCTTTAAGAGAAGATTATACATGTGTAGCATCAGAAACTTGATTATGTTTTTATATAATCCATCTCTGTTCAAAGTTTCTATTTGATCATTAACTCAGTTAGATTAGTAAAAAAACCTATAGTTACTACCAATTAAAGAAAGCTATAGGAAAAAAAATCACATCTAAGAGTGAATTTAAGTTGAAGTTTAATGAATTTTAATCGAAATTTTTAAACTATTAAACTTTTATGAAAACAGTGTGTAGTTTCATAATCTCAAAATATGTTACTAGTCATGTCATACAAATATGAGACCTATTAGTTAAAGGAGCCTAAAGAACTTAACTAGCTTTTGGTTCAATTGAGAGAAAGGAGCTAAAAGATGTCTAATATCCTTTTTTAATTCAACTTGTAAATTTCTATAAAATTTAATCAAATATTAATTTTAGGTTGAAATATGACACCAAGGAGAAGAAATGATATGATGCGATCAAGAATCAGACTACGATTCTGAGGTACTTACTATAAAGGTGAATCATCTCATGGTGTAGCATTTAGAACTGAATCACCTCCTCCTCCTCCAGCTAGCACACTTGCAGATGAGGCATCACCTTCCATACTTGCTACTACACTATCCACTACCCCTACATCATTCTATACTGACAGAAATATCAGGGGTAAACCATGATGATGAAGGAGGCGGCCATTAACGTAGAGCTAAGCGACCTGATGAAAAAACTTATGTTGCAATTGTCAATAATATGTACGTGAAATTACATGAAATACTATATGTTTATAGTTAAATTATAGGTTTCAATTTTCAAAACGATATAAAATTATTTCTTTTTATTTTAGGTTCATTCCGTTTTGACCATGCACAAGAAACATGACATCAAAATTCAAGGAGAAGATTGATACTGAGGGTTATATTTGGAAGAATATCTCTCAAGCGACAAAGGAATTTTACTATTAGGAGTTTGACAAAGGAATTTTACTATTAGGAGTTTGAGGTACAAAAAATTATTATTTTCTTTTTTAATTAACAGTTTTATACATTAATTACATAAATATTATTACATCATAAATATCGCGACTTTGTTGCTAGGATACACATGGCCGATATATGACCGCCTCTCATTTCTGAACAAATATGGAGTCGTTGGCAGTAGCATTGGACATCACCTGAGGTTATGTCCATTTCAGAGCTTAATTTGACTAACATATATGAAGGACTAGGGGGAGAGAGTCTTCCCGTATATATAGGAGGATCTGTTACCACCAAAAGCATACAGAGAGACTTGTAAGTATCTATACTTTACATTTATATTCTCATTTCTTTACTTTGTTGTATTTCAATTGAATTTGATGCATAAATTTTGAGTGTAAATATATGTTTTTTCTTGAGAATGATAATGTTTTAAATGTCTGGTACCATATATGGCTGTGTTTTTTATTTTTTTCTTTGTTAAATAGGGGGTAGACATCATAAAATGGAGAAAACTCTGCTGAAATTTTTGTTAATTCTAATTCACTTATAACATTTTATTCTTATATAGGAAAAGTCTATGGGCATGAGGCCTACACCTAGTCATCTCTCCTTACACACTCACACTAAGAAGCATGACGGTGTGACATTTGTCAACAACCGTTGTAGAGAACTCAATGTATGTGAAATTTATGGTTAAATATTAATGCTTAATAATGATCACTTATTAATATAAACATTGCATTCTGATTGGACTAAATACAAGAAAGCATTCAACAATAGTCTCAACAGTCTGAAGATGTTGATGAGACTCAAACCTATCTTTGTTTAATGGATGGTAGGGAACTTCGGGGAAGGATATTTGATTTAGGTTCATTTACGAATACATGTTATTTGCAATCCTCCATGTCTACAACAGCAGCATCTAGTAGGCGGTCCACAAGAACATCAGAGCACAGTGCAGAAATTGGCAACTCAGTTGCAACAGTCGATGCATTACATAGCTCAGCTTCAAAATGAGGTGGATGAGTTGAAGGGTAGGGGCAACATCTCATGGCACCAATCAGAGCATCCACCGTCTCCAAATTAATAGTGTATTTTTTTCATTTTATTTTAATTACGAAAACTTATTACATATAATTTAATGTTTTTATTATCAATTAAGATATTTTCAACTTCATATGTCAATCAAATTTATGTTTAAAAATTAAATGTATACCATTACATTAATTGTTGTTTAAATTATGCATCAATTATAACATCATCAAATAAAATTTATTGATGGTATTGACCGTATATTATTAAAAAAATTCTGATTTATTTACTGAAAGACATTGGCCGTTTTGTTGGTAAAATTAAAACAATTACTGACTATAGAAGAATGATTGTTGGTAATCACAAATGGAATAATCACTTCCATCCGTAAACTTCTTGATGAAAAATAAACACTGTCGGTAAAGTTTTAACAAAGTTACCGTCAGAAATCGGTAAGCCATCGATAATCACAAATGGAATAACCAACTATATTCTGTCAGTAATCATAGACGGAATAAGCAACAATAAGCCTTCAATAATCATAGATGGAATAAGCAACAATATGTCGTCAGTGAACGATTATATGAACGAGTTGTTTTCCTTATAGAAAATGCCCAGCGATCATACCAACTCGTTGTTTTGCTAACCGAAGGTGCCCAGCAACTATGCCAAAGGGTTCTTTTGCTCATCGAAGGTGCCTAACGACCATGCCAACCAGTTGTTTTCTCATCGAAGCTACCTACTGACCGTTATAATGAGTTGTTTACTTATCGAAAAGGCCTAGTGACTGTGTTAACGATTTGTTTTGCTCACCGAAGGTGCCCAGCGACCATGTCAACTGGTTGTTTTCTCAACTAAACTACCTACTGACTATTACAATGGGTTGTTTACTCACCAAAAATGCCCAATGACTATGTCAACAGATTGTTTTACTCACCAAAGGTGCCCAATGACTATGTCAACTGGTCGTTTTACCCTACCAAAGATTATCCACCAGGCCGTTTTTACGAAAGCTGCTTAGCAATCATGCCAACTAGTTGTTTTACCTACAAAAGATGTGCCAATAGGTTGTTTCCTCAATGAAAGTGCCTAGTGTCTATGTGAACGGTGTGTTTTGCTCATTGTAGGTGCCCAGTGACCATGCCGACTAGTTGTTTTCTCATTAAAGATGCGTAGCGACAATGTTAATTGGTAGTTTTCTCAGTCCAAGTGTCAAAGATTGTGCCAACAGGTTGTTTTCCTCTCTGAAGGTTCCTAACAATCATGCTAACTGGTTGTCTTCTCACCGAAGGTGTTTAGCAACTATGCCAAAGGGTTTTTGGTTCACAGAAGGTGTCCAACGACCATGCCAATTGGTTGTTTTACCCACTAAAGATGTGCCATAAACCATGTTCTTACAGAAGGCATCCATCAACTGTGCTAACAGGTTGTTTTACCCACCAAAAATTTGGCAATGGGTTATTTTCTCACTCAAAGCACCCAAAGACTACGTGAACGGGATGTTTTGCTCATCGAAGGTGCCGAAAGACTGTGCCAATGGGCAACTTTCTCATCGAAAGTGCCTAACGACCGTGTCAGCGAGTTGTTTTCCTCACCATAGGTGCCCTACGATCATTCCAACTGGTTATTTTGCTCACCGAAGTGTTAGATCGGAAAAAAAAACATGCATTGATTTGGAAGAAACGGTAGATTTCAAAACTTTTTAGAAATCAAAATTTCAGCAGAAGCAATATATCCAAATGAACATGCATAGCCACATACGATACGGTATAAGGAAAAACATTTGCATAATCACAAGATGGAAAATATTACCGACTCCTTAGCTACAACTTTAAGTCCTCGCTATGCTATCCTATCCTTGGCAATGTATCCTCTCCTAGGTGATGTATCCTCTTCATCTTATGGTATCCTTTTCTTGATATCATATCCTCAACCAATCTGGTCTACCACTTATTTTTCTTAAACAACTTGGTTAACAAGATCCTTTGGTGGAAAAGGGGAAGAAAACTTTAGAGGAGATTTTTATTTAGAAGAAAATAGCAAAAAATGAGACACTCTCATGAAATTTTTGGCTCACCATACAAGATAGGAGAGAGAGAGTCAAAACAATGCAAGAACCCTTTCTTACACCCTCTCAATTTCGATTAACCTCAAAGGAAAGAAGAAATTTGCATCAAATGCATCACTTCTTTTTTAATCAATCATAAAGAAGCCAATAAATGAGACTCTTCTCATTTGTCTTTAAGATGGCTATATGAAAAGACTATTAACCTAAATGTGACATACCAATTTTGGTTTTGCTGATGAAAGAAGGAAGATGGTCCATCAAATGTACCTTTTTCTTTCTTTAATCCAATGAATGCAAATAATTTACATGCTATCATTAAAAGATTACCATTAAACCACTTAATGATAAGGTTATTACCCCATCTAATAATGATAAAGCATGTTAAAAAACATCTTAAATGTAGCAAACTAATGTCACATGTGCAGCTGCACATTTACCTATTAAAACTGAAATTCCATCTCCATTTATCTTTAATAATTTTATTTTAATTTAACTAATCCAATTAATCAAATTAAACCAAAGCATAACGCATTTCTAAATGTTCATTTGGGCTTCTAAATAACCATTAGTTAGTATAAGCCCAACATTCAATCATGGGCTTTAAAACCTCCTTTTATATTTCTTACTTAGCTTGATAACTTTCCTTGAAGCCAAATGGGGAATCTTATTGGACTTAGACAATTCAAGTTCCAATAAGCCCAGAATTAATTTAATCTCATTAGAATTAATTATAGCTTATTAACTAAATGTCTTTCCACTAAAGACAACTAGTTGAAATCTTAAATTACTAAATATTATGAGAACACATGTTTCAATATGTCTAATTGCAAACTCTAATATGAATCATATTATAACCATCTGCATAATAAAGGGTAAAATTACCATTTTGCCCTTATGTTGATTTTTTCTTCTGGATCTCCCGTTTTACTCTATATTATGATTAACACACAATTTCTCGTCTTAGTGTCAAGACTTGGTTGGCTGCTAGTCCATCATACTACTGGCACCAGTTTAATCACCGATCTCAATAAAATATCTAGAAGTGATGATATCACTATAAACTCTTTATTTGAGCGAATGTTCCCTAATGCATGTTTCAATTAAAATTCAAACATGTAGACACTAAATTAGTACTTTGTAAAAATCCATTCCAATCATATCAAGAATTATAATGAAACATATATGAGTTCACCACTCATCAAGATTATGGTCCATAATAAACGTATGCTTAAGTTGTAGGTTTTAATATTAAAGTAACGGTCCACTTTACTCTTTATAAACATACTTGATTCCAGATTCATTCAATAGTGCTATTATCGCTAGTCAACTACTATCATGATGTGAAACTCATCATTCCTTTGAAGTAAACTCTTTTACTTATATGTAGATAAATCTCATCCCTACAGTCTAAACCATAATTAAGCGACCAACTTGATTATTTAACTGTGAATCCATTATTTTATATTCTTATAATATACATATTTCCCATACATTTCTATGTATATGTATATTACTTACAAAAGAATCTCGGTACCTTACGACTAGATATTTAATGCTCATAAAAACTAAACTCTTTTTTTTATTAATAACAAATATTTTCAATACAAAAGTAACTGGAAGAAAATTAAGATATAAGTATATGCATTTGCTTTCCAAGGCACTATATTTATATAACTCCAATAATCTCCCACTTGTCCTAAAGCAAGTTTGACATATCCCTACTTTTCAAAAAAAAAAAGTTTGACATATCCCTCATTCCCATCCGTACTGGGTGACCCTCAAAACTCTTTTGAGGCAACGTCTTCGTAAACGGATCAGCAAGGTTTTGCTCCATGGATATCTTTACCAGATTTAATTCACGGCGTTGTGTTATCTCCCTTATGGGATGATACTTTCGCTCAATGTGTTTGGCAGCATTATGGTTCTGAGGTTCTTTAGAATTATCCACTGCCCCACTATTATCACAATAAAGTGTAATGGCCTTTTTTGCCTCAGAAACATTTCCAAATCATTTAGGAACTTACAGAGCCAGATCGTTTCTTTTGCTGCTTCACAAGCAGCAACATACTCAGCCTCCATAGTCGATTCAGCATCACAAGATTGTTTGATACTCCTCCAAACTGTGGCTTCACCTCCTAAAACAAATGAACTAGAAGTTGATTTCCTTGAATCAACATTTGATTAGAAATCAGAATCCGTATATCCCATTAGAATAAGATTACTTCCAGGGTAAACAAACATTAAGTTCTTCGTCCTAGGAAGACACTTTAGTATACACTTAACCGCAGTCCAATGCTCCATTCCTGGATTGGACTGGAATCTACTAAATAGTCCCACTATATAACAGATATCCGGTCTAGTCCAAAGCATAGCATACATTAAACTTCCAACTACCGAAGCATATGGAATGTAATGCATGCGTTCGACGTCCTCTTGGGTCTTAGGTGCTTGCTCCTTTGAAAGTTTGATTCCATGTCTAGCAGGTGTGAGACCCCTCTTGGAATCTTGTATGAAAAACTTATTGAGCATGTTCTCAATGTAATTTAGTTGGGCCATATAAATGGTCTCCTCAAGATCCCCATTAGGAAATGTAGTCTTGACATCCATTAGCCATATTTCATAATTGAAATATGTTGTTGTAGCTAAAAGATTTTTGTTGGAACTAAGCATGGCAACTGGAGAAAAAGTCTCCTCATAGTCTATACCTTCGTTTTGAGTATAGCTCTTAGCTACCAATGTAGCTTTAAAGGTCTCTACCTTTTCATTTGATCCTCTTTTCCTTTTGTAGGTCCATTTACACCTTATGACTTTTATGCCTGGTGGTAGATCTATAAGGATCCAGACTTTATTAGCATATATGGAATCTATTTTTGATTCCATCACCTTGAGCCATTTTTCTACATCAACATCAATAATAGCCTCTGTATAAGTAAAGGGATCCATTTCTTCTTGGTCTGAGATGGCTATAATTCCTTCTCCTAGACCTAGATACCTATTTGGCTATCTCATAACCCTCCCACTATGTCTAGGCGCAACTTGATGTTCAGGTTACCCTTCCGATTCAACTCTTGAATCTGTTTCGACATCTTGTTCTGCTATATCCAAATCAACTCTTGGTTTTGATGAAATAACTAACTCTTTGAGTACTACTTCACCTAATCCTTTGTGATTTCTCACAAACTCTTCCTCTAGCAAGGTTGCATTTGTTGACACAAATACCTTCCTATCCTGAGGACTATAAAAATAGTACCCTTGAGTTCCTTTGGCTAGAAAGGAGAACAAAACTTTGGAGGAGATTTTTCTTAGAAGAAAGTAGCCAAAAAATGAGACACTCTCATGCAATTTTCGAATCACCAAAAAGATAGGTGAGAGAGAGTCAAAACAATGCAAGAACCCTTTCTTACACCCTCTCAATTTCGGTTATTCTCAAAGGAAAGAAGAAATTTGCACCAAATGCATCATTGTTTTTTAATCAATCATAAAGAAGCCAATAAATGAGACTCTTCTCATTTGTCTTTAAGATGGCTATATGAAAAGACTA
>JAOTAY010000008.1:28396590-28427537 GCA_025629805.1 Erythroxylum baracoense | reverse complement strand
GTTAAATGTTGAAGAATTCAAGTCAAGTTAGAGGATTATAAGATATGTCTTACATTCTTAGTCCATAGAGAAATTTCAAAAGCTAATTATGTGAGGGGTTAGTAATGATGCCAAATGGAGAATATAAGAAGTCTGTGAAAGGCTTAATTTGATTGATTGTTTCTCTAGAAGACGTTTGGCATAAATAGTCACTGTATAGAATCATTCTTCAACGTAATCTTCCTAATTTTAAAAACTAATAATTACCTAAAACTACAAAGATTGGGTAGAAATGACTTCTAATAACAAAAATCCTAATAGCCAAAGTCTAGTCTCTATCAGTGTATCAACTTAGAAATAATCATGTGAATTTTGGAACAAGTTATAATTATGATTTAATGCAATTCCTGACGTTTTAGGGCCTAGATCACAACATTGGCCTAAAAAAGTGTGGCAAAGATTAAGATTCCGTCAGAAATGAACAATAATTCAGTAAAAGACAAGAAAAACTCTAACTGATGGCAATAATTACTTGGAACAATTTCACCTAAAACTCAAATAGGTAAATACCTAGATCATAACATTGGCTTGGCAAAGGTTAAGATTTTATCATAGATGAACAATAATTCAGTGAAAAAAAAGAAGAAACAGAACTCAACTGATGGCAGTGATTACTTGGTACAATTTCACCCAAAACTCAAATAGACAAATATCAAATAACGACACAATTTATTGGCAATCAATTAGAAGAAAGTAGCAAGCAGCTATCAAATTTAAAGCCTACAAAATAATTAATTGCTTCAAAATTTCACCCATTACAAGTTACAATCATTAACTTTGAATAGCAAGTTGAAAGAAACAAAAGAACTCTAAGAACCACGGCCAAAACAGCACCATGTTATGCTTGTAGATTAGTGACAATTCCTTCCTGAACCAATTAAAGTGAACCAGTGACTATGGATAGCAATCTGTCAACTAATTGCACTACATCACTAGCCCAACTTTTACATATAAATTACTCTCCCACATTTTGGAATTCGGTTGACATTTTATATATAGGTGTAAAATAACTAAGTTTGGAAAGCTAGAAGAGTTAATAGTGCACTATATTAAAAATCAACAATAAGAGCAAAAAAAGCTTTAAACAATCAAATTTCTACACCGCAGAGATAAATTACTAAAGAACAAAATTAACCCAAAAAGAGTACAGGAAGAAGTACCCAAAAGGGTAGATGGTTCTGGTAATTTATTTGAGGTAATTGAAGGTAGACAGTTAAGGTAATTCAAGTTGTAAACTTACTTGGCACTGCTGATTGTCAATGATACTTTTTGTTGAGCACTAGAAAGAGGAAGACGAAGAGGAAATTCACATTCTTGCACAACAGAAAAAAGTAAGACATGGAAATGGGTATTATACAAAATGAACCTTACCAGCTAAAACAGAAGAAAAAGGAGAGAAGCCTAAATCGAAGTGACTAATTTTCGTGTAGTGGAAACCGTCAGAATGTTGGAAGGAGGGAGGAGAAGCTCGGCAGCAAATTAATAGAGCGTGTAGGTGTTGAGGAGTTGAGAGGGGGGAAGGAGACTGCAGGAGATGTTTTAACAAACACACAACAATGTCATTTGGTTTTAAACCAAATGACGTCGTGTTGCTACTGCAAAAAAACGTTTTAACTAGGCCTTCTGCGACATTTTCTTCAATAAAACGTCACAGATTCTATTTAAAGACGTTCTATTCCTAAAACATATCAAAAAGTATCAGAAATTTGCGATGTTTTCATAAAACGTAGCGGATTGTGATCATTTGTTGTAGTGGATATATGAGTTTTACAAGTTGGAGTGTACTAATTCTTCAATCATACACTAACCAAAATTTGGAACGTACACAATCTGTGGTAGTTTGAGCACAACTCATGGAAGCATGAACCAAATTGAATGATTTTTGTTTCTTTTGAAACTTAAGACATAGATGAACATTTATTAGAAGAAATTATTGTCTCAAAACGTCAGTTTAGAGGTCATAACGGCCATACCACCAAAATCTGCTTGAGAAAATATAGGAAAAGTTGGTTAAATGTATGATAAGATTGTTTGATGCATTATAAATGAGGTAGGCAATGTTGAATTAACTAAGTAGAGGATTGAGAGTTTAATGCAATCAAATTGGTCATTGAATTTAGTTAATATTGAATGAAAAGGTTAAGGTGAGTAAAGTGTATTTTGGAGTAAAGAATGCTTGGAAGAGTTGTAAATTGTTTCTAAAGTGTATCAAAGAAACATACCCGAGAATTTGTCATTCAACATGCATATTACATGATACATTTATAAATGTATTTATAATTGATTATTCATATGAAAATGCACATGAGTGACATATCAATGTATGTGTTTGCGTATAGAAGAACACATCAAGTTACCTCTTCCAGACAATGCCGTGACGTCAAGATAATAAGCTAAAGGGAGCATTACTGAGTAACCTAAGATGGTCTCACATTAAATTATTGTTGTTTACATCCTGTATTGAATTATTCTATGAATGTGAATGTGTTGATTTTGGACAATTGATTGTCCGTGGGGTTCTATATTCGGTACTGTATTGGAAGTGCTACTTGAATATGAATATGATTAACTATATATTCTCAACTTATATGTTGAATGCCGAACCAAGTCTGAAGATCATTGCGAATGTGAAAGCAGTGTACTGAATATGATGATTGGAAATGTGAAATGCATTTATTCCATGATTGCATGAAATATAGAAGCAAGTGTGACTAAAGTCGCTATTGAAAAAGAGCTTAATGCTCAGACATCCATGGTAAGAGCCTATGGCGCAATTTGTATGATAGATCTCGGTATCCACAATGGATACAAGACAGTAAAAAAGGCACTCGGTGACAACAATGTAGTTAAATGAAGTTTAGTCTCATAAACATTGCATATACCTATGATATGAATAAATTGAATGATTGCAATGTTTTGAGGACTTTTATTATATGATATGTGTGATTAATTAACAATGATTATAATTTGCATGATCGCAATGAAATGATGAATTGTATGGATTTTGAAATGTGAAAAATTATGAACAAAGTGTTTCGTGATATCACATGATGATAATTATGATGATGTGGATTATATGCTAGCATGAATTGTTGTGATGCATGATAAGAGTGAAATCGAGGATGGTTACTCAATTGAGTTCACAAAACTCAACCAAATTGCAATGTTGACTTTTTTAGGTTGGAGAGAGCGATGACTTAGCTCCTAAGACTACTTAGAAGAGTTTTTGGTTCAACTTTTGGATATAAGAACATGGCTCAAAGATCAGTCAGCTAGGACTAAAGGATTAAACTTAGTTTTTGTTAAATCCTCATATATGTAGCATATTTTGTAGACAGAGCTGTGACTCTGATAGATTGATATTGTATAAACATGAAAGATGGATGTCATGCTACATTATAAATTATGGTTTGTGAAATGAAATGCGGAGATTTTGGATTTAGACATTGTGATAATTGTGATTTTTAATTATGATTCCATGCAATATATTGAAAGTGAGATAGTTAGCATGCCATTTCTGTTGAGTATATGCATGTTTGTCCGAAGGGTGTACGTGTACATGTCTGATGGAAGTGGGGGTGCTACAGTTGGTGGTATCAGAGCATGGCTGTCATCTATAGGTATATGTAGGAATGTTAGGTACGAAATATTATGAGAATTTCGAATGATGATTGAAGTTCTTGTCTTTATAGGTCATCAACCGTATGTGATCAAGTGGAATAATTAGTTGACTTAGGATCAGAGCTAGTAGAGAGCCTTCTATGCTTCGACCTGAGGGCATGCCTCTGAGAATTCCTAAGAGAAGGGAAAGGAGGTATGATAAATTGCGAAAGCAAAGGGTTGTGGACTTCTACAGAAGTACAGACCCTGCAGAGGTTGAGGGATGGCTAGAGAGAACAGAGAGAGTCTTTGATCAGATGGACTGTAAGATAGACAAGAGATTCAACTATGCTATTTCTCTATTATAAGGCCCAACTTATCAATGATGGAAAACTGTTCTAGGCAGTACCATTAGGCCTTATAGCCTGAGATAGGAAGACTTCTTGAGGGTCTTCAAGGAAAATTACATGCCCAAGATCTATATGGACCGAAAGATGAAGGAATTTATGGATCTAAAGCAGGGTAGATTGTTTGTGGTAGAGTATGAGGTTAAGTTCAGTGAGCTGATGGGTTAGGCTACTACCTTGATTCCTACTGAGGAAGACAAGTGCAGGAGATTTAAATAAGGACTGAACATAGAAAAATCTAGCCGAGGTTAGCTATTTCTAACTTGGGTAGTTTTACAGAACTATTAGCTACCTCGATCCGCATTGAGTAGTTGTTAAAAGACAATTACTCTGAGTACAGATTGGAGTCTAGACAAAAGAGGCCCAGTGAATCTTAGGGCTCTTATGGTAGAAGGTTTAACAAGCATTAGAATCGAGTATTCTGACCACCAACTGGATCTAGACAATCGGGGTTCAGACAGAGGGGTAGTTTAGTTTAGTCTGGCAATAGTAGAGGTGCAATATCAGGTCAGCTACTGACTTGTGAGCATTGTGGGAAGAAGCACAGTGGTGAATACTGAAGGTTGAAAAGAGCCTGCCTTTGGTGCAGATCACTTGAACATCAGGCTAACTGTTCTGTTGTGTTTGGAGCATAGTCTGGTAGGATAGAAAGTGTGGCAACAGAAACTACTGTTCAGTAGAGCCGAGTTCGTGGGTTTGGACAGAGAGGCCGTGGCAGAGGTTGAATGAGTTCTGGGAGTGCTACTAGTAAGACTGAGGTGCAGAGCAATTAACCGCAGTCTCAGTCTCGAGTTTATTCTATGACGAGACAAGAGGCTCAAGAGTCTCTAGATGTCGTTGCAGCTGTGTTACTCATATTTACATTTGAGGCTTATGCATTGCTAGATCCTGGATCTATGAATTCTTTTATTATACCGCATGTAGCATCTAGGTTGCATTGTGATAGAGAGTTATTGAGATATGGATTAAAGGTGAGTACACTGATAGGTAGTACCACTATGATAGGGGATGTCTGTAAGAGGTGTTTGATTTGAATTGATCAGGCAGAGTTACAGGCAGACTTAATTTTGTTACCGTTAAAGGCAATAGATGTTATCCCAGGCATAGATTGGCTAACTACTCATAGGGCTATCATAAATTGTTATACTAAGGGGGTAATAGTTAAATCTCATAATCAGCCGAGAGTAGTGTTTAGAGGTATTAGTCAAGCAGTGCCAGCCAGGCTGATTTTATTTGTGAGTTCCTTGAGGTTGATGCAAGGAGGATGTGAGACTTATTTGGCCCACGTTATTGATAACCGAACTGAGTAAGATGTGCAGGACATTCCTGTGGTTTGGGAATTCCTAGATGTGTTTCTCGTAGAGTTACTTAGTCTACCTCTAGACCGGGAAACAGAGTTCACAATTGATCTAGTTCCAGGTGCTGCTCCTATATCTATTCCCCTATATAAGATGGCACTTGTAGAATTAAAGGAGTTAAAGACTCAGTTATAGGAGTTGCTGGATAAGGGATTTATTAGACTTGGTGTCTCACCTTGGGGAGCTCCAGTCTTATTTGTGAAGAAGATAGATGGAACGTTAAGACTACATTGATTATAGGCAACTTAATCGAGTCACAGTGAAGAACAAGTTCCCGTTGCCTAGAATCGATGATTTGTTTGATCAGTTGCAGGGAGCTCAAGTATTCACTAAGCTGGATTTGAGGTTTGGGTATTATCAGCTGAAGATAACAGACGCTGATGTACTGGAGAGTGCTTTCAGGAGCAGGTATGGACATTACGAGTTTTTAGTAATGCCGTTTGGGTTGACTAATGCCCCAACTACATTTATGGTATTAATGAATAAGGTGTTTCAACCTTATCTGGATCGCTTTGTGATAGTGTTTATCGATGACATTTTGGTGTATTCAAAGAGCAGAGAAGACCATACTGAGCACTTGAGAATGACACTACAGATCATGAGTGAGAAACAACTATATGCTAAATTTAGTAAATGTGAGTTTTGGTTTGATCAAGTGGTGTTTTTGGGTCATTTAGTAAATGGGCAAGGTATTCAAGTGGATCCAATGAAGATAGAGGCAGTAATGAAATAGGAGGCTCCGAAGAATGTGTCTAAAATTTGGAGTTTCTTACGATTGGTCGGATATTACCGGAGGTTTGTCGAGAGGTTTTCTTTAATCTCAGCCCCTCTGACTAAACTTCTGAGGAAGAATATTGTCTTTAGATGGAATGATGAGTGTCAGAAAAGTTTTGAGGAACTGAAACATCAGTTGACTACAACACTAATGTTGACTATTCCATCAGGAACTGGTGGTTATGTAGTATACAGTGATGCTTCACATCAAGGATTGGGATGTTTGTTGAAGCAGTATGGCAAGGTGATAGCCTATGCATAGAGAAAATTAAGGTCTTACGAGATAAACTATCCAGTATAACTTGCAGCAGTAGTCTTTACTCTAAAGATATAGAGACATTACTTGTATGGAGAGACAATACACTGATCATAAGAGCTTGAGGTATCTGCTGAGTCAGAAGGAGTTAAACATGAGATAGAGAAGGTGGATCGAGCTATTAAAGGATTATGACTGTACGATTGAGTATCATCCGGGGAAAGCTAATATAGTGGCAGACGCATTGGGTAGGAAGTCAAATATTAACGTAGCTCAGATTCAGTTATCGAGGTTATGAAGCTTAATTCAGTTGACAGCTTTGAATGTGGAGTTAACTTTAGAGCAAAATGAAGCATTGATAGCTACACTAAAGTTGAGACCGATGTTACATGATATAATTAGAAGAGCTCAAGGTAAAGATCCTGAAATGGTGAAACTGATTGAGAAAATTAAGATGAATCGAGATTCTGAATTTGAATTAAGAGATGAAACATTATGGTTAAAGCAGAGGTTGTATGTGCCTAGTGTGGCTAAATTGAGAAAGGAAATCTTGGAGGACGCATATGTAGCAGCTTATGCTGTGCATCTTGGTATTACCAAGATGTATAATACACTTAAACAATATTTCTAGTGGCTGGGGATGAAGAAACAAGTAGCAAATTATGTAGCTAAGTGTTTAACTTGTTAGCAGATTAAGGCTGAACGTTAGGCTCCAGTTGGGAAGCTCCATTCGTTACGTATTCTGGAGTGGAAATGGGAACAAATCACAATGGATTTCATTATAGGACTGCCTAAGACTCCGAAGCAAAATGATGTTATATGGGTTGTATTGGACCAATTGACGAAGTTGGTCCATTTCTTACCAATGAGAGAGAATAACTCATTAGATCAATTAGCACAGAGATATGTGAATGAGATAGTGAGACTACATGGGGTTCCGATGTCTATAGTATTGGACAGGGATCCCAATTTTACTTTGTGGTTTTAGAAGAGTCTATAGTCCGCTATGGGTACGAAGTTGAATTTTAGTACTGCATTTCATCCTCAAATAGATGGGTAGAGTGAGAGGATAATCAAGACTATTGAGGAAATGCTTAGAGCATATGTATTGGAGTTTCAAGGAGCTTGGGATCAGTACATAGCCTTGATTGAATTTACTTACAACAACCATTACCACAGTAGTTATTGGAATGGCACCTTATGAGGCATTGTATGGTAAAAATTGTCGATCACCTCTATATTAGGATGAGGAAGGTTTAAGAATGATAGAAGGCCCTAAATTGATACAAGATACTATGGATAAGGTGAAACTGATCCAAAGCTGAATAAAAATAGCACAAGATAGACAAAAGAGTTATGTAGATCAACATAAAAAGGATATGGAATACAATGTAGGAGACAAAGTATTTCTGAGAGTCTCACCTTGGCGAGGAGTGTTGAGATTTGGCAAGAAGGGTAAGTTGAGCCCTAGGTACATTGGTCCTTATGAGATCTTTGAAAGGATAGGACCATTGACGTACAGATTAACCTTATCGAGTGAAATGTCTCAGATACACAATGTATTTTATGTGAGTATGATTAAGAGGTATAGATATGACCCGATGCATGTATTACCGGCTCAAGAGATTGAAGTCATTAGCAATCTGATTTATGTTAAGGAGCTAGTCAAGATAGTGGGATATCAAACAAAACAATTGAGGAATCGGGAAATCCCATTGGCAAAAGTCCTATGGAAAAATTACTCGAGTGAGGAAGTAACTTGGGAAACAGAGGAACATATGAGAAAGCAACATCCCCATTTGTTTCATCAATTAGTTAAGAATTCAAGGACGAATTCTCTTAAGGAGGGGAGAAATGTAACATCCCATTATCCTATGATTAGGGTTAGAACCCTAGGATACTATATATGAGAGTTTATTGAGAAGTTAGAAGTGCATTTCATGCATCATATGACATACACATACACGTGAATAATGTTGACGCCCATTAAAATAATTGTACATGCATTCATTAACATTTTTCAGGTATAAATGATTTTTAATGTGAATAAAATTTGAATTGTGAATTATTTGTTTTGAAAAAAATTGAAACAAATTATTTACGCAATTGTGGTGACAATATAGATATTTTGGAAATTTATCAAAAATTTGGGGTATTTTAGACTAGGGAAATATGTAGAAATAAGAGACAAATGGAAGTGTGACCTTTGGTAACTTAGATGAAGGACAATTAGATTAGTAATTAATTGACAAATGGACTAATTATGGAGTGACAAATGAATCAATTAATGTTTGACATGTGCACCAATAGCTAAGTGACATTTGGTAGCCTTACATGGAGGATACATGTTATACATGCAATGGTGACACATGGCAATGTATCTTGGAGACACCTAACACCTAAGTCACATATTTTGTGTTTGGAAAGGAAGGTTTCTGTAGCTTCTTTGATGTATCATCACCGAAAACACCATCTCTCTTCTTGTTTAGCCATCACCAAAAACACCTAGCTTACTTATTTCTATGTATTAGTTTATATGCTTTCTTCTCATATCAATATTACACCTTACAAAGAAAACATTCCAGTCCATAGTTTGTTTTGTTTCTCTCTCTTATGGTTTTTCCCTATCCACCAAACCCCTTCTTTGCTCTCCCCATTTTTGGAATTTGCGTTGAAGGATTTGAAGTGTAAAACAAGTAAGTCATGCTTCAAGTTTTATAGTAGTGTAAATGACATTTTAATGAGATTTGCATGTTTCTAAATGGATGCATCCATGAGTGGTGTATATTTTCATGCTTGTGGATTGATTCATACATGAATGGTGTGGATGCATGTGTGGGTGGTGAAGGAAGAAGCAAATTCGTGATATGATTTACAATGTGAAGGATTGTGATGATTGGAGTTAAATGAATAGTAGGGAAATGTAGAAATTGTAACATGTAAAAGTATGAATTAGGTTCTGTTTTGGGATGTGATTATTCATGAATTTGTGATTTGTAACTAGAAATTTTCTGAACTTAAAAATTAGGTTTTACTAAATCGTCAATTTGAGATGATAGAGAAATGATAGGGTTGGGGCAATGAAGTGTGCTGGAGTACGATATATGTAGTGTTTTTTCGAACATACATCTGTATTTTGGACATAACTTGATCTGTGAATATCCAAATTAGATGGATTTTGATTTATAGTAAACTAGAAACACATGGATACATTTATTATGAAGGAATAGAATTTTAATTCTATCCTTATGGGTCTGGAAATTTAGCTCGAAGTTGAGTTCTAGCATAGGCTGTAGCACTACCTTTGACAGATATCGTGTCCTATTTTTATCAATTAAACTGTATTGATGTAGGCCAAATCAGACAAAGTTTTCTGCATAAAAGTTATATCTTATTCTCTTAGCTTTCTGTTAGTATAAATTTTGTAATTTTTGGATATAGAAATTGATAGATATGAGTTTTGCAAGTTGGAGTGTACTAATTCTTCAATCATGCACTAGCCAAAATTTCGAACGTACACTATCTGTGGTATTTTGAGCATAACTCATGAAGAATGAACCAAATTGAATGATTTATGTTTCGTTTGAAACTTAAGAAATAGAGAAACATTTGATTAGAATAAATTATTGTCCCAAAACGTCAATTTCTAGGTCATAATGGCCATAGAAATCTAATCAAAAATCTGCCTGAGAAAATCTAGGAAAAGTTTGTTAAATGTGTGATAAGATTGCTTGATGCATTATGAATGAGGGTAGGCAATGTTGAATTAACTGAGTAGAGGTTTGGGAGTTTAATGCAATCAATTTGGTCGTTGAATTTAGTTGATGTTGAATGAAAGGGTTAAGGTGAGTAAATTGTATTTTGGAGTAAAAAATGCTTAGAAGAGTTGTAAATTCTTTCTAAAGTGTATCAAAGAAACATACCAGAGAATTTGTCCCTAAACATGCATATTACATGATACATTTATAAATGTATTTATGATTGATTATTCATATGAAAATGCACATGAGTGATATATAAATGTATGTGATTGCATATAGAAGAACAAGTTGAGCGACTGCTTCCAGACATTGTGGGGACATCAAGGCAATAAGCTAAAGGGAGCATTAGTAAGTAACCTAAGATGGTCTGTCTCACATTAAATTATTGTTGTTCACATTCCGTATTGAATTATTATGTGAATGTAATTATGTTGATTTTGGACAATTGATTATTCGAGGAGTTCTATATTTAAGACTGTATTAGAAGTGCTACTTGAATCTGGATATGATTGATTATGTGTTCTCAACTTATATGTTGAATGCCAGACCAAGTCCGAAGATCATTGTGAATGTGAAAGCAGTGTATTGAATATAATGATTGGAAATGTGAAATGCATTTATTCCATAAATGCATGAAATATAAAGGCAGTTGTGACCGTAGTCGCTAATGAAAAAGAGCTTAAAGCTAGGACATCCGTGGTAAGAGCCTATGGCTCAATTTGTATGATAGAGCCCGGTATCCACAATGGATACATGACAGTACGATAGAACTCGATATCCACAATGGATACAAGATAGTATGATAGAGCCCGATATCCACAATGGATATAGGACGATGAAAAAGGAACTCGGTCAAAACAACGTAATTAAATAAAGTTAGGTCTTATAAACATTACATATAGATATGACATGAATAATAAATTGAATGATTGCAATGTTTCGATGACTTTTATTGTATGATATGTGTGATTGATTATCTATGATTGTAATTTTCTTGATTTTAATGCAATGATGAATTGTATGGATTTTGAAATGTGACAAATTGTGAACAAAGTGTTTCGTGATATCATATGATGATAATTGTGATGATGTGGATTATATGATAGCATGAATTGCTTTGTTGCATGACGAGAGTGAACCATCGAGGATGGTTACTTAATTGAGTTTGCAAAACTCAACTAAATTGCAATGTTAACATTTTTAGGTTTGAGAGAGCGACGACTTAGCTCCTAAGATTTCTTAGAAGAGTTTTTATTTCAAATTTTGGATAGAAGAACATGGATCGAAGGTCGGTCAGCTGGGACTAAAGGATTAGACTTAGTTTTTGTTAAATCCTCAAATAAGTATCATATTTTGAAGAAAAAGCTATGACTCTGATAGACTGATATTGTATAAATGTGAATGATGGATATGATACTAAATTGTAAATTATGGTTTGTGAAATGAAATGAAGAGATTTTGGATTTAGACATTGTGTTAATTGTGATTTTTAATTATGATGCCAAGCAATATATTGAAAGTGAGATAGTTAGCATGCCATTTCTATCGGGTATGTGCATATTCGTAGGAAAGGTGTACGTGTACATGTCAGATGGATGTGGGGTGCTACATTAATGATTAAAACACTCAACCTGTTTTGTCAGTTTAATAGGAAAATCCTTAAATTGTCCAACTTTTCGATTCAATTTTTGATTTTCTAGTTTGATTTACTTTAATAACTCTTGTTGTTAAAAACTAATTAATTTATTAATTAATCGTTCAATTTTTATTAATTAATAAGTTCTTATAAACTAAAATAAATCAATCAATTTTCATTTAATAATCTCTTTTTCAATTAAACTTCAAATTATTTGATAGGTAAGGACAATCTCTTTCAGTTATATTTTAAATTCTTTAATTTTATTCAATCTTTAGCTGATTTTATAAAGGTCTAATAATCGTTGAACCTTTTAATCCTTAAACCTCTGGTCTTACTAGTTTAACTTTCAGTTTGATTTTTAAAACATTACCTTGAGTTGATAGTCTTCTTAGTAAAAAGAAGGAAACATTATCTGATTACTATAAAGCATTGGAGATTTATAATTTAATCATACATTAGAAAGCAAGAATACATTGGTTGAAGAAGGGTGACTAGAACTCCAAGGTTTTCCATAGAACAGTCAATGCAAGGAAGAATCTCAATAGAATATCCTCTCTTTAGAGGCTTAATAGGGGAGGAGCTAACTCTTACAATGAGATTAGTAATGAGGTGTATAATTTCTTTAGAAAACTCCATCTACTAGCACCTCCTCACCTTATATTCTGAAAGACTTTATTAATCAATAATTCATAACATCTAAGATTGATAGATTGACCAAGTCTGTCTCAAGTGAGGAGGAAGATAATGCTTTCTTTCAACATTATCCAAGTAAATCACCAGGTCCTAATGAATTAAATGCTCTATAATTTTAAAAATCTTGCTCATAGATAAAAAAGGTAGTCAAGGATGAAATTAAAGAATATTTATAAAATGGAAAATGTTAAGGGAAGTTAATAGAACATTCATCACTCTTATGTTAAAAATATCTAATCCTTCTTCCATTTTGTATTTTTAACCTATATCACATTGCAACCACCATATACAAGATAATTTTTAACATACTTGCTACAAGGTTGAAAGTTGTGATAAGTAGGCTTATTATTGGAACATAAGGAGCATTTATGCATAATAGACTAATTAGACATTTCATACGTCTTGCATAAGATCTATTTAAATCTTACAGAAAAAGAATTTTTAGGTAATTGTGCAATTAAAGTGGATTATTAATTGGTCCTTATTGTTGAACATTTTAAAAGTTTTTAGGTTCCCAAACATTTTCACTGGATGGATTTAACAATGAATTACCACCATATCTTTTAATGTCCTTCTAAGTGGTTTTTGATAAGTGATATTTATTATACAATTGTCTACGTCATTTTATGTCTAAGTCATTTTATATGATAATGTGTATGATTAGTATACATACTAGGATGTTTAGCCTAAGTTTTTTGTTATTTTCATATAACATGCATATGTATGTGATTGTATATGATAAATTGCGTGTTAGGTTATAAATGAAGGTCTTTAAGCTTAGATTTAGCGTGCTTTTCATATGTTTTGATGTACATACATTTTGTATGGTTGTATGTTAATGTTTGGGCAAGATTTGGACCTTATTTTTGTTGATTATCAACTTACTTGCATATGGACTTATTGTAGGTATCAAAGGAGAAACAAAAGAAGGAAATAAGGTTGAAAAAAAAAAGGCCCTAATCCTAACTTCTTGGTCATGATTATGACCTAAGTAGAAGTTGGAATTTTCCAGCTTTCTAGCTGGCAATTCTAGCTTGATCCACTTACATCCTAATTCGATTTAAACACCCAAAGGGGTATAAAAATCCCATTTTTAAACCCTAAAAAATAAGGTCGTGTAGCACATCAAAAGGAAGAAGATAGGCATATTTTTTTAAGTGGAATCAAATGATTTCAAGAGATCTCAAAGCTGCCACACTAAGTTCTAACTTTGTTCAACTCATAAGCCTTCTATTCTCTCTTCTTTCATTTGTATTTGTTTAGTTATTGTATAGAGAAGATGTATCGAATTATTGTGAGGATGTTTTTGATGATTGTAATGGATTTCTAAGTAGATTTTATGTTTGTTCTGTTGTACCAAAATAAGTTCTCAAAACACCTAGGCTATCCTACTCGCAAGTATACAAAGTAATTGTAGTTTATTACCCAGGTTCATCTCTCAGGAAGGTGAAAATGGTTCACTCAAATTAATCTTGAATAAGAATAAAACAAATGCAATTTTAAACATTCAATCCTAATTTGTTGAGTAAAGGTAAAGAAAATTGCACAATTAGACTAAAAAGTAAAGTGATTTAACTGGAAGCTAAATGATTTTATCAACCGGTGTGGAAAACTCTTAAGAAATTAACTTCACTAATTTAATCTCCTATGCATGACTTAGGGGAATTAATTGGATAATTGTATTGCTAAAATTACCATTTGAGTTCTGAAATCAATTTAAATAATAAACAAAATCTAACTTTCGTATTCAACACGTTTATCATCTAAATCAATCGTGTAAACCTAATTAATAATTATCCGCTTAAGTTAATATATTTCTAATTCATAACCCAAGTGTTTATAGTTTATTGTTCTAATATTAAACTTCTTTTCTTGATCCTTCATTTAATATCTAAATGATGTGAAGTTTGGCCTTACTATTACATCCAATAAGCTTAGAAACTATAGAAAATAATAGGACAACAAAACAATAACTCAATTATACATAGTCGACTAAAATAGTTTCATTAATTCTCAAGAAAAAGAAATCAACCCATCATAGAATAAACAAGGTTCATCATCTTCATATACTTCAATCCCATCTTTATTAGTAACAAAGAAGTATTAAAGAAATAAACAAGTGAATAACCAAAATGAACTATCAAAGAGCAAATGGAGTAATAAGTTCAGATTCAATAATGCAACAGATGTAAAACAAAATGAGCAAACAAAGAGTGTTTGGATGAGGAAGTTGGTAGTGGGCTCCTGTAAATCTCAAGCTCGCTACATCGTCTCTCACCTTCTGCCTCTAGTTAATTCTCTCCCTAATAGTTAGGTGCTCACATTGCCTTTCACCTCTGCATTCTTTCTATCTATTATTTCCTTTCTTCCTCACCACTGATGGTCTTCTGTTTTCTTCACCACCAGCATTGTGCTTTTCTCTTTTTCTTAGCCTCGGTATCTTTGTTTGTGTTTGTCTCCAGCCTCTTTTACTCTTTCTATTTGTATTCCAAGTATAGGTTTACATTTTTTTAACCTAAATCAGATGATGTGTAATATTAAATCATTTAAAGAAATTTTTGTCACACCCGTGACTAGTGTGACTACTGTTGTCATAACCATGATGTAGGAGTCATGGTTATAACTCCCATTGTCACATTTGTGACTTCCACAGTTACAAGTGTGACTCCATTAACATGCTTGCATTAATTAATTAATGTTACACCATAGATAGACTATTCTCCGTATGCTTAGCCAAAATTAACAAGTAGTTCAACTCAAAGACCATTAACAAGTGTGATAGACACTCACTCCACTCTTGATCCTCTCATACATTCAAAGGTAGGATATATTCACTCATCATTCATTTCATGTAAGGAATCTGCCATAGGCTTGGTTACTAATCCAATCTCCACCACTCATATCAAACACAAACATCAATCCGAAGGTCTTCATTTTGGTTGTGTTAGGGCCAGGCTAAGGGTAGAAAAATGGAAAAACACAATTAAAACTACATAACAAATTGAGCATTTAAAATAATACAAAAAATGAGGCATAAAACACTCAATTCTTTCCTCTTATTTAATAAGGTTAGCACTCCCCTTTTTACATCTCTCCTCTTTCTTTTCATTTTTTGGTTGTCTTCTTTTTCCTCTATTTATTTTTCTATCTTTTTTTTCAATTATTTATTTACTTATGTATTTAAAAAAGGAAATCAAGAGAAGAAAAAATATAGAGTAGAGAGAATTGCTATAACCATGCCCATTCCTAACGCAATAGCTTACTATATGCTATGATCCCACACATTTATTCAAGCAATTACTTCCTAAACCCAGGAACTCCATTTCAAATGCTCAACTTGCCTTATATTAGATACCAAAAAATGATAAATAATTAAGGTAAAGGCTCATATTTTGGGTTTAAAGAAAGAAAAGGTTTTATGTTAAGCTCAAAGGGGCTCAATAAGGGTAACATTATTGTGGATTTTTAATCAAAAGGGGTAAATCCTAATTTCCTTCAAGATTTCAATGTTTGTAGAAGATTATGTGATCTCAACTAGTATTTGCAAGCATGTTCTAGAGTTCCTTAATTATGAAAGAACACTCTTAGCAAAGAATACTTAAATTTGGTAAATATTTCAAAGGGCTTAAATTCTTACCAAAGAAAAGTGACATTCATCTATTACAACAGACTAATGTCCTTTTAGTCGAAATCCAAGTTAATTAGTCTAAGTATGCAAGTATACTTATTCACTCATATTATGCATTTCTAATCCTTATCGAGCTTATTTCATAACCAAGCATCTCCAACTATTAAATGGAAAAATAGACACACAACACAAAATCAAAATTTTTTAATCAAATACTACTCCCCCCCACTTAAATATCACGCTATTCCTAATGTTTTAAGAAAATAAAAGAGGGATCTAAGATGCAAAATAACACAAACAAGGAAAAAAATAAAACTAAAAGAAATTAAGCTAACAAGCAATAAAAATAATAAAATGGGGAAGGATAAAAATACAATACAAAGGTGGGGCTGGTGGCTAGCTTGATGCGGTGTGGAGCATGATGTACTGCATCAAACAGTGGAGAACAGTTGTAAGGAGAACAAGTAGAAGAGACTAAAAATTAGGTCAGCATAAATAAAGCAAACAAACTGAGTTGAGATTCACTAAAAAGGAATAACAATCAAATAATTGAAAACAAAACATAAATTGTATTGGTTACCTCCTATTCAACGCTTCTTTAATGTCTTATAGTTAGACACCTCAATAATCGTGCTTAAGGTGGATCACTCAAACTGAGTGATTATACTTTCTTCTTCTCTTCAATGGGATATATTTTAAAGAATTTTCCAAATTGTCCCTCAGTTGCATCGTCTAGCGATTGGCAATACTCATCAATCTCTTTAACCAGGTCTGATTCCTTTTCTTCTTCTTGTAAAGAAAAATGGAAATCTGAAGCATTAATTTAATTAAAAAGAGAACATTCTTCATAAACAGTAGTACTAATGATAGGTTAAACATTAACAATTAAAAATTCTACTGTTTCTCCCAGAGCAATCATGGTCAATTTTTCGTTCTTCACATCAATCAAGGTATTGGTAGTGGCCATAAAAGGCCTCCTTAGAAGTATGGTGTGCCCTTTTCTTGCTCTTTTACTTCCCTTATTTCTAAGACAACAGAGTCTACAAGACATTCAATCCTCCTACCTTTACCAATATATCTTCTATTATTCCTTTTGGATAACAGGTTGACCTATCAACTAATTGCAAAAACGTGTTTGTAGGTTTCCACTATCCTAGATTCATTTTCATATAAATAGAGTAAGGCATAAGGTTTATGCTTGCTGCAAGGTCAAGTATACCCTTAACCTCATCACTATTACGTATTAATAGTCTCACAATAAAACTCCTTGTATCTTTCAATTTGAGGGATAACTACTATTGAAGGATCACATTTGCCACTTTTGAAACTATCACCTTCTCGTTTAGCTCAAACTTTCACTTTTTGGAGCTTAGTTCCTTAAAGAACTTCACATAAGCTGGAATGTTCTTTATCGCATCCAATAAAGTAAAATTAATATTAACCATATAAAAAATGTTATATAAATAAGAAAACTGCTCATCTTGTTTTGATCTTTAAAGTAGCTTGGATATGGAATTGGTGGTCTATAAGGATCAGTCGCCTTATGAAGTCTTGGTCATTTATTGCCGTTTATTGCATGCCTAAGATTTTCACCTTTCTGGACCTGACTTGAAGAGTTGTGCCTATTGCTTACCTCATACTGCTCACCTTTTTCCTTGATAAGGCTCTCCTCCTCTTGATTACCTACTTCAAATATATTAGAAGAAATCTCAACATGATTGATTATCAATCACCTTACCACTTCTTAGAATAGCTACTACTTGGGCTTGTTCGGGTTGACTGGTAACCTTCCCTTTTGATTGTTTTGCATTTGAGTAGCGAGTTGCCCTACTTGAGTCTCAATCCTCTTTACAGAAGCTTTTAAGGAGTCAAATATGTTATTGTTTGGTTATTGATTCTTAGTGGTTACTTGATTAAACACATTCAGACTCTCCTCCAAAGAAGGCTTTCTTGGTAGGTTCTGATTTGAGGATTTCCCTTAGAATTGATTTTTCTTCTGAAAATTATGATATTATTGTTGGGGCACTAGTGGATTGTTGGTCTTCCATGAAAAATTAGGATGGTTTCTCTAACCAGGGTAATAGATGTTCAAATATGGATCGTTTTACACCCTTAGTTGAAAAACCATTAAGTGAGTTTGTTTGTTCTTCCTCACCTGTAAAAGATTAAAAAAAACAAGAACAAATATTAGCTACATGACCATATGTTCCACATATACCACATACCTCCTGATTTGGAACATTCCGGGGTAGTCTCATGGTTAGCATTTTCTTGGTTTGTTGCTCAGCCAATTCATAGCCATTTCTTAGTTCTAGTTTACTTTTTGAACTCTAACTCTTCTCCCCGTCATGCTCTTTTATTGAGAATTGGCACCTAACATTTCAAAGATTTCATATGTCTCTTCAACAGTCTTCTCTCCTATAGCTCCTCTTGTTGTAATATCTACTACGTACTGAAACTATTGTGTTAATCAATCATAGAAGAATTGGTTCTATATGTGAAGTGGAAAATGATGGTGTGGACATTGTATTGCAAGAGTTTGAACCATTCCCACGCCTTATGGAATGGCTCTCCCTCCATCTGAGTGAAGGTAGCTATCTTTATCCACAACTTAGAGGTCTTTTGATGGGAACAAAATTTTCCCATGAATTTGTTATACACCTCCTCTCATGTGGTCAATAAATCAGATAGAATGGTCATCAATTTGTATAGGAAGCATCTCATTCTGAGTTGACCTTCTTTAAAGCCATCCAAAGGAAATGCTTGGAGAGTGGTATAGAATTCTCGAATCAAGTTTAAAAGGTCTTCATTGGGAACCCTATAGAAAAATGGCAGCATATTGTAGTGGATGCTTTTCAATTCATAGTTTTTGGATGCCTCTCTTAAATATATGCATAAAGTGGTAGTATCAAATATTGGTTTTCCATACTCCTTCATTACTGGCTGCCTTTCACCTATTTCTTGATTTTAAGGCTTGGGTTCTTTAAGATTGTCTTCAAAGTCCCTTTAAGGTCCTCTTATCTGATGCACGTTATCAATAAAGGGGTAAGTTCACTTTCCTAAGATCTCCTTCCTCGCATAAACCAAATAAGGACAACATTGAATTAATAAGAAAATTACTAAAACAAATAAACACAATAACACAAAAAAATGTATGCATGAATAGACAAAACAATGAACAAGACAGTCAAAATTAAATTAGGTGTAATCACTAAACACCTCCATAGCAGTGACATCAAAAACTTGTTGTGTCAAAATGAGTTCTAAAAATATCTAGGCTATCCTACTCACAAGTATACGACGTAATTGTAGTTGATTATCCAAGGTCATCTTAATAAGGTGAAATTGATTCACTCAAATTAATCTTGAATAAAAGTAAAAACAAATCAATCCTAAACATTCTATCCCGATTTTTTGAGTAAAAGATTTAAAGAAAATTACGCATTTAGACTAAAAAATAAACTAATTTAATTGGGAGCAAAACGATTTGATTAACCAGTGTGGAAAACTTAAGAAATTAACTTCACTAATTTAATCTCCTATTCATGACTAAGGGGAATTAATTGGATAATTATCTTGCTAAAATTACCAATTGATTTTTGAAATCAATTCAAATAATAAACTAAATCCAGCTTTCATATTTGACAAGTTTATCATCCAATTTAATTATTAAACCCAACTACTAATTACCCACTTAATATATTTCTAATTTATAACCCAAGTGTCTATAGTTTCGCGTTCTAATATTAAACTTCTTCTCTCGATCCTTTATTTAATACTTAAATGATGCAAAGATTGGCCTCACTATTACATCCAGTAAGTTTAGAAACTATAGTAAATAATAAGATAACAAAATAGTAACTCAATCATGGATAGTCGACTAAAATAGTTTCGCTAATTCTTAAGAAAAAGAAATCAACCCATCATGGAATAAACAAGGTTCATCATCTTCATATACTTTAATCCCATCTTTATCAGAAATAGAGAGGTATTAAATCAATAAACAAAGTGAATAACCAAAATGAACTATCAAAGAGCAAATAGAGTAATAAGTTCAAATTCAATAATGCAATAGATGTAAAACAAAATGAGCAAACAAAGAGTGTTCAAATGAGGGAGTTGGCAGTCGATCTCCTGCTAATCCCAAGCTCTTTGCATTGGCACTCGTCTTCTCCTTTTGGTTGATTATGACCTTGATAGTCAGGTGCTCACATTGTCTTCTATTGTCCCGACCTCTAGCATTGTGCTTTTCTCTTTTTCTTAGTCTCAGTCTCTCTGTCTATGTTTTCCTCTAGTCTCTCTTACTCTTTCTCTTTGTAGTATAAGTCTAGATTTAAGTTTTTTATGCCGTCAAAACCTACATCATATGACACATAATATTAAACCATTTAAAGAAAATTTTGTCACACCCATGACTATGGGAGCCATTGATGTGACTTCCCTTTTCACACCCGTGACTTCCACACTCACGAGTGTGGCTCTATTAACATGTATGCATTAATTAATTAATGTTTCACCATGCATAATTCAAATTCACATTCACATTCATTCTTTCATGCATAATTTTTCTTATTTCCATACAACATTCACAAGACACCCCATTCAGCATTAATGCAATATTAATTCTTTTTAACTCAATTCATTTTGAATTTGGATTAAAATATAAGAATTTGTAACCAAAATGAGGAGATGAAGGTAAGCAAAATCAATAGAAATTAGATACAACATGTTCTTACCATAACTATGTAAGAGATACAACATTTTCTTACCATAACTATGCAAGAGCTCACTTTGGTCTAATGTATGGTTTACTTTAATGCTTATAATGTTTGGACTTTATATGCCTTGCTTACATTGAGAAATAGCCTTGTAGGAAATGAGTTAAGATGTACCATGAGAGTGGACAACCTTGAGAGCATTTCATACATCAAGTTAACATGACATTTAGAGAGAGATCTTGGATTTTTTTGGATGGTTTTCTAATAGGTTACTTTATATCCACTTAATGGTTAAGTAAAGTGTGTAGGTTGAGAGATCACATACTAAATTTTAATTTTTATTTCGGGATAAATTGGCTCAAGCATTGAGATAGAAAGGGTTAATATATTATAACGCCTAAAACAAAGCATGATTACACTATTAAAGTGAGGGATTACATAGGGATTACATGGTATGGAGAGAATGATCCTAACCTTTATAATTTGATTCTATAAACCAAAACTATGTTCTTATTTTTGTGACATTTTGAAGTGTGTTTTCAAGCCTTTAAATTATGAAGTTTTGTAATTACAATCTATAATTATTTGGTTTACTCAAACAAACAACAATTTGAATTACAAGGTGACTAACTAATCCTTAAGGAAGCAATACCTTGCTATATTATTTCATATGAGTTGTATACTTGTAGTATAGTAACTTTAATTAATTTTAAAACTTTGAGCTGAACATAAAGAAGCTATCAAGTTTTTGGCACCGATGTTGGAGGTTGTGATCAGGTTAAGTTTTAATCTTATAAACCCTCAATATTCTGCAAGCACACAGTTCGTAGCGTAGTATTAAAGGTGTCGATCCCATGAGGAAGGAGAGTAGTCTAATCATAAAATCTAAGGCTAAAAAACTCTAAACCTGAAAATAAACAATGCCACAAAAAGTAAATACAAGAATTGAATTCAACCAATTAAATCAGAAGTTAAACATGAAGGAATTAACAATTGAGCAATAAGCAAGCACAATGGAAATCAATCAAAGAATTTACCAAGTTAAGAGAAATAGGATTTTACCTATCATTAATACTAACCTAACTGATTATGTGTTAATGGGGTACCGGTTTTAGATAATCCTAGGGCTGATTACTATCTCTCAAGTTATAACCATTAAACCCTAATTTATAAACCTTAATTGGATTATGAAAATTGTAATCTCTCAATTAACAAAAGACTCATAACCCTAATTGGATCTAAAGCACTGTAATAATTTAATTTGTAACTGCTTCTTCTTCCTCCTTCTTCCTTCTTCTCCTCTATTTCTTTTCCTCTTTCTCTCCTTAGCGTTTCCAAAAGCGGCTGAATGAAGACTCCCTCTTACAGTATTTTCTATTTAGGGTAACCTACAGTCTTTTTCAGGGTCTAAAAAGATCGCAAAGTCCCTCCAAAATTTGAGTTTGGAAGCGTCCCACATTTATCCTGATGCTAGCCACGATTGTGGCCTATATAACACGATCATGGCCCTTGAGCAAGCTCACTGTCACGATCGTGGCATGTATGCTACGATCATAGGTCAATCTTGGCCCTTCTATCATGATCGTGGCCTGCCTATTACGATCGTAGGCCTGTGTTATAGCCCAGGTTCCCTTTAAAACTCCTCTGTTCTTCGATATTGCCTAAAACACTAGCAATCACATCAAGATACGTCAAAAATATAATATTTAAGCTTAAAAGCTTATACTGACCCATAAAATACTTAAACATAAATAATTAACAAACTAACACAATTTTAACCTAAACACATACTTGATCGAATTAACGACTAAACACATATTAAACTATGCCCTAAAACATGATGCAATTTACACTTATCAATATCCCCGCACTTAAATGTTTGCTTGTCCTCAAGTAAACTAAATAAAAAATAACATAAAAACACAAAGCACACAATGCAATAATGAGGCAATGGCTTCAACTTCACGAAACAATTTTAACTCTAAACAAAACCATTCAAGTTGTTCCAAATTATTAACATGCAAAATCTGCGTCAAGGAACTCTAGACTAAATATACAAATTAATCAAAACTTAAATGTCAAGTTTATTCATCCGTTTCAATTGTATGCACACACTAATAATTATTTAGTCAGTTAAACTTTGTAACTAATCTTAAGTACATATTCATGAAAAGTTAAGTTACTTACAAGTTCAGTAGGTTTTTGTTTAAAAACATTTTTTATACTTTTTGTGGAAATGGACCTTGTCTTTTTACATAGAGGCAAACATTGTTTATGAATGTCGATCCATTTACTCAATTAAATCATGTTTTTTGTAAGTTTCTTGGTTGGAACGTCATTATAGCCTTTTGACACGAAGGCACAAATTATTGAAAAGCAAAAACAACAACAAGAACTAAATAGGTAAGAACACGAACTCATAGTGTTGAGGGGGGGATGGTGTCAGAGGTGGCAGTTGTATGCCTTGAGCTTCGAAGTATCAATGAATCTGGCGTATATCCTGGCTTTAATGTTGTTGTGTGCAGGCCATCTCCTTCATCATCCTAAAGTTTTCCACAAGTGTGTCTATAAGTGTTTGGATGTTGATGCAGATTGCATCGAGCACCTTCTTTCAACCAGGATCTTTTGTTTCTTCTTCCTCTTCAGACTCCTCACTAGTCGAGTCCTCTTCTAGCTACTAAGATGGCATTATGCTAGAACTCGCCTAACTGGCCTTGATCTTTATATGAGATTTTTAGTTGATGTCTCGAAGTTTCATGTTATGGGATTTAAGGATTTCAACACGCCACAAGTGATAGTGATTTTAGAAAATCAGGTTGGTAGACAGTTAGACCCCTACAATCCACACCATAGTACTCGACAATGGAATAAACCAAGTAACCCATACCCAAAATTGTTGCTCCTTTTACGTAGAGTTACAACAATAGTATTCACAACATGTGTGAAGGCGCACACTGAGATGCTGTGATCCATGCACCACAATAGAAAAAGTTCCTTCGTTGAGCACTTATTAGTTTCTGGTTTGTGAAAGACCATTTGACACATGAATTTATATAACAATAAGTGCTCATGGCTTCGTATAATGTTGTTGTGGGCATTCTTAGCATCTAACTTATCTAGCCTAGTGAGCTCATTTCAATAGCAGGAAGCATGAAAGTCATCGTGCTGATCCATAATGGAAGATTCGGAGAAACCAAAAATATCACACATAATTTTAAGGTTCAACTGATAAGTTTTTCCCCATAACCTAAAGCACATTTCCCTAGGGTAATTGATTTCAAACTGAAAGGAAGTAAAGAATTCGTGGTTGAGCTCCTCGTAAATAGGATATTGGAAGTGTATAAATTTGCTCCACTAAATTCTTTATGCTAAATTTTCAACCCTATCTCACAATTCTAGCCTATCTAGCATAGCAAAATTGAAGTATTTTGGGACTACTATCTTCTTAACACTAAGGGATTGGAATTATATGCCTTCCTCCTCTAAATAGATTAGTAAAGGTGTTCCCAAATTTGCTACCCTATTCTTTTGCCCGTGACTCGAGACTTGATTTCTTCCTAATGATTTGTTACACTTTACTAATTACTGAATGATCAACATAATGGACTACAAGTAGGCAGAAGTTAGAAAAGGGTGGAAGTTTGAAGGTTAGTTAGAGAGAAGGAAGAGCATTTGGAAGTTCTAAACTTAGAGAGATAAAGTTAAAATGAAAGTGAATAAAAAATGACGTTAGAAACGAATATATATGTGAAGGAAGGGTAAAATGGTAAAAAAATTAGGCTAACAGTCTCGTGGGAAGGATTTACCCTGCCGCAGGCCATGATTGTGGCCCTTGCTGATGATCATCGCGATCGTGGCTGTGGCCTTTCTTGCACTTCACTGACTTTTTATCTTTTCTCCTCACTTTACCTCCAAGATCCTTCCCTAACACATTATTTTCACAATGTACCTCATAACTCACCTTTATAGCTTCCCCAATTTGCATAATCCTCCATCCTTTCGAGATATTTATTGATTTCAAACTACTCCAATAACAAAATTCAAAACTACTAACACCAAATATGCTAATTTATGGTCATTAACTTGACCTTGCATCATTGGAAACTCAACAGGGATCAATTATGAGCGGCTTGTTTCCACCCTTTTTGTTCAACATTATAGCCCGTAAGTAAGCTACAAATTACAAAATGATCAGAAGAATAATATTGATAAAATTATGAAAACCAATTAAGCTCAGTAATGTCCTTTTTTTTAGCAAACTGTTAATAAAACAGGGAATAACAAAACACCCTTAATTTTTCATAGAATCCAGTAATTTTCACGATAAGAGGGTGAGTTGTTCTCGTCTTGGTTCTTTCTCATTCGCCCTTATCTCCTCTTCTTCTTTAGCTTTTTGAACAGAGACTTCCATTTCTTCTTAAAAATTGATTTCCATTGTCAACTGTTCTTCGCCGTCTTGTTCATTCAAAGATTCGAGCACATCAATTTTTTTGAACGAGTGGCCCTCCTTCGGATTCTTTAATACATCATTCATGTTAAATGTCACTTAAAAATCACTAATTTGAAAGATGAGGTTCTCTTTATGGACATCTACCTAAGTTTTTTCGATGTTCAAGCATGGCATGCCAAAATCTAGGGAATAATAGGGAGGGTTTTTATTCTTTTCTTCATCCTCTTTCTTCATCTCTTGGTCTTCTACAAGATGATTTTCCACTAGTTTTTCTTGCTCTTCCCCACTTCTAAGTGTGATAGTCTCATATTGCTCTCGTTGATGTAATTCCATATTGCTCAGAGAGTCTTCCACACTTCTCTTAAAAAATTCAAAGGAAAGTTGTCTCACTTGAATCTCCAGGTTGTGAATAGAAGAGGCATGATTTTTCGTTACTTGATCAAATTACTCTTCCAGTCTCTTCTGGGTCTTTTTCATAACTATTAGCTTATCTGTGATTTTTTCCAATTTGAAATCCCATGAACTGGACCCATCTTCCTGAAATTCTAATAGGTCTTGATGTCTCATATGAGGACTTACAATGTTAGACCAATAGAAATCTAGGTGGTTTTGCTACCCTGAAGTCTACATGTTCATATAAGGATGATGATTTCCCCAACTAAATTAGGGCTCAATGAAATCTGCAAGAGTCTTTTACTCCCTATAATATATATCCTCTATGATCATTCTTTTCATCTCTTCTTGATACCTAATTTTCTATATTCTTCACCATTTCCTTGTGATGTCCAAATTAATATGTTTTCAACCTTTTGTACAAAGTTCCTACATTTTTCTTCTTCTTGTGATTGGGTACCACAATCACAAAAGATAGTGAAATGCCTTAGACTACAAGAATTAAAATACTTCTACACCTACCCAGTAATGGTGTCAAAAACTTGATCAAGGTAAGTTTTAATCTTATACACCCTTAATATTCTGTAAGTGTAGGGTTCATAACATAGTATTAAAGGTGTCAATCCCTTGAAGAAGGAGAGTAGTGTAATCCTAAAATCAAAGGCCAGAAAAACTATAAAATTGAAAATAAACAATGCCACTGAAAGTAAATACGAGAATTGAACTCAACCAATCTAATCAGAAGTTAAAAACGAAGAAATTAACAAATAAGCAATGGTAAGTGTAAACTGAATCATGTTTTAGGGTATAGTTTGATATGTGTTTAGCCGTTAATTCAATCATTTAGTATGCGTTTAGGTTAGAATTGTGTTAGTTTGTTAATTATTTACGTTTTAAGTGTTTTATGGGTTAGTACAAGTCTTTGAGCTTAAATATTATGTTTTTTAGGTACCTTGATGAGTTCTCTAGTGTTTTAGGGTCAACATCAAAGAACGGAGGAGTTCTGGAGACATTCAGGTTGAAATAATGACCCACAATTGTGGCCTAACATGTTATGATCGTGACGGAACCTTCAGATTTGGCCTACAATCATGGCCTACATGCCACAATCGTGATAGAGGCCTAGGGAATGGCCCACAGCCGTGGCCTGCATGCCACGATTGTTGCAAAAGGCTTAAATGTGAGCCACGATCATGGTCTATAGGACCACGATCGTGGTGTACATTGGGAAGATGTGCAGACACAAATGAACGTCAAGTTTCGAGGGACTTTTTAGACCTTTCGGACCCCAAAAAAACCCTAGGATTACTCAAAACATAAGAGGATATAAAAAGAATGAAAAAGAGGTAGAGAAATGAATTTTTTGTATTAGCCACCTTAAGAAACCCTATAGAGAGATAATCGAGAGATAAAGGAAGAGGAGAAGGAAGAGAGAAGAGGAGAAGAAGCTGACTCAAAGTACTTATCAGATTAGGAGGTTTCCTGACGTCGCTATCTCCCGTCATCCATTTTAGATTGTATTCTTTTCAATTTTATTATTGTATAGAATTGGATTGAATAGTTGATGATAAGATCTAGAATGTCGACGATGCTCTATACTCACCTTCGGAATTTTATTCTTGAATTAATGAGAATCTAATTATTTATGTGTTTATTGGGTATTGTTATGGTTTGATTTTGCTATTGCATAATTAAATAATAAATTGAAAGGGTGAATCGAATGAAAAATGATTAAATCGTACTAACAAGAGTTAGGTGATTTAATAGAAACCAGAATTAAATCAAATCGATAATTTGTATAAAGAGAGATCATATATAGGATTCCATAGTTTAGTAGAGAACTTCAAAACTAATTAGGGTTTTGGATAGGTTTTGAATTGAGAGATTGCAACCTCCACAAATTGATTAGGGTTTATGATTTAGGGTTAATGGTTATAACTCAAAAGAGAGTAATTGACCCTAGGATAGTCTCGAACCAACAATCTAATAATTCATAATCAGTTAGGTTAGCGTTAAGGATAGGTAAAATTCCCTTTCTCTTAATTGGTAATTTCCTTCAGTTGATTCTTAGGTGTGTTGCAAATTGTTTAATAATTATTATTTTCGTGTTTGATTCTTAATTTGATTGATTAAATTAAATTCTCGTATTAGTTTCATTGCATCTTAAATTTCTATTATTTAGTTCTGGCCTTAGATTTTAGGAATAGATTAGTTCCCTCCTCGTGGGATCAACACCTTTGATATTACGCTAACGAACTGTGTGCTTGCGAATTATTGAGGATAATTAAAGCTTACGCTTAACCAAACCCCAATAAAGCAACAAGCAAGCATAATGGAAATTAACCAAAGAATTTACCAAGTTATAAGAAAGGAGATTTTACCTATCATTAATACTATCCTAGCCGATTATGTGTTAATAGGGTGTCAGTTCTAAACAATCCTAAGGCTGATTACTCTCTGTCAAATTATAACCATTAAACCCTAATTTATAAACTCTAATTGGATTATGGAATTTGTAATCTCTCAATTTCACAACGTTAATTAGATCTAAAGCACTCTAATAAACTATCGGGTCTCATACAGGATCTCTCTCCGCACAATTGTTGATATGATTAATTACAGGTTCTATTGAATCACTTAATTCTCATTAATCCGATTCAATTGTTTTAATCTGGTTCACCCTTTCAGTTTATTACGAAATTATGCAAGAAATGAAACAAATCACAATACCCAATTCAAATAACACAAAATCAACTCAGATAACATTAATTCAAAATAAAACCCCAAAAGAGGGTTAAAACATCATCATCATTCTACCATCTATCATCACACAATCCATCCTAACTTTATACATGAACAAAATTGAAACGAAAAGGAAATAGAAACTTAGAATGGACGATCTGGGAAGGCAGTATCATTGAAAACACCCCTAATCTTAGAAGCACGTCGAGACCGCTTCCTCTTCCTCCTTCTTCCTCTTCCTCCTCTCTTCCTCTTCCTCCTTCTCTCCTTACGGCTTCCAAAAACGGCTAAATGAAGACTTCCTCTTTAACTTACATTATGTTCTTCTTATAAGGTTTTCTATTTAAGGTAACCTAGGATCTTTTTTGGGGTCCGAAAAGATCAAAAAGTTCCTCGAAAACTTGAGTCTGGAAGTGTCCCCGCATTTTTCCTAATGTTGGCCACGATCGTGGCCCCCAAGTAAACTCCAATCATAGTGTTTTTCTCATGATCGTGACTGTCTGCAGCGATCATGGGCTTGTGTTATGGCTCATTTCCCTCCTAAATTCCTTGTTCCTTCGGTATTGACCTTGAAACACTAACAAACACATCAAGGTACCTCAAAAACATAATATTTAAGCTCAAAAGCTTATACTAACCTATAAAACACTTGAAACACAAATAATTAATAAAATAACACAATTAAATCCTAAACACACTCTAAATGATCAAATTAATAGCTAAAAACATATTAAACTATGCCCTATAATACGATGCTATTTACACTTATCGAGTTGCGCCTAACATCAAGTGTGATTTGAATTATTTTGATTTAAGCTCTCTTTTTATTTTTATTTGATACTTTTTTTCTTATGTGTAACAGGTGTGTGGACATAAAAAGTTCCAGAAGCATTAGTAGATTAAGCAAACTTGACATCACCAAACTTGAAAGGGAATTAAGAAAAGAAAAGGTCAAGATGAAACAAGAAAGATAATGGTAGATCAAAGCGATCAAGGTGGTGACCAAAGAACATTATTGGATTTTATGCGACTCGAGTTCAATTTGAACCAACAGGGGATCACCAGGCCACCTATTAATGTAAACAATTTTGAAATCAAGCCTGCTTTATTGAATATTTTGCAAATTAGTGTCTAATTATATGGTTTACTACATGAGAATCCAAATGCTCACCTTGCTAATCTTTTATAAATTTACAATACATTTAGGTATAATGGATTATTTGAGGGGGTAGCAAGGATGGGGCTCTTTCCCTTCACATTGAATGATTGAGAAAAGGCATGGCTAAATTCTCTTAATTTGAAGTATGTAACTACATGGAACCAGTTAAATATTTTCCATTAACAATGACGACCCAGATTGTCAGGAAGATAACAACCTTGCAGCAATATGATGGAGAATACCTTTACAAGGCACGAGAGAGATTCAAAGAGCTACAAAGAAGTTTTCCTCATCACAACCTACTAAGAGAGCTATAATTGCAGACATTTTATAATGGAGTTAATGCAGTGACTAGGAGGACAATTAATGCAGGAGCCAGAGGCTCGTTGATGAGAAAAGCTACCGATGCTACATACGATCTAATTAAAGATATGGCCACTAACAACTGTTCGTGGTCAACTAAAAGAAGTAGATCATACAATGTGAAAGGAAAAAAAGGAAGCAAGGCAATAGAGTCAGCTTTGGCCATAAAGGTGTAGATAGCGACATTCACCATAAAGCTAAGCAACATCAATGCCTTATCTAATTCGGTAAGCTCAATGCACTAGTTTATGAAATATATGGATTATATGACTATAAATCAACAGAATGTTATTTGATCAAAAATTACAAAAAGGAACGAGGAAGTTATTTTGGTATGCCACAATAGTTAGGTAACAATCCTTTCTCGAATACTTATAACTCTGGGTGGAAAAATTACCTAAATTTTTTCCTAGAATAACAATGTAGGTGAAAATTTAAGACCACAAAGGTCGTTAGGATTCCAAGATAGGTTAGGAAATTAGGAGTTAAAGTACAAAAGTCTCACATTAAAAAATGGGATTTTCAGAATAATGGATGAGATAGGCTTTGTAGGCTCTAAGGTTAACAGTATGGATGAGGAATAGAAGAACACACAAGCAAGGACTAACTTGATGCTCAAGAATCATACGTCTTCAATTCACAACCTAGAGGTATAAGTGGACCAGCTTGCAACCACATTGATAGTAAGAAATTTAGGTAACCTTCCCAGTGCTATAGAATCTAACCCAATAGAGCAAGTGAAAGCAATGTATTTAAGAAGTGAGAAGGAGCTGGCAGAACTAGTTTAGAAGGAAACCAATGATCAAGTTGATACAAGTCAAAAGAAAGGAAAACAGAAGGAAATAGAAGAGGAGGATCCCCTTACATTCCACCTTCACCATTCACACTAAGTGTTGGACCCCGATTTCTTCTTCAATATGTTTGGGATTAATTTTATTATTTTGTTGTGATTAGGCTTTAATTTTAA
>JAOTAY010000008.1:28356095-28366349 GCA_025629805.1 Erythroxylum baracoense | reverse complement strand
TATATCATCAATCAAATTTATGTTTAAAAAATTAAATGTATACTATTACATTAATAGTTGTTTAAATTATGCATTAATTATAACATCATCAAATAAAATTTATTGATAGTATTGACGGTATATTATTAAAAAAAATTTCTGATTTATTTACCGACGGACATCAGAGGATCCGTCGGTAAAATTAGAATCATTACCGACGGAAGAAGACTGACTGTCGGCAACAGACGGAATAACCACTTCTGTCCGTAAACTCACCGACGAAAACGAATCACCGTCAGTAATGTTTGAACAATCTTATTGACAGAAAAGCGTAAACTGTCGGTAAATTTACGGACGAAATAACCAACCATAAGCCATTGGTAATCACAGACGGAATAACCAACCCTAAACTATCGGTAATCACAGACGAAATAACTGACGGCTAACCAACAGTAAGCCGTCGGTAATTACAGACGGAATAACCAACCGTAGCTGTCGGTAATCACAGATGGAATAACCAATTCTATCTGTAAGCTCACCGATGGAAAAAAACATAACCTTCGGTAATGTTTGAACAATCTTACTGACAGAAAGGCGTAAACTGTCGATACATTTACCGATAGAAGGGCATGTTCTGTTAGGAAATATAATGATGGTCAAGAGTCCATCAGTAAATTTACCAACAGTACATTTACCAATAGAACATGACTTTCTGTCGGTAATTATTAGCTATGGCCATTTCTACGACGCCTTTGTCCGTCAGTAATGTCCGTCGCTAATATTACTAACCGATGGAATGTTAATGTTTTCCGTCAGTAATGTCCGACGCAAAACGAAAATTTTCTTGTAGTGTATAAAAGCATAGTTTGTGACATGTTTTGAATCATGCATTGTGGTTAGAGAAATTTATTCCAATACTTAAAATTGCCAACATCATTACCATGTCACTAAAAATTTATTATGATCATTCTTCGAGAATGACAAATATTCAAATGGTACCAAACATATGAAATTTAAGTATTTTGCTGTTAAGAAGTTTGTAAAAAAAGTGTTTATTGAGTATGTTACTACTAATATAATGATAATAAATTCATTAACTAAGGGTTTATAACCAAAGACATTTAAGGAACGTACAAGTAAAATGGGTCTTAGTTATACTATCAAATTTTACGAGGATTTTAGCACTCTGAGCTCATTATGTTTTTCTAATTTTACAGCGATGATTTCTTGTTTTAATCTCATTATGTGTTTCTAATTTTAGTGTGATGATTTCTTGTTTTATAATAATGTACATTTTTATGTTTTAATATTTTAATAGTATAGTCTACGAGACATAATTATAGACCATGATTAAAATTATTTATATCATTATTTGGAGACGTAGTATAGTGAGAAACAAATGTTGTAGTGTATGGAAGCTATAATGTAGTATAAGTAATTTATAATTGCTATAACTCACACTTGTTATTTTATTTTAAAGAGTTACTTATGTTGACCTTTCAATATTTATTTGTATGCAATTAAAGTTATGTTTTTTAATTTTAAGATTATTTTATGATTAGTCCAAATAGCATAATGCTAGAATATGACGTAATACTAGGCTAACTAATAATTTAAGTTTAGATTTAATTAATAATGAATTAGTTAAATAATTATGATTGTTGACCCGATTATATCATAAATGCATTATAAAAAATATATATTAGTTTTCCGCTATCCATTAAAATTAGGGGCTACATGTCAATTTCATCAAATTTTTTGGATATGTATTTATCAAATTCTTTATATTGTAAGGATTATATGTTTTGAATTTTCTGACTAAACTTTATTCACCTATAAAGTAAGTATAATATTCCAAGCCGCGTGCTTGTACTGATAATATTCCGACACATGGAACAAGCAGTTATAGCGAAGGTGATGAGTAAGCTACAGCCTACATTTAGTAGCGTTTTGTCTTCCATCATAATCTATTTAACATAATTTACCGGGAACTTTTATTAGACTAGACTATTCCTTTTGATTAATTAATTACCCGAGTTGTTTGTTGATCATGTCAAACGAAGTATCCTTACCTTACTAAACTAAAGGCGAACCACCCTCTATTTTGGGAAAGAAATGGACCATGGATACTGATACCTCCGACTCGGAGTGACCCTCTCCTCACAATCTCCATCCGTTTGCCTCCTTGCTTGATGAAAAGAAAAGCAGAACAGCTCAACCAAATCAATTCAACATCAGATGGCCAGTAACTCTTCCCCTAAGAATCGTTACACGTTGACGACCTCCCTGTTCCTTGTCATCTTCCTTTTAACCATTTTCCTCTTCAGCAAACGGGCTCTGGAGCCCGCTCTCGTTATTTACAGAGACTTCTTTCCACTCTCTAGTGTCCATTTATCATTGCTCGATTCCGCTACTCCTCCTCAATCGTCGTCTGATGAGATGGAAGGAGCAGAGTCGTTGAGAAACCAGCTGAAGTCTTCGATCTCTGAAGCTCAAGCAGTGGTGTCGAAGGATGGTCTTGGTTACGTTGATGGAAAGCTGTCTCCAGACAACGTAAAGGGCTCAGATTCTGATCTGGACCCTGTTGGACCTACTGTTGCTGATGGGGATGGTAGTTTGACGAAGAGTACTCGAGAAAGTGGTATAAATGACCCAGATTCTGCTGAACCTGTTGCTGCGAAGGTTGATACTGGGAGTGATCATTTGATGCAGAGCCGTGACGAGCGTGAAACCAACACTGGCCTACATTCTGCTAAAGCTGTTGCAGCAACGGTCCATGTTGTGGATGATAAGTTGACGAAAAGCGTGAAAGAGTGTGATTTGTACGTGGGAACTTGGGTGAGAGATGACGGGTACCCAATTTATAAACCCGGCTCATGTCCGTATGTGGACGAGGCTTTTGACTGCCAAAGCAATGGAAGGCGTGACTCCGACTATTTAAAATGGCGTTGGAAGCCCGACGGTTGTGATCTTCCCAGGTGTGTCTTCTTTTGTCGAATTTGTTTTATTTGTCTGGCCATAATTGTGCTGCTTACATTCTTTTAATGGTTTGCTTTCTTGGTCTGATCCTACGGGTTTAATCTTATTTAACTTGATTACCTTTATTGGGAGGACATTGAGCTTCATTATTTAAACAGATGTTGATTTGGGAAGCTATCCCAGTCCGAGCAGTTTGCTGGTATTGCTGTATTCATAACATAGTTGTCCAAATAGGGTCCTTAATCTAATCTATGCAATGAGATATTTGTCGGTCTCCTGATGTATTGTTCCGAGTTTGGCTACTAAGTTAAAACATACGTCTATCTGTTTATAGCTTGTCAGTCGATGTTTGAGAAAATATGGAATTAAGCTATTATAAGATTATTGTAAAATTATACTAGTTCAATGTGTAAGTGATATCAGTTGACACCACATAGTACATCATACTATTTGATAAAATCACCATCAATACTTCAGCACGTTATTTGAATTCTAGGTCCTTGAGTGCATAACATTTTAACTTGTTTATTCTTCTTCCTCATCCTCCCTTGTATCTGCAGCAGACCAAATTCTTTGAAGACCTATTCCCTAATGTCAATCTATCATAGCTTTATGCATATACTACCATGTAGACCTTTTGATTTCTTGATAACCGGGGACCATTTTTAGGTGAAACAAATATCTTAATCTAGTGCCATAATCCTGATTTCTTCTGTTTCAAATATTAGTGGTCTCAATGACATAAATGAGACCTTGTAAACTTGCTGTGGATTCCTAGATTTTAGAAAGGAAGCGATGGTATATCTAAGTGGTTGAGGATTTGAAACAAAAAGAAGAATTGGATATCAAATATTGAGCTGCATAAGAGCAAAAAAAGAGCAGCTTTGTGGAACTTGGTTATCACAGTAATATATATAAGTTCTAATACTTCAAATGTCTATGAAATGCAACTGGAAAATATCACTCTTGTAGTGTATTTGATAAAACTGTTAACTTCAAGGACCTCAACTGTGCCTTATTAGGGCCCCTGGCTTAACTTCAACAAGAATGGGAGATATTCAAAGACTGAAACCAAGAGAGAAAACTATAGCAGAAAACTTTGACCATCTTATTTTGCAACAAGACATAGCTAGTACATGGAAGAATATGAGAATTCCCGCAATATTTGTGGGATAATATCACACTCCATTGATCTCCTGCAATTTTTGTGGGCATTGCAGCTTCACAAAGCAGTTAGTTCATGAGTTCTTGTTTAGAAAGTGTATTTGTCGCCAGCTTGCAGCAATATATAGTTGACACATACAACCAAGCTAATGCACGGCCTATTGCGGTATGATCTTTCTTCTAGAATCTACTGCTACAATTAAAATAACATAGCCGAAAAGGAAAAATGTTCGGTATATCCTTTTTCCTTATTGTGACGAGATGGATAACTTGCATATGAACTAATTACGAGGACTGCCTTCTTTATTTCAAATCACTGTTTGCACACAACACTATAACATATCATGTGTCATCTTTTTGATAATATCTTACAGTTGGTTAAAAGATTTTAACTTATTCTCCCTTGATTGCAGAATTTCCAAAGTTGAATAACTTTTGGTTCTTATTCTGCACCATACATGTTCTTGTCTCGTTCTCTGATAGTTCAAACAGCACAATTATGATGCAAAAGAACTTAAAGTCTATAAGAGAAATAAAAGAGGAAAGATTAATCAATCCCAAGCTTTAATTTGGTGGGATGAAGATTGGGAATTGAATTGAAATTGAAGATAAAGGCTGAAATTCAGATAGCATTAGGATTCCTTATTAGATAGGAGGTAGTAGTATTATATTATTCTATTTTAGATATGTTATCCTTGTTGAATAGGACTTATAGAAGTTCTATTATATTAGGATTTAAATTAGAAATCCTTTTTCTACTAGAATAAGGATTCTAAGAATTCTATATATTCATCAATAAGAAGCAATCTGGAATTTTTCTATAACTTGAGAGTTTTCAATTAGAAGGTGTGATGCTTTCTTCTAGGAGTGATCCTTAGACTCTAGGAGTGATTCCTAGACCCTAGGAGTGATTCCTAGTTTCCTACCTTCCATTCTTTGTGTTCTTTCCTAAAATTCCAGCAACCCTAACTCAAATTCCAGCCCTCTTAAACCTACATTCTAGCCATCTCAAACCTATATTCCAACCATCTTAAACCCTAAAATCCTAAGCCTAAAATTCCAGCAATCAAACCTTAAATTCCCAGCTTTACAAAATCTGAAAATTCTGCACTCCTAGCCAAAATTCAACCTTGAAACCTAATATTCCAGCAGCCTAATATCATTCACACTTCCAAATTTTGTGCTTTTAACTACTAGTTCATAATTCCTCTATTTGTCCTACATCAAACTCCTTCGCTCATAAAACCTGGAAATTGGATGAATGTTAGTATCTTCATATGTGAGAGGGATGGGTGTGGTTACACATTCTTTTTCAGAGATGTTGTTTTATAGATTAAATGAGTAATCATAGAAATTAGGAACTAGGTGAGGGATGAAATTTAGATGAAAGTAGTTTTGGAACATAGCCACTCACATTGAAAGTCAATAAATTCCACTAATGGATGCTTTTCATGCACACATTTGATTACGTGCATGTCTAATATGTGGGCTAAAGCTGGAGCATTCAAGCTACTAGGAGAAATTTTGCTTCCATTGAGGAATTTACTGAACACAGTGATGAAAATCTCAACTGGAGTCATTTTGCTTTTTATTGCTTGACATTATTTATCAGGAATGCGCTTTTTCTGCATTCACGTTTCACTTGTAGGTTTAATGCAACAGACTTCTTGAGAAGACTACGTGGTAAGAGGCTTATGTTGGTTGGTGATTCCATGAACCGAAACCAATTTGAATCATTGCTATGTCTCCTTCGTGAAGGCTTGCATGATAAGAGAAGAATGTATGAGGTCCATGGTCATAAGATAACCAAAGGCAGAGGCTATTACATCTTCAAATTTATGGTAATAAAAGTTTATGTTTGTCATTCTCCTTGATATGCCTCCTGTTTTTATGTGATTCACCAGATGTTCAAATTTAGAAGTCCTACTGTTTATCCTTGAATAGAAAAAATGAAAATCATCTAAAATGTGCATTTTTATAGCTGATTCTTCTTCACTAATGCTTTTTCTTAACCTCAAATTACTGGATATGAATCTTAGTAAATGTCAGTTACTTGTTACTTACGTATGCATGATAGATTTAACTGAACTTATTTACATATTGGATTAGAAAAATAAAAGTGAAAACAATTGATGCTTGAAAGTTATTGTCAGGATTATGACTGCACTGTGGAATTTGTGAGGTCACATTTCCTTGTGAGGGAAGGTCTTCGTATTAATGCACAAGGAAACTCAAATCCAACATTATCAATAGACCGAATTGACAAGACTTCTAGCCGATGGAAGCGAGCTAACATTCTTGTTTTTAATACTGGGCATTGGTGGACTCATGGAAAGACTGCTCGTGGGTAATGTTTCTTGCTTTTTGAAATGTTTTGCATTTCTTCTGTGCAAGGAATTCTCTTGAATGAATCTTGCTTTCGTGTATTCCTCCATCATTTGGGCTTAAAACCTCCTTTTTGATGGGTCTCACTCTTGTACTTCCACTCTCTCCATCTTCTAGAGGTGGATTGTCCTGTACATAGCCATATCTTTAAAATCCAAATATATGACATGAAGAAGATTATGTTACTATTTTCATTCTAAAATTTTGGGTTGTCACATTTTTAGGCTGTTTGGACCCATATGACTTGCTATTCCTAATGAATGCACATAAGAGGGAAATGGTCAATTTTTAGCCTTTGGATTTTGATATGGATGCATTGTGGGAAGAACCTATGAGGCAGATAACAACTGCTTGCAAAGAGGAGTGTTTTATTAGGAGTCTATAGAGGAGTATTTTATTTTTAGTAGGAGTCTATTATTTTCCTATTATTTCTTCACTAGTTTCTGATATAGTTATGTTAATAAAAACAGTTTGAATAGGAGTTTTTCTAAGAATCCTAAAACAACTTGAACAGGAGTCTTTCTATGAGTCCTAGTTTAGGTTGAACTTTTATGTTTCTTTACCTATATAAAGCTATTACATTGTGAAATAAAGGAAGCAACAAGTTATCATAAAAATTAGCTTAGAAGTAGAATAATTTAGTCCAATCTCAGCATGCCTTGTCCTTGATAAGTGCTGCCAGTTTTCATCATCAAAAATAGTTTCTGCAAGGAAGGGAACCAATGTAAATAAGGAAAAAGATATTAACTTTCCTGAGAATCGTCTTGGACTCTATCCCAACCACGAGCACACAACAGATTTGCTCTGAGAATGGATGGTTTTTGTAAACATTTTTGGAAGGAACTTATTTTTTAATGGTAACAGAAAAAGAAATCATCAAGGTCTTTCTGCATAATCAGAACAGAAATAGCAGTAGCAAAATAACAATTCCAGACCACGCCAAATGCAGAAAACTTTGCTTTTATTCCCTCATTCCTGGTGCAGATAAGTTAGTTCATAAGAAATTGGCCGATACCGCATGACTAAATTTAACAAGAAAACCTTGCTATTTCTCTTCATTTTGTTTATGCACTTCCATATGTATCAAACAATATTGTGATATGTGTCTGTGCCTGTTGCAGGAAAAATTACTATAAAGAAGGTGATTATCTATATCCACAGTTTGATGCGGTAGAGGCTTACAGAAGGGCTTTGAGGACTTGGGCAAAGTGGATTGATGACAATGTGAATTCGACAAAACAATTAGTCTTCTATCGTGGATACTCCTCTGCCCATTTCAGGTACTCTCAGTGCCCTTCAGCTCTACTGCTTTGGATTGAAGAATAAAATAATGGTGAAGTTTCTTTGTTTCCGTTGCTGTAAATTTCAACGAACAGAGGTGGGGATTGGGATTCAGGAGGGTCATGTAATGGGGAAGGCGAGCCGGTACTGGGTGGGGCTATACTGAACAACTATCCTTTGAAAATGAAAATAGTAGAGGAGGCAATCCAGGGAATGAGAACACCCGTGAAACTATTGAACGTGACAAGATTAACCAACTTTCGAAAGGACGGACATCCATCAATCTATGGCAAGAATTTGACTGCTGGGAGAAGGGTCTCATCTAGGCGACAAGACTGCAGCCATTGGTGTCTTCCTGGGGTCCCTGATGCATGGAATGAGTTGATATATGCCTCTCTAGTTTTTCAAAAGAAAGAGTCATATAGTTGAAACATTGATTTTCCATCCTTATCTGTTTGCGTGGAAATGTACTATTATTCATTCCTTTTTTAACCCTTTTCTTCGGGCATTAGGAATAACTATTTATTCTTTGGGCTAACAACAAATCCATAACACAGAATATTCTCAATGTGTTATAATATTCGCAATTCAAAGAAGTATATGGGTTCACGAGGGGAAAGAAGTTCAAGACTTAATAGCTTCTTGGCGTAAATCTTGTGATAACACAGTCCAATTGATGTATTAATTATATTTGTATGTTTTCGACTATGTCTTATGAAGTAAATGAATTTATACCGAAACATGTTTGTTTTGTTACATGGGAAACATTGAGAAGTATGATTATAAATATATGTAGCAAGAACAGACAAGTTTAATGTGTTTGTCTAGATTCTATTATGTAAAATTGATAATAAATATAGTAAAAAGGAGCGGAGCGGAACATTTTTGTTTAATAAATTAGATACATAAATATAGTAAAGAGTAGACCAGGATAATTATAGGAGTTAAAATATTATATTAGTGAAAATAAGTATATGCACGTACGTATTGTTGAACTAATTGTTTAAAATCCCTCTTAGCAAGGGTGAAGAGCCTTTTTACTTGGTGACTTGGATTAAAGTGTCCTTGGAAGTGATGTTAGCAAGTGATTCTTGGGCTATCAAAATGGAGTCCTATTTGCAAGCTATTAGTTTATGGGAGGTTATTGAAAGTGAGTTTAAGCCTATACCTCTTTCGCAAAATCTAACCCTACACGGGGTTAGCCTAGTGGTAGGAAGGGGGAGAGGATTGTGTGAAAGGTTGTGGGTTCAAACAGGAGGAGGAGCAGCCTTTGTTAAGGTGATGTAATCCCTTTAGTAGTGGCCCATCTCTTGGAGCAGGTACCCCTACTACTGTTTAGGATCAGACCCGGGTTTACCTATCTATGAGTCTAAGTGGGTAGCTCATAGGTCCCAGGATTAGTTGGGCGAAGCCTAGAACCTGAGTTATCAAAAAAAAAAAAGAAGAATGAAGAAAGGACAAAGAAACCAAAAGCTCCATCTTGCCTCCATTTGGCCGTGATGGAAGGAATTTTCACGAGTATAATAGCATATGAATCTCCTAAAGAAGTATGGGAGAAACAAAAAAAGAATTTGACGGTAATACTTAAATAAAATGGTGCAAATTTTGAATCTCAAAAGGGAATCTGAGTTGTCAAAAATGAAGAATTCTGAAGGTGTCAAGAATATGGGAGCAAACTTATGTCCTTTGTCAATCAAATCAAGTTACTTAGTGAAGAATTTCCTACTCAAAAGGTTGTATACAAGCTTCTTGTGACGCTTCTCGAAAGGTACGATTAAAAAATTTCATCACTTAAAGTTACTAAAGATCTATCAAATATATCCTTTGCAGAGTTACTAAAAGTTCTTCAAGTTGTGAATCAAAGAAGAATAATGAGGGATAGAGAAAATGGTGATAAGGTCGAAGGAGCATATGTTGGCCCCCAGATTTTTTTCTCTAGTTAAGCATGAATTAAATGAATTATAAGATCATGATAGAATTATTATTGGAGTTTAATTATTTATTCCAATGTTAGTAGGATTTTGTTACATTAGTTAAGTAAATTAAAGTAGTAAGAGTGTGTGACGGCAATTTTGGCATGTCACTATGTTTAAGAAAGCCAAGAAGCATTAAAGGAAGGGTAAGGTGGACTTTTAACTTTCATTAAGGGTAGAATGGGAAAAGTAAGTGTTGTCTTGGTTATTAGAAGAAGCAAAAATGAAAATTTAAGGAAAGAAAGAAGAGAGAAACGAAATAAGGAGAGAGAAGTGAGAAAGAGTCATTCATGAGAGAAAAGAAAGAAGAAGCAAGTTAGGTTTCATCTTTTTTTAGTCTTCAATAGTGATTTTGAGGTTCTTCAAGAAGAGAAAAAGAAAGAGGAAGATAAGAGCTTTCTTTTGAGCCAAAAATTTCATTATTTGGTGAAGATTCAAGGTAAGAGCAATTTTAATCTTTTGGATTTTTGTAAGGGTTTTGGTTCATGAAGCT
>JAOTAY010000008.1:28322990-28339707 GCA_025629805.1 Erythroxylum baracoense | reverse complement strand
CATATATGAATGCATGCATATGTCACTATTCATTTATACACTCCTATTCATGGCAATTGGTGAGGGGATGTTACAGTAGCTCTTTGTAATAGTGTATGTCAGTGACTCAAGTGACACTAGAAGCATATTCATGTATGTTACATAAAACCTAATTCAAGACATAAAAGAGGAGGAGACATAGTTGTGTTTATTGGTAGGTGCAAAAACACTAAAAAGGGGAAAATAAAACAAAATGAGAGTAAGTAGTTTTTGATTCCCATCCGTGCTTGATTGATTTTAGGATTGGGTTATTAGTTTGATGATTTGGGCATCATCTTTAGTTTCTATATTGAATCTTTATGAGACAATTTGTTGTTGTGGGGTGAGAGATTAAATCTTTTAAATCCTCATTTGTGATTAGTCAATTTGCTTGTGACTCGTAATTTTTTCCTTTACTCCGAAGGGTTTTTCATGTAGATCTCTATGTTTGTTCTTTATTGAGTTTTTGTATTCTCATATTGATATTGTCTGATTAAACTTGATTAGAGTGGGTTAATGTTGCTATTAAGTTGACCTCTTAGAGAGTTGTGTTTTGATTGTGTCTTTCTTTTGTCTTCTAACAATAATAACAACAACAACTAAGGAACTTTAGATTCTTAAGAAATGATATATTGATTTTGAGTGTTTATGGTTATGTCACAAATAATGCAAAGATAGTATATGTAGATGTTTATAGCCGATTTGTTGAAATGGGCATCTCGGACCTAATCATATTGACTTTCATTAAAATTCTGTTGGGTTAAGGTCGAGGTTATCATACCTTTTTTTCTGTGGTTTTTTATTGGGTTACTAATTGTCATACTTTACTTATTAATTTGATTTGTATTTAGTGGAGGAATTTCTTGAAATAATATCTCTTATCAATTGCTTTTATTAAGAATCTAATTGGATGCATTCATTACGGTTCATGACGAAGTATTAGAAACATTCGGTTTTTCTTATATTCATTGTTATTTGATTAATACACTACGAACATTCGCGCTCCTAGATTTTGTAAATGGATCCTTCGACCGTAGTTTCACTTGATTTGTATTATCTTGGAATCAGTTGCTTTCCAGTTCATCTTAGTTTTGTCACAGTTGATAGAAAAACATTTATACTTGAAGTTACTGGATATGAATTGACAACCTTTTTAACCTCTCTTTTAAAAGGTTGTTTTTCATTTGTTTTTTTCTTGTTGATATCCATGGACTAAAAGAGACAGCAGCTGGTATTGAGAATGCAGTTTGGACGTCAACTGTAAGCGATAATTGGAATCCAATATTAGGGATGACAATTCCGGCCCTGCCCATTGACATCCTTATCCATCACCATCCCATAAAATTCAACAAATTGTATTCTCGTTTTCCTGTTTTCAACTCTGGAACACTTGGATACCCCATTTTAATACTATTCAAGCGTGTCCATTGCTTTTGTCCGACTAAATTTGAGTCTCGTGCACATCCAAAAGCTAAATCTGAACGTAGATTATATGGTTCCCTCCAAAGAGTAAAACCGTTCATGAAATTATGGTCCAATATGGCGACACTTTTGCTATTGTTGCGGTGGCTGCATATTAATATTATTGGCTGGTACCCTTTTTCTCACACGAACTGCACATTGTAAGACTTGTAGCCTTTGGAAGTGGAAAATACAACGACTGCCGTCTGTTAGAATAGGAAGTGATATACATGTAATTTGGGAATATTTCCCTTCTATATTTGTCTCCTTAATTATCTCCTAATTAGTAGGAGCTTACACCGACTGTAATCCCTATTAAAGGGAGTCTCTGTACCTATTGTAATTATTCAATACAATACCTAATTCCTGGATGCCTATGTGATAACATGGTATCAGAGCAGTAAAAATCCTGGGATTCCTATACGGCTTCATCATCTGTCGTAATCAACCATGAATGAGGCTGAAAGCTCCACTGCTTCCGCCATGTCTGAGGCGGCAACTATACTGTCACAATCAATTGCCCAGCTTCTCAGACAAAATACACCCATACAGCCACAAACAGAATCATCCCATAACCCACCTGTTACCATCGATATCAAACTAAACAATCATAATTACCCTTTGTGGGCAAGAATGATGCAAGTCGAGATTGGAGGGAGGGGCAGACTTCATCATATTACCGGAGATCCATCTCCTCCACTAAAAACTGATAATACATATCAAACCTGGGTGCAGAGAGATCTGCAAGTTTTCGGCTGGATTATACAAAATATGGAGCCGGACCTTGCAAGTCAATACATCGAGTATCCAACGTCGAGAGACCTCTGGAACGGCCTTGCTGCAACATACAAGAGCGGTGAAGACGGGTTGCAGGTTTTCGACCTAATAACAAAAATCAACAGAATGCAACAGGGGACACTGTCAATTGAAGAATATTTTGGACAATTACAGAGTATATGGAGGGACATAGACAGGCGATTCCCAAATCCGATGACATCAACAGCAGATATCGCAACGTTTAACAGACTTCGCCAGGAGGAACGATTGTTCCAATTCCTTGCCGGACTTGATATCAAATACGATTCAGTCAAGCGAGACCTATTAAAGGATTCCCCATTTCCCTCAGCTGAAGTAGCGTATGCTACTGTCCGCCGTGAATCCGCCCGGAGGAATATTCTCAACTCCCCGGCAGAAGCAATCGGCGAACAACCATCCCTGGGAATAGGAGCGGGGCTCGTCACAAAGGGACAAGAACAGAACAAGCTGGAACCAACTGAAAGCAACAACAATCATCGGTCAGATTCCACTGGCAGGCCAGGGAACGCATCATCCCGGCGTAATATTAACCGGAATCGCTTCACCGGCACATGTGACCATTGTGGGGTCAAAGGTCACTTAAAAAGGGACTGTTTTCACTTGATCGGATATCCCGATTGGTGGGAACACCGAGAAAGACGACCAGAAAATCGAGGAAGAGGGAAAGCCGCTGCAGCCGTAGGCAGCCAGGAGGCCACCGGCGCAACTGGAGGCGGAGCAGAAGGAGAAAACAATGGCTTCGTTGCAATCGGTGTTGGAGGAGCGAAGAAGGTGGCTGCAGGTTTTAAAAATAATGAGGCCAAAGTTTCAGGTATCGGGTTTGAGGAATTAAAAATATCCTCAAACCCTTCTTTTTTTAACCCTAAGTTTTTTAAGATTGGATGTTTTGATAATATTAATTTTGACCCCAAAAATTCCGACAGTGAGTTATCTGCTCCACATGATTCGAGTGAAGTAGGTTCTGCCCCCAAGTTCTTTGAATGTGTACAGAGTGGCCCCAGAAGTATTGAAAAAGGTCCATCTGCATGTGTAGTACAGAACTCGAAGGGTTGTAAAACTGAACAATGGCTATTTGATTGTGGCGCAACTGACACAATGACTTATGATGTGTCAGATTTGATTGAAACAACCATTCCCCAGAAAACTCATATACAGACTGCTAATGGTGATCTTGCACCTGTTAAGGGAGCTGGAGTGGTGGAGTTAACACCCACATTGAAATTATCAAATTGTTTATTTGTGCCCTCTTTATCATGCAAATTGCTCTCGATTAGTCACGTCACAAAGGAGCTTAATTGCACTGTTCTTATGTATCCAAACTTTTGTGTTTTGAAGGATATCCGTACGAAGGAGATCATTGGGCGTGGAACTGAGAAGGACGGACTTTATTTTGTTGATGAGGTGACTCAGAAAGGATCGGCAATGCTAGCTCATGGATCGGTAGACCGGGAGAGTTGGTTGTGGCATCGTCGTTTGGGCCATCCATCGCATGGTTATTTAAAATTACTCTTTCCTAAGTTTTCTAGTACTTCCATTCAGTGTGATACTTGTGTTTTAGCTAAGAGTCATCGACAGCCTTTTTTGCCTAATAACACTCGAGTTGATTCTGTATTCTCTTTGATACATTCTGATGTCTGGGGTCCTGCTCCGACATCTGGAATAAATGGTTTGAAATATTTCCTTTTATTCATTGATGATTGTTCTCGAATGACTTGGATTTATTTTTTGAAAAACAAATCTGACGTTCCTCAGAAATTTATTCATTTTTATCATATGATTCAGACTCAGTTCCAAAAACAGATCAAAATTCTCCGGTCTGATAATGGGGGCGAATTCGTCAACCATACCATGCAAACCTTTTTCCAGGAGCATGGCTTAATTCACCAGACCACATGCCCAAATTCACCCCAACAGAATGGGGTAGCTGAAAGAAAGAATAGGTTCCTCCTTGAAATTACCCGAGCATTAATGCTTGAGTCTCATGTCCCATCATATTTCTGGCCCGATGCTGTAGCCACTGCAACTTACCTTGCAAATCGGTTACCAACCAAAATCTTAGGTCTTAGGACCCCTATTCAGGTTCTTGCTGATCATACCAATGTGCCTCCAGCCTTGGCACTGTCTCCCCGTATCTTTGGATGCTCAGTCTTTGTTCACATCCCAAAGGCTGAGCGAACCAAACTTGATCCCTGCGCAGTCAAATGCGTGTTTGTCGGATATGGGGTTCACCAAAAAGGCTACCGCTGCTATAATCCCATCACCCGTCGCATGTATACCACCCTAGACTGTGACTTCCTTGAAACTGAGTATTATTATTCCACATCTACCCAATTCAGTGTTCAGGGGGAGAGTCCGAGTGTAGATCCACTGAATTGGATGCTCAGCCCAACTCTTCCGACTACTGAGTCCAACATACAAGCTGGTAGATTTGTTGAGTCTGCCTCTGGAGACGAAAGACAGTCTGCCCCATCAAGTATCATGCCTAACACTCCTTCCCCAGACTCAAATATCCCAGAGGTAAGTAATGATTTGGATACTGATATTGCTTCTGCTACTTCAAGTGCTTCTAACCATGAGAATGCAGAGTATGAGGTTGGAGTAACTGAGCAGCCACGCAGATATATCTTACCTCCGAGGAGTACCAGAGGGGTACCTCCGAAGAGATACATACCAGAACATGAACCTGGCACTTCCAGATATCCAGTAGCAGATCTAGTCAGGGGGAGAAACCTCTCAGAAATAGCAAAAGTATACACCGCTGCATTATATATTGAGGATATACCTCGGACAGTTGAAGAAGCACAACAAAGGAAGGAGTGGTGTCAGGCCATGGAATTAGAGATAAAAGCTTTAAAGAAGAATGGAACATGGGAAAAATGCATATTACCCGTTGGAAAGAAGACAGTCGGATGCAGATGGGTCTTCACAGTGAAACATAAGGCAGATGGTACAATCGAGAGATATAAGGCAAGATTGGTGGCCAAGGGGTACACGCAGACATATGGAGTGGACTATTCAGAGACTTTTTCTCCGGTTGCCAAGATTGACACAATCCGAGTATTATTTTCCATCGCAGCAAATTTGGATTGGCCACTTCATCAGTTTGATGTAAAAAATGCTTTCCTTCATGGTGACTTGAAGGAAGAGGTTTATATGGAAGCTCCCCCAGGATTCTCAGGTGATTACAGGAAGAATGAAGTGTGTAGATTGAAAAAGGCATTGTATGGGTTGAAGCAGTCGCCTAGAGCTTGGTTTGGGAGGTTTACTGTAGCTATGAGACGATATGGATACAGGCAGAGCAATTCCGATTATACATTGTTTTTCAAAAGAAGAGAAGGTAAGATTACTTGTCTGATTATTTATGTGGATGATATGGTGATTACAGGTGATGATAAGGAAGAAATAGGGAGACTTCGGACTAATCTATTCAGAGAATTTGAGATGAAAGATCTGGGAGATTTGAAGTATTTTCTTGGCATTGAAGTCTTGAGGTCAAGTCAAGGAATATATATATCTCAGAGAAAGTACATCCTTGACTTACTAGCTGAGACTGGGATGGTTGGGTGTAAGCCGGTAGAGACTCCTATTGTGTTGAACCACGGCTTGAAGATAACAGAAGGGGCTGAGGTAGCAGATCGAGCAAGGTACCAGCACTTGGTGGGAAAATTGATCTATCTTTCTCACACTAGACCTGATTTGGCATATGCAGTTGGGGTTGTCAGTCAGTTCATGCATAAGCCTCAAAAAGATCACATGGATGCTGTTATGAGGATTTTGAGATATCTGAAAGGGTCTCCAGGGAAAGGCATATTATTCAGGAAGAATAATCATCTACAGATTCAGGGATATACAGATGCTGATTGGGCAGGAAATCCTGTTGATAGGAGGTCTACCTCGGGATATTTTACCTTTGTTGGAGGTAATTTGGTTACTTGGAGGAGTAAGAAGCAAAAAGTGGTGGCCTTGTCTAGTGCAGAGGCTGAGTTCAGAGGGGTTGCTCGTGGACTTGCTGAGATACTGTGGCTAAGGAAGCTGTTGACCGAGTTGGGGTTTCCACCTCGAGGGGCATGTCCGTTGATGTGTGATAACAAGGCTGCAGTCAGTATATCTGAGAATCCAGTTCAACATGATAGGACGAAACATATTGAGGTAGATCGACATTTCATTAAGGAAAAATTGGAGGAGGAGATTATTGCACTTCCGTATGTTCGCTCTGAAGACCAGTTGGCTGATATTCTCACTAAGGCTGTAACCGGGCGAGTTTTCCATGAGATATTGGGCAAGTTGGGTGTTGGAGATCCAACGACTCAACTTGAGGGGGAGTGTTAGAATAGGAAGTGATATACATGTAATTTGGGAATATTTCCCTTCTATATTTGTCTCCTTAATTATCTCCTAATTAGTAGGAGCTTACACCGACTGTAATCCCTATTAAAGGGAGTCTCTGTACCTATTGTAATTATTCAATACAATACCTAATTCCTGGATGCCTATGTGATAACACCGTCCGCTTCTTAGAGCCCTTAATTCTTCCAGTTCTTTTTTCAATTTTCTGTTCTCTTCGCTTAAACTTTCACAGCACTTCTTCAAGAACTCAAGCTCCTCGTCGGTTCGCTTCAACTTGGTCCTGTCACAGGATTTAATAAAGGTTATGGCCTTAATGGATTAAATTTGAGAAAACGTGCTTAAATTATTATGATTTATATCTTAGTAAATATATGGATCAAGGGATATCTGGGTGGTAACCAATACATTAAAAGTAATTTCAATTCATTAAAAAAAATTTAAGTCCTAATTTAATAGTATTTAAACCATTCTTCACGTACGTATGATAATATATTTTATCAAATCCAATTGATTCTCACTGAGTAAATCAGGTACCATTAAAGATGGGAATAGATGACTGGAAAAAGAGCCAAATAAGTGAGTAAAGTTAATATGACTAATATGAAAGCGAAGATGGATGACCTTGCCCTCCGGTTCTGAAACCAGACTTCAACTTGTCTTGTTTTCAGCTTCAATCTCTCTGCAAGTTCCTTCTTCTGGTTCTACACGTAAAACCCTTTCATTCGCTCAGACACAAACTATACCAAATGGACGGTTTAAAGTAAATGTCCAATGCAAAAACTCAAATGTATATGATATTTTGAAATCCAATTTTGATGAGATCACGATCACATGATACTTAAACAAAGATCACTACCCAAAATATAGAGAGGGATACGAATCCAAGATGGGAATAAGAGAAAATGAAAAAAAAAAATTTCTCAAAGAACTATAACCATCGTCAGAACTCGATAGAACATAGTGCAATCATATGTTCTGTGTAGAAGACGTTACAGGCTTAAGAGCGCTATGCCGTTTGAAGCTTTCCTCGAGTAAGATTGACTGTTCTCCAGTGAGCCGCAGCTTTTTTCTTCCAAAATCCTTGGTTGAATCATTATTCATGACATTTCCAAGCTTATAGTCTTCTTCGGCACCTCGCTTGCAGCTCGACCCTTCATGAACCTTGCCATCCAGAAAGTTGACTGCTTTGGGATTTGGATAGAGTGTAAAGGAGAGGTCTAAGCAAACTACAGCTTTCTCCTTCTGTCTTTCCGGCCTTGGACCATAGTAACCACCAATACCTAGTCCAAGCTTTAGTCCTGTGTTATAATCTTCATGATCTTCCATTGTTAATACGTGACAGAAACAAAGATGAGTGATAAATGGGTATAATTTGATAAATGGAGAAGACAGATGATCTGAGTCCATTTATACTTGGTAATTAAGAGGTTTTTATCAGTTATTGAAAATATTGATTTTATGAAATTAATACTAAGCATTTAGTGATTGATATACTAATGAGTATGATATTATAATATATGAGAAAAGGTGTACGTTAGAGCTATGACTCCTCTCAGGAAACCAAAATTTTCCTTAAATGCCAAGTACATGTTTGACAGAAGGATTCCACTACGCCTTGCATTAAATGCAGCTTTTGAGCCTGTAACTATCTACCAAGCACTATTTTACGCCCTCAAATCCTCTGTCCCATTTTTCATGTACCTACCCTGTCCCATTCAATCTCAACCATTTATTTATGTGGGACTCACATAAATAAATGGTTGAGATTGAGTGAGACAGAATAGGTACATGAAAAATGGGACAGAGGATCACGTCCCCTATTTTACAGCTCGATGCTTTCTTTTCACTTGGAGCCTGGACGTTAATATAATAGTTTTGGTCTTCATTTCTGACAGGACTCGTAAATACTTAACTTGCTTCCGTTAAATGCCACGATGTACAAATTAAAATCTTCAACATTCAATAAATTTCGAACAGAACCTAGAAAAACATCATAAAAACAAATAACATAAATAATGTAATTCCACTTCACCAAATGAATTATGAAACTAACCAAATAACACTGAAAACAGTTAACACCACATTACAAAGAGGGTTAGTGGTAAATCTTATTTACCAAGCACAAAGAATAATAGTTTTTGTTGGTTAAAATATTTAGATATTTCCTTGAAATGCTCCAAGTTTGTTAGATATAGCTATTTTTATTTAATGCTAACATGGCTATCTCAGGTATTGTTATCACAGAAATAATCATTAACTAGTTAAGAGTTATAATGACGAATCAACACTGAATAAGATAATTTTGTCATTTGAAAGGAAGCACACGTAACTGAGTTGTTTGCTATAAGACAACCAAAATAATTTTAGACTGTGGCAAACAAAAATTTCTACCATCTATCCTCTTCCTTTGTGTTAGCCCTGTAACATTTTGGGACCTTTTGCTAGCCATTGGTAAACCATGACCAACTTCTAGCATGGATTAGTCATGTCAAAGGAACCAAGATAACTTAACAAAGTAAGATCAAACATGATTCGAGCTTCGGCTAGCTTTAATGAACCATGAGGCATTGATTGACTTGCCTAGGGTAAGTTGGACTTACTTAAAATGTCTTTGGTGGGACTAGGGATGAAATTATATTTAAATGATGGACCATGCATAGAGGAACGAACTTGACCTTAGGTGTGCATTGGTTAGACCACAGGCAAATTGGCTCGAAACTTAGCTAACCTTCACCTTTAGATTTAGATCATGGGTGAAATGACAAAGTTAGTGGGATGAATCTTCAAAAAAGTTGGAGGACATGGAAAAAACAAGGATAAGGTGTCTTGTCTTCATTTATCACATGTTTCTTTTACTTATAAGTGAGATAGTGGTATGTTATGTAGACCATATACAAAAGTAGTGCCTACAGTGGTTAGAGATGTTAACCACCAACTAAGGTAATGACTTAGTGGCCTTGTGCCCACTTTCTTGTATTATTGCCCAACAAGTCTCCAAAAGCCTATAAATAGCTTATTTGAGCAAAGGCTTCATTCAATTAGAGAGAGTTGGAGCTTTTATATCCTTTGTAACAGTTGAGAGAAGTATAAAGGTTATCAATATTATTGTAAAGCTTTGTGCATCTTTCTCTTGTTATTGCTATCCATTATATTTTATTGGTTTTGTGAATTTTGTGGACCTTTGAGTGAAACACCCTAAACATAAGAGATTTGGTAAGGTTGAGTTGAATTGTGAATGTTTATCTACTGTACTTAGATTTTGACTCATTTTATGTGCGAACTTAGAGTTCTTTGCAAAATTTTTGTAACAACTGATATCAGAGCTGCGTTGGTGATTCAATGTCGAGTGGCATTAATCTTAGAAAGTGTGTTACATGGGCTGAAGTGCTCATCGATCTTTTACCTATGGGTAAAGAAGAATTCCCTTCTTATGCATTATGTTTTGAGCTCTTAGAGCATCCAAGTGTTGCAATATCAAATGGATGAATTGGTTAAAGCATGAGAGGATGCAACCTTTAAGATGATCATCCTCAAATGTGCAATTGCAACTTAAGATGTGAGACATACTTAAAGCGCCATGTTAAAGGTGCATAAACTATATAGGTTATGGAGTAGTATTTTGCATCAGCTGCTAAGGTGCTAAACGTAGAAAAGGTGAATGTTTTGGCAATGTATCTTAGTGGAGATGTAAAATTATAGTGGAAAACTCAAACCTCTACTGAAATCAATATTGGTCGACCTCATGTTCATACATAGGTGAGGATGAAAAAGGAGCTAAACGATCAATTCCTTCTTACCAACATTGTTTGGCTTGTAACAATTGAAGTATGATGGGTTTGTAAGAGACTACATTAATAAATTTATTTCTTCAATGCTTACTATTGAGAATATACCATATGAGAACAAACTATTCAACTTTACGTCAGGTTTGCAACCTTAGGCACAAATGGAGTTGCGAAGGTAAAATGTCAAAGATGTTGTGGGTGCTATTGTAGCTGCAGATGGTTTAGTAGATTTTAGAGTGCCAAAAGAAACCACAGTCTTTTTTTCTTCTCAAAAATCAAAAGCTAAGAGACATGTGAAGAAAAGAAGAAGACAAACCAAGGTAAGATAAGGGAGTATGATCACAACGGGAAGCCCAAACAAAATGGGCAACCTAAGCAAAGTGAGAAATCTTCCAAGAAAAGTCATGGTTATTTCTTATACGGTGACCCTCATTATGCTTGTGATTACTTAAGAAAGGGGAAGTTGAATGCCTAGATGGTGGACGCGGATAGTGAAAACAATCACTCAGAAGTGTGGTGTAATCCTATATGCTTACTTAAATCGATTAGTACGAAAGTGAATCCCTTTAAATGCCTTATGTATATTAAGACACAACTTTATGGGAAGGAGCTCATTACTATGATAAAAACGAATGCCACTCATTCTTTTGTTACGGAACGGATAGTGTGAAACTTGGGGTTAAAGCTTAGTAAGACCCCTACAAAAATGAAAACTCCCACAATGAAAACACAATTAATGGTAGGAGCTGCATACAATGTTCCTTTGAGTATAAGAAAGTTACGTGGGAAGTGGAACATGATGGTGATACCTCAAAGATTTTGACTTGATTTTCTCAAAATGGAAAAGGCAGTGTTATATCTACATCTTAAAGGTATTATGCTTATGAATGATCAAAATTCATTTTACATAAATTGTTGTAAGCCTAACGAGAGAAAAGTAGATAAAACAGTAATTGTAACTTATATTTCTACCATAAGTATTGAAAACGGCCTTAAGAAAGGCATGGAGACTTACCTTGTGGCCATATAGGAAATTATGGAAGACCATATGGTAAAATTCCGAGATGTGGTTGAAAAAATATTAAGGGAATTCAAGGATGTGATGCCTAAAAAGTTACCAAAATCTCTCCCTCCTTGTCACGAAGTTGATCATAAAATCAAGTTAATGATAGGTGCAATTTCTCCTGCCTATACCCTTTATTAAATGTCAGCAATGGAGTTAGCAGAACTAAGGAGCATCTTAATGATTTTTTGGAAGAATGATAGATCCAAACATTTAAATCCCCATATGGTGCTCCAGTTTTATTCCAAAAGAAGCAAGATGGAGCCAAACAAATGTGTGTAGATTATAGAATTTTGAACAACATGACTATAAAAAAATAAACATCATGTTCCTTTAGTTTAGGACCTAATGGACAGTTTAGCAAAGGTTGATGTTCACAAAGTTAAACTTGCAGAGTGGGTATTGGCAAGTTTGGATTGATGATGGTGAGAAGTAGAAGACGAAATGCGTAACTTGGTATGGCTCGTATGAATTTTTTGTCATGCCACTTGGTTTGACTAATACAGTTTCTACATTTTACAATTTGATGAATGATGTTATATGAATTTTTAGAAAATTTTATGGTGGTCTATTTAGATGATATTATAGTCTATAACACTAATATGGCATAATATAAACCACACTTAAGGAAGGTGTTTGAATGATTATGGAAACATAAATTTTTTGTGAACATGGAGAAGGGTGAATTTGCCCAATCAGAAATAAAATTTTTAGTAAACTTAGTAAGCAAGGGCTAGGTGCAAATGGATGCAAAAAAGGTACAAGCAATATATTGATTGGCGGTAAAAGAACTTAAGAGCTTTCTTGGCTTATCAAACTAAGGTTTCCAATTTATTGTGGGGTATTCAAAGAAATTACCACTTTTTGAAAGATTTATTAAAGAAAAACAATAATGGTGATGGGCGAATCCATGCCAAGAAGCCTTTGAAAAGTTGAATGCTACCAATGTGAATCAACCTGTGTTGAAATTACCATAATTCAATCTCCCTTTCTAGGTACAGACAGATGCTTCGGAAAAAGCTATTAGTAGAGTCTTGTTACAAGAAGGACATCTTGTTGTAGTTGAAAATCAAAAATATAATGTTGCTGATGAATGATACTAAACACATGTGAAGGAGATATTGTTAGTAGTACATCGCATTGAAGCTTGGTGGGTATACTTATTAGGTACTCTAGGTTTGTTATCCATGGGGATAATATGGCTAACACCTTTTTTAGGACACAAAAGAAATCATTTACAGAGCAATCCCAGTGGCAAGAGTTTCTTGCTAAACATGACTTTATGTGGGAGCTTAAACTAGGGAGTCACAACAACGTGGCAGAGGCATTGATTTGAAAAGAATTCTTTACAGCCTTGTGTGCTATCACTCGAGTTGAATCGAACCTATTGGAGAAAATCAAACTAGAAACTTTGTTAGAGAAAACTTGTGGATGAATTGTAAAGTAAGTAAAGATGATTTTGGCTTTAATGATGAAAGGCTTCTACTGAAGAAGAACAATCAGTTGTATATGACAATTTTTGGTGCCTTATGGAAACAATTAATGAGATTGGTCATTCAGAGTCCAAAGGATGTTCAGAGTCCAAAGGATGTTCGTGCTCCTTTCTTGATCTTACTACTAGCTAAAAAATGAGAACTACATTCAGGTATATGTCAAAACTTGCCTAGTTATTCAATTAGATAAACTTGAAGAAAAGAAGAAGGAAGCTTTGAAATAGCCCTTACCTATTCGGGAAAAACCATAGATGTCAGTTCGATGGACTTTACCGGTAGGTTAAGTTGGATTAATAAGTGTAAATTGCATCATGTATTAGGGCTTAGTTTGATATGTATTTAATTGTAAATTCAATCATCTAGTATATGTTTAGGTTAGAATTGTGTTAGTTTGTTAATTATTTATTTTTTAAGTATTTTATGTGTTAGTACAAGTCTTTGAGCTTAAATGTTTTGTTTTTGACATACCTTAATGTGTTTATTAGTTTGGTCAACATCAAGGAATAGAGAAGTTTCAGAGACATTTGAGATGAAGCAACTGCCCATGATCATGGAACAATAGACCACGATCATAACAGAAGCACTGAAGTTAGCCAAAGTTAGCCCACGATCATAGCTCATATTCCATGATCATAACAGAAGCCCAGGACATGGCCTATGATTGTGACCTGCATGCCACAATCATGACAGAAGGCTAGAATGTGGCCCACGATCGTGGCCTGCATCAGGTAGACACGTAGACACTCATAAACGTCAAGTTGTAAGGAATTTTTTAGACCTTTCGGATCCAGTAAAAACCCTTAGGTTGCTCAGAACATAAACGATATTTAAGAACAAGACAAAGAGGCAGAAAGGGAGCTTTTGCATTAGCCACCTTGACCCTAGGGAGAATTCATCGAGAGATAAAGGAAGAGAGAAGAGGAGAAGAAGCTGACTAGACGTACTTCCCGGATCAGGAGTTTCCTGACATCGCTGCCTCCTATCATCCGTTTAGATCATATTTCCTATTTATGTTCAGTTTTATTATTGTATGTAATTGGATTGAATAGTTGATGATAGGATCTTGAATGATGAGGATGTTCCTTCAGTGTTTTATCTTTGAATTAATGAAATCTGATTATTTATGTGGTTATTAGATTTATTATGGTTTAATTCTACGAGTGCATAATTCAATAATAAACTGAGAGGGTGAATGGAATGAAAAATGATTAAATTGGGCTAAAGAGAGTTAGGTAATTTAATAGAACAAAAATTAAATCAAATCGGTAAATTGTGCGAAGAGAGATCTTACATAGGTTTCTGATAGTTTATTAGAGAACTTCTTAACTAATTAAGGTTTTGGATAGGTTGTTAATTGAGAGATTGCAACTTCCATAATCTGATTAGGGTTTATGATTTAGGATTAATGGTTATAACTTGAGAGAGTAATCAACCCTAGGATCATCTAGAACCAACAATCTGATAATTCATAATCAGTTAGGTTAGCATTGAGGATAGGTAAAATTCCCTTTCTCTCAATTGGTAATTTCTTTAGGTTGATTCTTGGGTATGTGTTGCAACTGCCGAATAATTAATATTTTCGTGTTAGATTCTTAATTTGATTGATTGAATTAAATTCTAATTTTTAGTTTCGTACATTCTAAATTCCTGTGATTTGTTTTTGGCCTTTGATTTTAGGATTAAATTATCCCTCCTCTTGGGATCGACACTGTAGGTAATACACTAACGAACTGTGCGCTTGCGGATTATCGAGGCTTATTAATTAAAACTTACACACAAACATTCGATCAAGTTTTTGGCGCTGTTGTCAGGGAGGCGTAAATTATTTTAGTTCTTTAGTCTAATGTTTTTCACTATTTTTGTGCTAAAAAAATTTAGGGCATAAAGTGGAGACACAACAAGACATCTTAGAGTTAGAATGGGACATCTAAAGAGTTAGATGCCAAGAAGAAATGGAAAGAACAATGATGAATGATAGATATTATACGGAGCAAGGAACTATTGCGAACTACAATGAGGCATAGTACGGTTGGGGATGTAACGATCCTTATTGGAACATGTACACTTCAGGGTGGAAGAACCACCCAAATTTCTATTGGTCCAATAATGTAAGGACTCACTTAAGACATCAAGATCTATTAAGATTTCAGTAAGATGAGTATAGTTCAGGGGATTCTAAATTAGACAAGATCTTAGATAAGCTCCTGGATATGGAAGAGGGCCAGAAGAGACTGGAAGAGCAATTTGATCAAATAATGAAAAATTATGCCTTGTCTATTCACAACCTAAAGATTCAAGTGAGACAACTTTCTCATGAATCTTGAAAGAGAAGTGTGGAAGACTCTCTAAGTAATATGGAAATACATCAAAGAGACAAATATAAGGCTATCACACCTAAGAATAGGGCAAAGCTAGAAGGATTGTGGAAAACCAAACTGACACCCCACCTTATTAAGGACCAAGAGACGACGAAAGAGGATGAAGGAAAGAATGCTAACCTTCCTTATTATTCACTAGTTCTTGATATACCATGTGTGAACATTGAAAAATCTTGGGTAGATGTCTATGAACAGAACTTTATCCTTCAAATTAATGATGATCAAGTAACTTTCAATATAAATGATGTATTAAAGAATCCAAAGGAGAGTAGCTCATGCAGGATAATTGATGTGTTCAAATCTTCTAAAGAACAAAAGGATGAAGAACAGATGACAACAAACATCGAGTTTGAAGAAGTTGTGAAAGTCTCTATTTGTGAAGTGAAAGAAGTAGAGGAGACGAAGGTGATTAAGGAAGAAAGAGAATAACTCACCTTCTTATAGGACAAATTGTTGGATTCGATGGAAGATTTAGGGAGTTTTGATATTCCCTATTTTATTAACAATATGTTAATGAAAATTACCAAAATTAATTAGATTTCTCAACTGTATCAATATTGTCCTTCTGATCATTTTTCAATTTGTAGCTTACTTACAGGCTACAAAACTAATGTTGAATGAGAAGGGTGGAAGCAAGCCACTTATAATTGATCCCAGCTGAGTTTTCAATGATACAAGGTCAAGCTAATGACCATAAATTAGCACAAATGGTAGTTAGGTTTAAATTGTTGCATAGTTAGGATTGTTTTAAATTATAAATAAGTTTTGAATGGTTTGGAATGATTTGGGTTGTTAATTCTTTTACTCTGTTGAATCACTTATTAGATAGGTAAACACTCTCGTGTCAAGTGGATTTGGTCTCAACACTATCGCCATCACCACCTCCATCGCCATAAACAGTTTCGCATTTTAACCCTTTTCTTTTCATTTTTGTTAGTATTTTCTTCTTATATTTTTCGTATATTGTGATTTATTTCCCCAGGTGTGTTTGTGTACCCTTCTCATATTGAGGACAATGTGTTGTTCAAGTGTGGAGAGGGTTGTGTGTTTTACCTTGAGTGTGAATTTTACATATTGTATGATAGTTTGTTTAGGTTACATGATGTGAATTGTGTGAATGCGTTAATGGCTAGGACTTAACAGGATAGATTTGGCCTTAAACATAACTCTTTAGGTTATGAAGATTTATTAGCTTGTGAAATTAATGACCTAAGTTAATTAGGGCTAAACATGCTAGTTAATTAGGATATGATGTTAGTCCATTCACCCTAAGAATTTGCCATACTCATTTATAATTTTAGGCCAATCAAATAAGTGGCATTATTAGTACATTTTCATGAGAATGATTAGCTAAAG
>JAOTAY010000008.1:28282831-28311261 GCA_025629805.1 Erythroxylum baracoense | reverse complement strand
GAAAGAAAAGTTCCTCGTAATGACGATGGGGGAGGAACTACTGATGCTGATGGTAACTTATCCATCTTCACTTATCTTGGACGGTCATATGGATGTTCAACAAGAAGAATGTTAACAGAGGAAGAAATTGAGGCTGCCCATAGTTACATTTTATTGAACTGTGAAGAGATTCAACCTTTCGTGCAGTAAGTATCAAGTGATTATTTTGGTTTTGAAAATTTAGTACTGTTATTCATAATTGGAATATATAATAATATTTTTAGATTATACGAGGAATTTTTACAGGAGCTTATGCCCGACAAATCACAGGATGTTATCAATCAAAAGTTGGGAGACACTTTGGTCGATGGTTCGAGCAATATGTAAGTTTTCACTTCCAAATATTGAAATGTATCTGTATTATCAGATTTAAGTGTTTAGATGACATTAAACTATTTAATATGATATTTTCTTTTCTGTAGGCCTTAGAAAATTCAATAGACAATAAGTTTATATATGATTTTGCGAAGGGACCTTTGCAAACTGTGAAATCATATTTGGTGTTTTTCGTTAATGGATATAAATATCATACAGAATATCATGCCCATAGCATGGCAACAATAAATAATGGAGCTTGCATACAAGGAGAAGTGATTGATTACTATGGCAAAATAATTGAGATACTTGAAATTGAGTATCCTGCATTTCCAATAAAGCGAACTGTGATATTTAATTGTGAGTAGTTTGATCCTAGTCCAAATGTTTGTACAAAAGTGCATAGCCGATACAATCTAGTTGAAATCATCAAGCGAAGAAGATTTTGACATTTTGAACCTTTGAAGATTTCGACATTTTGAACCTTTTATATTGGCAATGCAAGTGATCCAAGTGTATTATGTCGCCTTTCTCAGATTACGAAAAGATAAGTCAGATTTCTTTGGCTGTTTGCAAAGTTAAACCTAGAGGTGATTTTGATTCACGTGAAAAAGGAGAACAAAGAGTTAAAAGTGAAGCGTTTCTGGAAGAGACTTATGAAATAAATGCATCTATTGTATAATGAATATTTGAACGATCCATGTAATGAATATATTGAAATTTTATGTGCAGATGATAAGGAAGGCCAGAGATCTGAAGAAGAGACTTAGTTTGATTCAAATTCTTCATAACAAGAAGTTGATTTTGATTTACAATTAAGTGATGATAGCGATTAATTTGTGTTTGTAATTGAATATTATATGAACAAATCAATTATTTCCATTTCAATATATTGTTTAAATTATTGAAATGAAATTGTAATATTTCTAAAAAATTCAATTAAATATTAATTTCAAGTTGAAATATGGCATCAAAGAGAAGATAGGATATTCCGCGACTAAGATTCAGACCACAATTAGGAGGTACTTACTGTACAAGTGAACGATCTCGTGGTGTAGCAACTAGAGATGAAACACCTCCTCCCCCTTCGCCTACTACACTGGTAGATAAGGCTACACCATCCACCACTCCTACATCATTTATTACCCCTATATTGACAGAGATATCAAGGGTAAACAATGAGGATGAAGGAGACGACTGCTAGCTTAGAGTTGAGGGATTCTAATGGACAAAAATACATCACAATTGTCAATAATATATAAGTGAAAATACATGCACCATTATATGTTTATAATTAAGTTTAAATTTTAAAAATGGTATAAATTTATTTGTTTTTATATTAGGTTATTTCTATCTGGACCCTGTTCAAAAAACATGACATCGAAATTCAAAGAAAAGATTGATCCTGAGGGCCATGTATGGAAGAATATCTCTCAGGCGATAAATGAATTTTACTATCACAAGTTTGAGGAATGACAAAAATTATTATTTTCTTTTTTAATTAACATTTTATACATTAATTTGATAAATATTATTTCATCAAAAGTATTTATCAAATATTTTTCCTTTTGTTACAGAAAGAATTTTTTTATTCTCAATTTGATGGAATCATCTATAAAGTATGGGAGAGATGAGCGCGTACACGTTATCGTGACTTTATTGCTGCGATACACAGGGCGGGTGTACGATCGCCTTATATTTCTGAAGAAATATGGAGTCGTTGGCTGCAGTATTGGACATCACCTGAGGTTATGTCCGTTTCACAACATAACTCAACCAACTGACGTGGAGGACTGGAGGGAGAGAGTCTTCCCGTATATACAGGAGGACCTATTACCTACTAAGAGCATGCAGAGAGACTTGTAAGTATATACAATTTACAGTTATATTCTCATTTCTTCCCTTTACTACATTTTAATTGAATTCGATTTGTTAAAATTTGGAATGAAAATATGTGTTTCCAGTTGAGAATGATAATGTTATAAATGTCTGGTGTCATATATGGCTATGTTTTTTAGTTTTTTTTCTTTGTTCAACAGGGGGTAGATATTATAAAAATAGACAAAACTCTGTTGAAATTTTTATAAATTCTAGTTCACTTATAATTAACATTTTATTCTTCTGTAAGAAAAGTCTATGGGCATGAGGCCTACACCTCGTCAGCTATTTCTGCACACTCACACTAAGAAGCATGATGGTGTGACATTAGTCAACAGTCGTTGTAGAGAACTCAATGTATGTGAAATTTATGATTTAATATTAATAATGCTTAATATTTATCACTTACTAAAATAAACATTGCTTTCTGATAGGACCAAATACAAGAAAGTATTGAACGACAATCTCAGCAATCTGAAGATGTTGATGAGACTGAAATTTATCTTTATGCAGTGGGTGGTAGGAACCGTCGTGGGAGGATATTCAGCTTAGGTTCATTAGCGAACACATGTTATTCGCAATCCTCCACGTCTAATACAGCAGCATCTGGTAGGCGGTCCACCATTAATGAAGTGCAAGAGCTTCAGGGCAGAATGCAGATATTGGCGACTCAGTTGCAATAGTCGATGGAGCAGTTTCAACAGTCGATACAGTACATCGCTCAGCTCCATCAGGAGATGGATGAGTTGAAGGGTAAGGGTAGTACCTCATCGCACCAACTATAGGATCTGCCGTCTCCAAATTAATAATGTACTTTTGGTCATTTAATTTGTATTACAAATACTTATTACGTACAATGTGATGTTTATATTATCAATTAAGATATTTTAACTTTTAATCATCAATAAAAATTTCTATTTAAGAAAATTTAATGTATACTATAAATTTATAACTGTTAAAATTATGCATTAACCATAATTTAAATATAATGACGTTATATATTACATATTTTATAAAAAAATTGTTGTTCATTTACCGATGATAGAAACAAATATCTGTCGGTAAAGTGATCTCCGTTTACAGACGGTGTATTCACAAATCCGTCGGTAATCATAGAGGAAATAACCAATTCTCTCGCAATTTTTACTGACGGAATAACATATCCATCTATAACCTTTTAGCAAATTTACAGACGAAATGTAACCGACCGTCGCTAAACTTTGCCAATGGTCAACTAAAGTATAAACTGTCGGTAAATTTGCTGATAGAAACTTTTATTCCGTCGGTAATTTCTATCACAAAATGACATTTTTTTTATAGTGATACAATACATACCACCATATATTAAATAAAGACCACTACACATAGCAAAATATACTTCATATCAATTGGACAAGTGCCACACTAGAATAGCTTTTATACGTGGATGTTGGGTCTTCTTCCTTGGTTTTCTTTTCAAACTCTTCTTCCCTTCCCACTATGTCATTTTTACTTCAAAAAATTAGTAACCAAATTGGAACTCATGTTAATTAGCAAATTTTGTTTTAAAAAATACAAATAAATTATCATAAAAGCCTCTAAAAAACCTTTCATCTCATTTCTCATCATAATATTGCATTTGAAACTCTCATAGATGTATTTATAGCTCTCAAAACTTTAAATAACAAATGATTAATACAGCTAACAAAGACATTTGGATAATGGATTAACATTTATAATAGCTCATGGTCATATAAAAACTTGAAATCTCACCTTAGTCCAAGCACAATGCTCCAGGAGGAAAATAGAAACTCCAATGACAAGTGAAAATGGTTGCTACGATATTTAAATCCTTGCTTAGTAGATAGCAAAAATACAATAACATATAACATTTGACAATGATAAACGATAGAAAATACTTATAAAATCGTGTTGTAGATCAAAGTAGAGGTTCACAATAACAAGATTCAACAAAATAATGAACGTGACAAGTGGAAAGAACAAGCATGCTTCTACTGAAAGAGACTTTTTGTAATTCTTTGACATATTTGTTCTTTCTCGTATCCATTTCAATTTAAACTATTACCTATTCATAAAACAACATAAGTAATAATTATATCTTTTAATATTATTTACGTGATGATCATCAAGATCATAACATAATTTTTCCCCCCTTTTGTAACCCCTGCAAATAATTTTACGAGAGATGGAAGCGTAGTTAAATCTTAAAAGTTGAAGTGGGACGTAGCTATCAAGGGAAATGATGATAGAAATGTGATGTGGTACCTCAATGTCAGTTATGCATAGATCCAGAAAATAGTCGAAACACCCCTGGAGGAGGTAGATACTAAATACTCATTAATATTAAAGAATGTTCGTATCCTTTTTTTATTAGGATATTAATATTTGCTAAAACTTCCCATGTACAACTTAAGAATGTTATAGTGAGGTAAGAACAGTTCTCTTTCCACCATAATTCAAATTCTATATAATTTCATCAAGAAACAGTCCTGTCCATCGTAGACCCATACGGAGCAAAACATTTAAGCATATCATATCCATAATAGACAATAAGGGCCATGGACTTGTTACAATATAGAAACAGCACAACTGGTAATGGCCTTCTTCAATTTTACAAGCAACAGAATCGTGAGCATGGGCTTGTATGTTTTGTTTACCTGACCCCTCAACCAATAATAGACACACACTCTTATGTGTCACTGTAATGATCTTCGTTTATATATTTGATCCTCCATCGCAATGATACATTAACACCTCAACCAATAATGGACTCTCTCTTTCGAGTGCCTTTGTTAGGATCTATCCATGTAATGTAATATACCTGCTCTTCCAGAGCTTTTCCCATCGCAACGATAGGAAATTACTGGATAAAAACACAAACAATGAAAATTTTCTTGTTTCTTTTTCCATTTCTCCTTACAAGTGCCTCATATCTGGTCTCCTCTAATAAAGTCAGCTCTTCTTCATTATCTTCTTCCGTTATCTTTCTTGAAGCTAGGAGATCTATGAGAGAGCAAGCAATGTCCCCACTCATCAACCACAGAAATGGACCTGAGAAAACTGAGGTAAGTTCGTTTTCTGAGTAGCTACTTCTGGTCAGCTCCCCCTCTTCTTTACCACATGCGGTAAATTATCCTTCTTTCTCTGTCTTGATCATAGATACGTGCGAGGAGAACTAATCAATTCTATTTGTTCCCCAAGTCGCTAATTGTGAGTTTGTAAATTTCAGATTCCAGTTAAATATAAGGAAAGCGCTGTAAGTCAAAAAGATTCAAAGAAACATGAGCGTCTCAGTAGCAGCAATCATTTGGATGACCTTATTTACCACATCGACTACCACGGAGTCACAACTCATCCAAATCCAACTCCAAAGCACCCCAAACCATAAACCACTTTCTTCTGCTTGTAGATGGAAGGAGTGACTAAAATACATATACGTGTACTTCATTTACAATGAAATGTTCAAAATTTTCTGCTTCGCTGGAACAGTCTATCTTTTGTATTTACTGAGGCCATTTTCATACATCAAACTAGTAAACTAGCAAGCAGACAGAGAAATAAGTGGGTAAGGAAATAAAAAACATCAAACCTGTGACGTAAAGCTTTAGAATTCATTGTAGATTAGAAACCAGTTCATCACATGAAACAAGAAAACCATTTCCCTTGGGAAGAAAATTAATCAATTACAGTGCAGGGAGAGCATTCCAGTCTTGTATTGTTTTCTAGCCTTCCTATACTTTTCAAGCAGCAACTTGTAGCAACTAATCACATCCTCAAATAAGACCTCATTACAGAACTTGGTTTTAAGTTGCAGGAAAGCAGCTTCTATTTCTTTTTTATCTTCAGCATATGAAGGAAATTCATTCCTTAGTTTTGCGTTCCAGTCTTGTATTTCAACTTCTCTATCCACATTGAGATGCTGGAGCCACCTTATCCGATAAAAAGGATCTTCGTTTCTTTCAATAGCCATCTCCACCCTCCTGAGCACTTCAAAGAACCTCGATTGCTCGTTAATTTTATCAATCAAATGGCTGAATATAGCTCTTTGGTTCACATAACGCCAATCTTTGGCGTCCAGAGGCAGGGAAACTGCAGCAGCCAAACAAGCTTTCTGGAAAGTCGGATCTGAAGCACCAATTAATTCAATCATGACATGCAACATATTTACAGACATGACATTCAAAATTCCAGACGATGCTTCCTTCATAGCAAGACCAGGATCTACCCTTGTCTGATTCCAGAGATGAAGTGCCACATGTACAAACCCCTCCCACCTGCAAATTAAGTAAAATATATACCAAAGTGAAAATGGAGTAAACTCTGAAAATCACCAGAAATAAACAAAACTCTCCGTGATCTCATAGAACTTCTGGTGAAAATTCAATAAGACAATTTGGCATATCAGTTCAATCATTCATCACTCTTTACACAACATAAAGCTCACCTGAAAAACTGTCAAATTATCAGAATTTACAATTTGACCATTTTAAATTATTTGCATATTCTTCCAGAAATTCAGATGCTTCAAATTGTAGGATTCAGTCTTAAATAATTTGAAGCAGTGAACTGGAAAATTGAAATGAGATAAACTGGATGTGGTATATTATGCAGATTCTTTGTTTGCTGACAAAATACAGACATATGCTGATAGTATCATGAAATTCCCAAAACTCAATTTCACTTGATAATTTCCACATTCGGTCCATAAAATATAAGCTTTTGAAGTACATAATGTCAACCTACAATATATGAATAGTTATGGACATGTGGCTTATTTGAAATGTGAACCACAAGAAGGACATGTTTAAGAGCCAGCTTTTCCAAAGGAATTGATCAAATAAACGTTGTTCCCACGTCTCACAGACAACATGAATTATGCCTAGATGCTGGTCAGTACACAAGTACTGTTGGAGTTTATAGCTTTTGGACAAAATTAAGACAAAAAGGAATCATATTTGTATTTATATTTAATTTAAATATATAATTTATAGAACTTTAATTTGTATTGTGAGTTTTATTAGATAAAGATCAGTGTAAACTAAGAAATGAGTTTCAAATGTTCTATTGAACTTAAATTTGTAACCATTGCATCAATGAACCTTTAAAATATAATGTCACCAGTTTTAGTAATTTTCAGCTTTTGGGAAAAATCTAAGACCAGCAGTAAGGAGATCCATATGACAAGGAAAAGGAATCATATTTATAGTTAATTAAATATATAATTTAGAACACTTTAATTTCTATTATGAGTTTTATTCGGTAAAGAACACTGTGAACTCAAAAATGAGTTTCAAATGTTTCATTGAACCCGTAGGATTTTTGAGGAAAACTTTATTTTCTCTCATATATATCTATGATAGAATACATTGAATTTATAGGATACTTTGTACCCTTGGAAAAGACTAATAAAAACAGAAATAATCTAAATATAGTAACTAAAATATACACTACTTTATTTCTAAGGATCCTTAACCCCAATTTAGGGATTCGCGTCCTTTATTCAAAAAGTAGAAACAACTAGAAATTAGGAAAGGAAATCAAACTAAATCTTTTATTTTCTAACACTCCCCCTCAAGTTGGTGCATAATATCATGCAAACCTAACTTGCTAGTAAGGAAGTCAAATGATGGCTTGCTGAGTCCCTTTGTGAGGATATCTGTTGTTCGTTGTTTTCTTGGAACAAATGGCATACAGATTAATCCTCCTTCTAGCTTCTCTTTGATAAAATGTCGATCAACTTCAACGTGTTTAGTTCGATCATGTTGCACTGGGTTATTTGCTATATTGATTGCAGCTTTGTTATCGCAGTATAACTTCATAGGAATTTCTAAAGGCAACCTTAACTTTGTTAGTATCCGCTGCAGCCATAGTAGTTCACAAACACCATTGGCCATTGCTCTTATATTCAACCTCAACGCTACTTCTTGCTACTACACTTTTCTTTTTACTTCTCCAAGTTACCAAATTACCCCGCACGTAGGATCAGTATCCAGTTGTTGATCTCCTATCAGTAGAGGACCTAGCCCAATATGCATCAATGTAGATTTCGATCCTAAATTGATTATTTTTTCTAAAACACAGGCCTTTTCTTGGAGATTTCTTCAAATACCATAGAATACGATAGGTAGCCTCAAGGTGTTCCTTTGTAGGTGAGTGCATAAATTGACTCACAAGGCTAACTGCGAAGGCTATGTCTAGCCGAGTGTGAGATAAATTAACTTACCTACCAGCTTCTGTTATCTTGTTGTATCCACCGGGCATCTTCCTTCTAAGAAAATAAAAGATTTGTAATGGTTTTTTCTTCAGAAATAGAATTTAAGGAGGGAGTATCACTTGGAGAGTTTTGAACTGAAAGAGGCATACTCGAAGAGTTTCGGTCCTGCCCCGAGTTGGAATCTTGGCCTTGCTGGGAATTTTCAGGCATCTTTTCCTGAGTCAAGTTTTTTCGGGTGTAAAATAATCTGAATTTTTTCTTTCTTTCATCTCCTTCAAAGGAATCATTATTTTCTGCTGGGACAAGACTTGGCCCATCTTTTTTTTCACTTTGGTCTTGTTCAGGTTGAGTGAAAACAGACTTTGTTGGTGAGATGTTTAACACAGATTCAGATATTGAATTATTCTGAATCTGGAAAGGATCTTCATTCACCAAGGTTTTGATTTGATCCCAAGTCGGTCCTTCATTATTTTTCTCCCCCTGAAGAGGACAGTTAAAAAAAGGTGTCGTTTCAAAAAAGGATACATCCATGGAAACAAACATGTTTTTCAAAGTAGGATTATAGCATTTATAGCCCTTTTTAGTTGGTGAATATCCTACAAAAGCACATTTCCGAGCTCTAGGATCAAGTTTACTTTGGTTTGGGTCATGATGATGGACAAAAACTGTGCATTCAAAGAGTTTAATGGGTAAATTGGATACTATCCGAGAATAAATTTTTCTTTTTTGAACAAACTTGTAAAGGAGTTTTGAAATCTAAAATCTTTGAGGGCATTCGATTTATAAGATAGGTTGCTATGAGAATAGCTTCACCCCAAAGGTACTTTGGAACATTATTTGTGAAAAGTAATGCTCTTGATACTTCTCGTAGATGTTTGTTTTTTCTCTTTGCAACTTCATTTTGTTTGGGGATATCATTGCATGAACTCTGATGAATAATTCCCTTTTCAATAAAAGAACTCCCCAAAGTCTTATTAAAAAATTCCTTCCCATTATCACATTCTAAAAATTCAGATTGTGTTTGAACCATGGTATAAAAGTTTTTAAAAACTTCATCAACCTCAGATTTTTTGTTCAATAGATATACCCAACTTATTCTAGTGTGATCATCTATAAATGAGACAAACCATTTTTTTCCAAGAATTGTTGGTGTACTTGAAGGACCCCAAACATCACTATGAATTAAAGAAAATGGTTTAGAGGGTTTTTATGGTCTTGGAGGATAAGAGGCTCGATGTTGTTTTGCAAACATACAAATCTCACACTTAAATGAAGACGGATTTTTATTAATAAAAAGAGGAGGAAATAAATATCTTAAGTAATGAAAGTTTGGAAGATCAAGTCTATATTGCCATAGCATTATTTCATGATTCCTAAAAGAAAATTTAGACTCAACGCATAAACTACTGACTGGTTGTTTACATGGGATTGTTCCATCTTCAAAGAAATACGGCCTCCTTTTTCCCTAGCACTGCCAATCATCCTCCCCAAGGCCGTTTCCTAAAACTCACAATGAGTTGGATGGAAATTAGCTTGACACTTTAGATCACAGGTTATTTTACTGATAGAAAGAAGGTTACAAGACAATTTTGGAAAATTAAGCACATTACAAAGAGTTATAAGCAGGGAAACTTTGATTGAACCAATCCTGGCTATTGTTGAAAAAGATCCATCAGCAATCTTAATTTTTTTGTTTCCCGCACATGGATTATATGATGAGAACAGTTGGGAGCAATTTGTCATGTGATTTGTTACTCCAGAATCAACAATCCAAGGACTAAGAGAAAGACCAAAAGTAGAGAGGGCTGTGACACAGGAATTACCTTGGGCTGTAAGAGAACAAGGAGTAACAGAGAATTGTGGAGGTTTAAAAAGTTTGTGCAGAGCTCTAACTGTTCCTTTGTAAAAGGTTGCTCATCCGAGTTGATTGATTGCTCTAGAGAATCATCAGTTATGGTTTGAAGTACCCTGCCATTCCTTTCCTGTTTTTTTCTTTAAATGTGATGGCTTCCCATGAATCTTCCAACATGTTTCTTTAGTGTGCCACGGTTTTCTACAAAGATCACACCATGGACATTTCTTCCTTTCTCTGTCTTCATCAGTTACTCCTGAGTTCCGAGAGCAAGAGCTGAGTTCTCAGCCTCAGTTGGTGGTGCAACATTGCTGAGCATGATTCTCCTTTTGTTTTCTTCTTGTCGTAACTCTGATAAAACCTCATGAACTGAGGGAAGTGGTTTTTGGCCAAGAATTCTTCCCTTGACCTCATCTAAGCTCCTATTTACTCTTGCAAGGAACATATAGACACAATCATTCTCATTAGGATTCTACTGCTTTGGCTGTTAGCAAGAACATGCTCGGCCTTGCAATTGTTGCCTCCATCAAATTTAGAAGCCATGCTGTTGCCAAGGAATTTTTTGCCCTCCACCTTTCTAAGCCAGGCCCCTTTTCTTATGGCTGCTTATCTTCCCCAGTGATGTACCCGAGCTTTCCTTTGCCTTCTAGGACAAGTTTGACGGACTGAGATCACTCAAGGAAGTTTCTTTCGTTCAGTTTTTGAACGAAAATTTGTAACGAAGAACTGGTGTGTATATTATCAACACCAGTATAGAGAGAGTTATCTAGGCTGGTTTCAGAGGTAACCTCTAATGTGTTTTGGGTTCTGCTTGCAGCAGTCATGGCAGTCTTTGCCATGCTTCAGATTTGAACCCTATGGCTCTGATACCATGTAGGATTTTTTAGCAAAACTTTATTTTCTCTCATATATATCTATGATAGAATAGATTGAATTTATAGGATACTTTGTACCCTTGGAAAAAAATAATAAAAACAGAAATAATCTAACTATAGTAACTAAAATATACACTACCTTATTTCTAAGGATCCTTAACCCGAATTTAGGGATTCGGGTCCTTTATTCAAGAAACAGAAACAACTAGAAATTAGGAAAGGAAATCAAATTAAATCTTTTATTTTCTAACAGAACCTAAAACCGTAACCATTGAATTAATGAACCTTTAAAACATAATATGTTACAAGTTTTAGTAATTTTATTTTGATTACGTAAAACAAAAAATTAAACAAAATAAGTGCATGCACATCATGTTTGATGTCTCCATTAATAATATACATTATTTTATCATCAAATAAATTGACAATGCTAGGATCACCAAATTTGTTAAATATTTATTTCAAGTTGTACTCATGAAATTATGATACAAAGTACTGCATCTGTTAAATTACAATTCAATCAATGGCTTAAACATATAGATCCATCAGATATCTAGTCATTTGACTCGAATTAAAGATTTTATTCATTTACTTCGTGTTAAATTAGTAAAACTTTAACTTTCCTAGTAATGTAATTAATGAATTTTTTAACTGGAAACAAGCTATCAATATAGGAAAGTTGGAAAACATAAAATGATGTCTTGATATCTTTAAAAGTACTTTTTGTCTAAAAATATATTTTTTGATCTAAAATTTAATTTAAAAAAATTCATTATCTAATTAACCGAGTGTACATTAAGTATGTCCAAGTATTGAAGTGTCTTCTTTACTTTCAATGACATTTGCTGTTTTGAGACCATAACAAGTAGAAGTTTTAACTCAAGCAATAACTTTGAGCCAGTTTGATAGGCCCTTAATTAAGAAATTTTATAAAAGAAAGAAGGGGTACGTGGGGGGAAGGTATATTTTAAAAGGCAGAAAGGTGGGCTGCATGGGGGGCAATCCTAACTAACTTGGCAGTACTAGGGCCCATTATGAGGAGTGAGGTATTTGTGGCAGGAGGGAGTACAAGGAAGGCAGGGTGGGAGAGCGGTTAGCCTCTCAAAAGCTAACCAAGGGAGGGAGCTACATTCTTCCAGTTTCTAGAGGCTCATTTTTGGAGTGGGAGAGGGTGTGTCTGAGCTATTTTCTTTTCTATTTTTGCTTTCATAGCTGAGGATTTGCTGTCATTTTTTGTTATTCTCTTAAGAGGGGTGGTTGTATTGGGAGTCTTAATACTATATTAGTATAAATATATAGAAACTATTACTAGAATCTATCAATTGGTATCAGAGCAGCAACGCTGGGGCATGGTAAACACCAGGATGGAGGCCAGAATGGATCAGGTGGAGAACAAGCTAGGTACCATGAAGGGGGACATGACTGAAACTAAAGGGTGGTTGATTGAACTAAGAGATTCAATGGCTAGAATGGAAGAAGTAGGAAGGAGGTCAGGAAAGGAAACCATGGTGGAACCGTCGAAGTCTGGAGTTGAAGGGGGACGCCGAGAGGTGACCGAGGAGTCACGCAACCGTGAGAGGTTTTGAAAACTAGAACTACCCATTTTTGAAGGAGATGACCCGATTGGTTGGTTGTTCAGGGTGGAGAGGTATTTTGCCATAAATGGCATGACGAAGGCAGAGAAGATGGAGGCGACAGTGGTGCGTTTAGAAGGGAAAGCCCGGAATTGGTTCCAGTGGATGGAGGTGAGGAACCCTGTACACACTTGGAGAGAGTTCAAGAAGGAATTAATTGAGAGATTTCAGCACTCTCAACAAGGGGATTCATATGAGATGCTCATGGCATTGAGGCAGGAGAGAACCGTGTTAGAGTATCGGGAAAGGTTTGAAGCCCTTTCAACCACAGTAAGAGAACCTTCGAATGAGTGATTGATGGGGGCTTTCAAAATTGGGTTATAGGCAGGTATAAGGGCGGTGCTCCGTTTGATGAGGGTTGACACTTTAAAAGGGCTAATGGACTTGGCTCAAAGAGTAGAGGAAGGAACCAAATCATGGAATGAGATGCTCATGGCATTGAAGTAGGAGGGAACCGTGGCAAAGTATCAGGAAAGGTTTGAAGCCCTTTTAGCCACAGTAAGAGAAGCTTCGAATGAGTGCTTGATGGGGGCTTTCAAAACCAGGTTGAAGGCGGATATAAGGGCGGAACTTCGTTTGATGAGGGTTGACACTTTAAAATGGCTGATGGACTTGGCTCAAAGAGTAGAGGAAAGGAACCAAATCATGGAACAAGCCCATGAAGAACACCTGAATAAGCAATTGAAGGGCTGGGCAAATCAGAGGTGGTCTGGACCCAAGGGAAATTGGAGTTGGGTCACGAGTCCTCATGAACTGAGTAGAACCACCAGCTACGTTTCAAACAGGGAAGCAGAGACGAAGAAGGATGGCACACCTGCATCATCGAGGACGGGTTCAACCTCCCCTGCGTCAAGAGCCAGCACCGCAACACCAAACCCCTCTGCATTTCGGCCACTCACGAAGGTTGAGGCTGCCAGGAAGAGAGCCCCTCCCATGTCTATAAGAACCAGCAATTCAGTGTAATTTTGCTGCAACCCGTCGATGAAAAGGGAGAGAAGATTACGGAGGAGGAGGTCCAGGAAATAGAAGAAATGACTGCAGATGAAGAAACCGAGCCAGCTACCTTAGAGCTATCAATTAACTCTATAGTAGGTATTACCACCAATAATACCATGAAGCTATTAGGGAGATGTATGGGGGAAAAGGTCCTCATATTCATAGACAGTGGGGCATCCCACAATTTTATCACTTCAGAAACCGCATAAAAGCTAGGAATTTAGACCAAAGAAGTGAAAATATTTGAAGTTTCGCTAGGGGATGGTTACAAGGTGAAGGGTAGCAAACATTGTCCTACCGTGGAGGTGAATTTATAGGGAATGAAAATTAAACAACCATTCTATGTGTTTGAAATGGGGTGAGTAAATATATTGAGTGGCTCAAGTCATTGGGAGAAGTGAGAGTCAATTGAAATCAACTAACAATGAAGGTGAAAAGGGGTAGGGAGGAATACTGCTTGAAGGGGGATCCGAGCCTAACTAAAACCATGGTGTCACTTAAATCCGCTATAAGAACCCTTAAGAGTGGGCATCAAGGGTATCTAATTGAATTTGGAAAATTACAGATGAAGGAAGTGGAGGAAGAGCCCTTACCTGTAGCTGTCTAGCAGCTTTTGATAGAATTTCCAGCAGTGCAAACACCAACAACAAAGCTACCACCTCACCAGAAGCATGACCATGCCATTACCTTGAAACTGGGGGCCGCTCCACCAAACATACTACCGTATAAGTACCCATATTCACAAAAGGTGGAAATTGCGAGGTTGGTTAGAGGAATATTGCTGGCTGGTATCATCCGACCTAATAAGGGACCTTTTTCAAGCCCAGTGTTATTGGTTAAGAAGAAGGATGGAAGTTGGCGATTTTGCATTGACTACAGGGCTTTAAATAAGATAACACTACCTGAGAAGTTTCCCATACCGGCTATTGATGAGCTAATTGACAAATTGGGAGGTTCCAAACTGTTTTCCAAGCTAGATTTGAAATCGGGGTACCATCAAATCCGAATCAAGGGTGGAGATGAAGAGAAGACAGCTTTCAGAACTCACCAAGGGCACTATGAATTTTTAGTGATGCCCTTCGGCCTCATCGATGCACCCTCTGTATTCCAATCACTTATGAATGGCATTTTTCAAGAGCATCTAAGGAAGTTCGTGTTGGTGTTCTTTGATGACATACTTGTGTACAGTCCCAATGAAGATTCACATTGGAAGCACTTGAGAGAGACTTTAAGGATACTCCAAGAAAGTCAATTGGTGTTAAACCTCAAGAAATGTGTGTTTGCTAAATCACGATTAGAGTATCTTGGTCATATCATATCTACCGAGGGTGTGCTAGCGGATCCCAAGAAACTGGCCACCATGGAAAGATGGCCGATACCTAAGAATCTGAGAATGTTAAGGGGATTCCTTGGTTTAACAGGGTACTACCGAAGATTTGTAAGAAATTAGAGGAAGATGGCTGCACCACTTACTACACTCCTCAAGAAAGATGCCTTCCTTTGGAGTCAAGAAACCCAACAAGCTTTTGAAGAACTCACGAAGGCAATGATAACCGCGCCGGTTTTAGCACTACCAGATTTTTCCTGACCTTTTGAGTTAGAGACTGATGCTTTGGGGTGGAAAGTGGATGCCGTATTGATGCAAAATGGACACCCCATTGCACATTTCAGCCAAGCTTTTTCTTCAGCTAGAAAGAATAGTTCAGTTTATGAGAGGGAATTAATGGCCATCGTTCTAGCTGTAAAAAAGTGCATCACCATCTTTTGGGACACCCTTTCATCATCAAAACCGACCAAAAGGCTCTCAAGTTCTTGCTGGAGCAGTGCAATCTTAGCAAAGAACCACAGAAATGGGTATCAAAATTAATGGGATACAAGTTTGAAATCAATTATGAACCCGGAAAAGAAAATAGAGTGGCGGATGCTTTATCCAGAAGAGAGGGTAGCCTTGAGTTCAAGGCTGTAACAGTATGGCAATATGAAGATTTTGGAGGGTGGGAAGAAGAAGTCAAGAAGGATGAGAAGTTATATTCGATATGGAAAAAGGGGATTAAAGGAGAACACCTTCCGGAAGAATTTTCAGTTAAAGGAGGCAACCTTCTACACGGAGGTCGAATGGTGCTTCCAAAGGGAGCCTCAAGAATTCCCTTACTCCTGCAAGAATTTCAGTGCACACCCATAGGTGGACATTCCGGGTATTTACGAACATACAAGAGGTTATCCACTTTCGTACATTGGGAGGGAATGAAGAAGGATGTTAAGCAATACGTTGCAAATTGTGAAATTTGCAAGCAATGCAAGTATGAAGCTTTGAGTCTAGCAGGAGTTCTACAACCGTTACCCATTCCCCAAAGAGTTTGGGAGGATATTAGCATGGACTTCATCACGGGATTACCTAAATCCAACAGGTTTTGATGTAGGAATGGCTTGAAAATTTATCAGGTAAACTAGGATAGGTTATTTCAAAGACGATTTCTGGGCTTTTGGCTGGGAATTAGGTTCTGCAAATTATATGAATTTTGTAGAACTTTTTGTGAACTACAATTTAGACACAAGAATCAAGTCATTCGGATATGGGACGAGTGAGTTAGGGTGGGTTTTGTGTGAACATGTTTGACTGGACGATGATTGGCGATACGCGAGAAAGATTGGGAATTTTGGTTGGGTTGGGATTCGAACTGGGTGAAGAGCCCTTCTGGAGATTTTTAGTTCAAGATGTGAACTGTAATCTCGTTTTGGAAACACTCAATTCTAAAGAACACACACCGAGATATGAAATTTCTTGTAAGACTGGTCGGATTGAAATTCTGGCGATAAAACAACAACAACAAACAAACAGATACGATTTGTTTTTGGAAAACAAATAAACCCTGATTATTTTTGGAAAATAATCGAAACCCAACAGACTAATCTGCAGAAAATCTCACAAGTTTTTTTTTTCTTCTGGCTGGAACACAAATGGAAACAAACGCAGCTTGAAAAGGAAGATGAGAAATTTTCAGTGTGTCAAAAACTAACCACTCGAATTCTCCAACCTGCCGTTTCTAAAATGGAAATAAAACTAATTAAAACACATCCATAATGGCTTCATAACAGCCAAATTCCAAAGGAAAAGAAAAAATACATAAAACTGAATCGAATTGAAGTCATTAAACCGAATAGAAGTAAAACTGAAATAAAGTCTCATATCTGAACCAAGATGGACTGAAATTAAAAGTGAGAAATACCTTGAAAAATTGCTACTCCTGGGAGTCGACCTCATTCTCTTCAGATACATGGACACAGGCCTTGTAGTCACCATATGGTTTCAACAAAGCTTGTAAGTTCAAGAACAAAGTCAGCCCAACTTCCTTTTCTTCAACAATTCCCATAGCTTGGATATCTTGAATAGCAAGTCTTGATGGTCCTCCATCAGGTTTGATACTATTCTAGTGGTAGTGGATCGGTTTACAAAATATGGACATTTCATAGCCTTGTCTCATTCCTATACTGCCAAGGAAGTGGCTTCCATTTTTGTAAAGGAGATAGTCAAACTACATGGATTCCTTAAATCCATAATTTCAGACCAGGATAAGCTGTTCATGAGTTTTTTTTGGCAGGAAATTTTCAAGCTTTCCGAAACAACCCTCCGATTTAGTTCTTCTTATCACTCGGAGACGGACGGGCAAATCGAAGTGGTAAATATAAGATTGGAAACCTACCTTCAATGTTTTGTGGGGAGTAAACCGAGGGGATGGATGGGATGGTAGTCTTGGGTGGAATATTAGTACAACATCAATTTTAATTAGTCCGTAGGGATATCTCCTTTTAAGGCCCTATATGGGAGAGACCCTCCTACTTTGTTTAAGTTGGAAGATCTCACTTCAGCTGTGGATGATGTTAATGAATTAGTGAAGGAGAGGAATGCAGTAATCAAGGAGTTGAGGGAACATTTAGAAAAGACACAACAACATATGAAGAAAACAATAGATAAACATCGAAGGGACGTGGAGTTTGAAGTGGGAGACTTGGTGTACGTCAAGATAAGACCTTATCGGATGAAATCCTTGGCAAAGAGGGTGAATGAGAAGTTAAGTCCTAGATTCTATGGGCCATTCAAGATAGTCGAGAAGATTGGCAAAGTTGCATACCGCCTGGAATTACCTTCAAATGCTAAAATACATCCCACTTTCCACGTTTCTTAACTTAAGAAGTCAATACAGCCAACTACTTAGCTGCAACCCTTACCACAGTCGTTAACCGATGAAAATGAGCTATTGTTACAGCCATAATTGGAAAGGAAAATCCGTCAATTGATTGATGGAAGGGCAGAGGTATTGGTGAAATGGAAGGATTTACCAGATCGACAACACTTGGGAAGATTATGAAACTCTTGATGAGCTCTTTTCAGATTTTCACCTTGAGGACAAGCTGAAACTTGTCGAAGGGGGTAATAATAGGCCCTTAATTAAGAAATTTTATAAAAGAAAGAAGAGGCACGTGGGGGCGAAGGTATATTCTAGAAGGTAGAAAGGTGGGCCGCATGGGGGGCAATCCTAACTAACTTGGCAGTACTGGGGCCCATTATGTGGAGTGAGGTATTTGTGGCAGGAGGGGATACAAGGCACGGAAAAATTCAGTGAGGTTGTGGGCGAGTGGTTAGCCTCTCGAAAGCTAACCAAGGGAGGGAGCTACATTCTTCCAATTTCTAGAGGCTCATTTCTGGAGTGGGAGACGGTGTGTCTGAGCTATTTTCTTTTCTGAGGATTTGCTGTCATTTTCTGTTATTCTCTTAAGAGGGGTGGTTTTATTGGGAGTCTTAATACTATATTAGAGTAAATATACAGAAACTATTACTAGAATCTATCATAGTTCAAGAAGCTCAATTCCCAACTTAATGGAACAATTTATTGGCATTGTTAAAAAAATGAATAAGTAGCCAAACTGATATAATTTTCCACATCAAAATTAGTGATTCAATCAAATCAAAATTCCCTTGCTAAATAAACACGTTTAATCTAATTATAATAACGTTAATTTTGCCAACTAGAATATGAAAGACCATTTATGGGACAATTATATTAATTATCACATCTGCTGTTGGGTAACTACAGATATTGACGATTGTTAACAACCAAGGTTGAAAATATGCTTAATTTATTTTTCCATCAAACAGCTCAAGTACCATTGTGCAAAGGAAGCTAGTTGGTACATACTATTTTTAAAGATGCATATGGAAAACAATCATCAAATAAAAAACACCAAAAAAGGTGTAAAAGGTGAAATTTTACTTACTCAAACGGGGGTTCCACCTCAATACCAAATGTTAGGTGCAAGGAAAATTCAGCAAACTCACTTGACCCATTATCATCTGTACATGCCTCATGATGAAAACCTCTTGGAATATACAAAATATTACCTTCCCTAAGCAAGAACTTCATGCACCTTTTGGGTGAGCTCTCAATTTCAGAACCATGACTGCCATGAAGAGGATCATACAAGCGAGGTAGTTGCATGTTTTGTTGAGGATAAATTGTCCAATGCTTCTTACCAAAGATTTGGCAAACAAAGACACAATGGTCATCATAATGAAGAGCCAAGCCTTGGGAGTTGGGGGGTGTCAAGTATAAATTGGCACCTATTGATGGTTGACCAAACAAAGATGCCATGGCATCTGAAATAGCTGCAATGCTTGCAAAGCGAAATTCCATGCCACGAATAGCAATTGTATAACCCTCTTTATATGCTTCTTCACACTTGTTAATGTCAGTGGCATCAAAAACAAAAGGAGACTTACTGCAGCATAGGTCTGAATCATTGTGAAAGAAATGCATTTCAGTTTTTGAATGATTTTCAGTTTTGAGCACCCTTAAGTCCTGCTGGTAAATTATAGGACAACCCAATTCACTACGCACCTCGTCTAGGAAACTTAGGAGGTCCAAATCATCTGAAGCAATAGGCGGACAAGATACAAAATTTTGCAGCATGGCAGTGAGAAAGGAAGGAGATGATCCCCCACGGTTTATGGATTGTGCAAAAGTAGCAAAAATGTCATTCTCATCAGTCAAAGATCCTGGAAGCCTCCTTACAAGAGATGGCGATGTCTCCCAATGGTGCACGATGAATGATACAAAACTAGAGTCTTCCCAACAAAACATCCTACTTTCGACCAACGTAAGTGGCATAGAAGCCAAAGATTGTCTAGAATTCAAAGAAAGCCTAAAAGTGCTTTCTGCCAAACTATTAGTCAAAATGTTGCTTAAGAGCAAGTGTCTCTCTTTACAGGGTTTCATAACATCCCCTACTAATATAAGTTGATGCACCTTTGCCCACAATTTTTGCAAAGTAACCAAACAAGTTTCGGACAAAAGCCTTGGGATCTTTTCTAGCTGATCAGTATTGCAGGAATTAATTAGGGTTATTGCAGCACGAAGAAGTAATATTGTGCATTCGTCTTCTTCCAATGCTATCCGAAGAAAGCGACCACTTGTATCCTCTGTAGTGTATAAATAAAGCCGTCTTGAAGACCAAGGAACCTGAAGGAATACCGACCTAATGGATATTAAGTCCATATACATACCTATAAGCTCAAATTCTCATTAGAAGTAAAATCACACACACATGAAGAAAGTTGTATCAAAGCAGAAAGAATGTCTATTAGACGAGATAATCTTCTACTTGCACCACGGATGTAAATTATACTAATTTAAAACATACAAATATTTGGACTGCACAACTACGTACCAACATAACCAACTTAAAATTAACATGCCAAAATTAGAACACGGTCGTGGTAATCTGAAAGAACTTGAAATGGATATATATCATCCTAATTCCTAACAAAAGGAAAGAGGCAAAAGGGAACATTATTAATTAACATAGAACAGAGTTACTCACAATAAGGTGTTTAAAGCAGAAAGCTCCAACAACTGGTGCCTTCCAACACAAGTGATGGACAAATCCAAAATGGCATTACAGGCAGCCATTGAAACTGTGCTCTTGGGGTGCCGCAAGGCTGAGATTAAAGCCTTCACAGTTTCAGTATCCAAAGCAATTTGTTCATTCCCTTCTATACACAACAACGAAGCAGCCCCAAGAATCTCTAAACTTCGACACGCAATTTTCCAACATCTGAATGAGAAAAAGAAGAAAGAAAAAAACGTCAGAGTTGCCTAACCCCATTCAAGTATTTACAAAATTGAAAAACAGAGAAATGAGATTACTTGGAACGGAGGAGGATAGGCATCACAGAAATATTGGGAATAAGTTGGGAATTTGAGGACTGGAGATTGTTTATGCATGTTAGAATTAGGTTGGTCTCGTTAGGTGAATTGCAGAGAGCGGCCAATAACAGAGGGAAGATAGAACCATTTTTGCTCTGAAGATTAAGATATTCCCCCAGATGCTTTCTTTTGCGGCTACTCCTGTTCCTCTTCTCCATTTTTTTTCTAATGCCGCTGCTTTATTATGAAACATTTTGACTTGAAACATTGAGGGCATAAGCCACCTTCAAATTTTACCCATTTGCTAGCTTTGATGTTTTGTAAGCATAAGTCGTACATATAAATCCAACGCACTTGCGTTCGCATTTGCTAAGCTAAATCTTAATTAGATTATGTTTTTTTAACATAAGTTTGATAGCATTTTGTTTATATTTAAATGATTTTTATATTCTTATTTTATCTTTCTAATGAAAAAGGAACAAACTCGGCAAATTAAAGCCTAATTGAACAAAATTTGGCATGAATTTGGATGCACGTGGGTTGATTCTGGACCCATGATCAAAAACACGAGTCAATCACAATACCGTGTTACGTCCTGTGTATGTTACTGAATCATTCTGCTTCTTCAACAACTTATCACATGAATGAACACGACCCAAATACAAATCCATGTTTATAGCCTTGAGATCCGTATTCCTAAAATGAACCTTCAGATGCGAGACAAAGGAATCACGGGTGCAACCCGGATTCATGTTTTTAACCTATGTTCGCAATGATGTTTACATAAATTAAGGTTTTACACAGTTGTGAAGAACGTAATCTCAACAAGAGCTCGTGTTGGTCCTATACTGTGGGAAACTCTTTGTATTTTTTAAGACTTCGTAAGATTATAATGAGCTTTTAGGAATTGAACCAAAGGAGAGACGAGAGAGCAATCATAGGGTCTGATTAGAAAGTCTTGATATAATAAGGTGAGACGGGAGAGCAATCATAGGGGTCTGATTAGAAAGTCTTCATATAATGATGAAGCAACTTTGGACACTAAGTGGGCATTCCATAAAGATTTTCCGAAGAACATCAAGATCTTAAGATCTCTGATAATACTTTCTTTTATCTTGTTTTATTTCTTGATTATTGTTGGTTTCTTTATCTTAACATAAACTAGATTGGGATGAAACCTAGAACTACTGTTTTGAATTGTTTTCTTGATTTAACGAAAAATCCAAGTTTTATTGCAAATTATCCATCATTATTACCTATCATTAATTTGAAATCTTCTAACATTTTGATTCAACTTCACACGTTACATATTGGAATTGAGAAATAATATGTATGAATAGATCATATCATGAATAATAAGAGTTGCATGCAATCTTAGAGGTAGAACTACGTAAATTTTCTAAGTTCAAATCAAATTTATCATGAAGTTAATGCATTCTTAAAGCTTTAGATTAGCCCAAAGCCTTACCTGAATGGCTTGCGCCCCTTATCATAAGATGACACTATTTTGGTCTTAAACTATAAAAGAGGCTTAAGATCCAAATGATATTGTTTTGGCAAGTTTTTCTAAAGTGACATCATTTTAGATAGACCAAGTGAGCTTGGGCTCAAGTTCAAGCTATATAACACAAGCGTAAATGGGTGCTAGGCTAACTCTGAGTTGACCTATTATCATATTTAGTATGAGACAAAAAAGAGATGGAAGGAGTTATTGAGAAAGTGTCCATACCATAAACTTAACTTGGTACCATAGATGCAAACATTTTATAGTGGATTGAACTATTAAACTAAGTTATTGATTAATTCATTTTCTGTTGGCACTATAAGCTTTAGAACTCCTAATGAACTACAAGAGTTTATTGAAAATATTGCCATAAATAATTACCAACAAGAGATCTGAGGTTGAAGCAAAATTTTGGTGGAATTCATAACATCAAGACAGTCATAATATTATAGGCAAAATTGGAAGTTTTAAGAAAAGAATTTCTAGTACGAATATGATAACTCAACTGATATGAGTAATACAATGTGATACTCATGGTGGTGGATATCCTAATGATAAATGTTAGGCACCTATCAATAAAACATCTTAACTTTGTATGGAACCAATCTCAATATAACTCTTATAGTTTTATAAAACAATCAAGCTCCACTTGAACTTTAGTAGTAGTAGCAAGAACGAAATTCAAATCTTAAGGATTTTATGAAAATTTTCATCACTGCATTTGAGTCTTGCTTCTAAAATACGAAAGCATATCTTCAAAATTAACAAGGCCCCATCCATAATATGATAATTCAGATTGGACATCTTGCTAAACTTATCCCAAAAAGGCAACTTAAGTACTTTGCCTAGCAATATAGAGCCAAATCTGAGGGAGCAACTAAATATAGTGACTTTAAGGATTGAAAAGGTGCTGAAAGTTAGAGAAGAGAAAGAAAAGAGGGAGAAGGAGAAAGGGAAAGAGGAGGAGAAAAAGAATTGTGGTCAAATAATATCAACCGAGCATATAATACCAAGCATGCTTAAGATATATAGAAAGAAAGATAAATTTCATAATTTTTAAAATTTTTAAAAATAATTACATGTTAACATACCTTTTGTTGAAACTCTTTCATAGATGCCAAATTATGCTTAAAGAATCTCCTTTATAGCAAGAAGAGGCTCGAGGAATGTTCAAGGTAAACAATAAGATACTTCACTAAAATTTATATTAAAAAATTGATAATTAAACAATGAAATAAGCAACAGTGAATTGGTTGATTGATCAATGATGAAAACTAGGAATTACATCTATCCTTATTTGTTTGCACTTCACCTTCTTGATTTAATCATTCTTGACCCTTGATATCCAATAATTATAATTACCTCTCTTAATATCTAATCATCTAATCCCAATTAAAATAGATAGAAATTGAATTGTGACTTTTGTTCTATTAAAACTCTTCCTAACTATGCAATTGGATTTGAAGCAATCTTATAGTAACTAATAAACAATTAAGATTTATCTTCAATTGCTTATTAATTTGATATTTATAAGTCTATTGGGGTACCAACTCTCACTGTGAAACACAACACAAATAATCTAATCTAATCTCTTGATTCAAATTGAATATAACTCAATAAACATCATAAGCATATTTCACTATATCAAGAATATATAGTTTAACAAATAAATCAAGAGTAATCCTTCCTTAAAAGGAATTTAGCAACCCATATATGTAACTATATATGCCAATTGAGTCATCACTGATATTCAACAACAACAAGGAAACAAAAGAAAATAGTAGAGAATTGAATTTGTATGTCTTGTCTTCTTTACCTTAAGTTGGAATTGTGTAACTTGTGTTCCTTACGATGTTGCTCTTTTTAATCTCTTCTTTTTATGTTTTCTACCCATCTTTTTGATGCTTTTCTATTCCCTTTTATACTTTTAAGCCTTCAAGTGTTCTTTTTGGAATTTTTTGATGTGTTTTTGCTTCGAAAAAAAGTCTTGAATCTTCAAAAGTATAAAAGACTCAACACCCAAAAAAGTTGCAAGTTGCTCCTTGCACAATCGCGCATTTTATGAATGATCATGCACTGCCTTGCTCCAACTTTCTGTCAGGATCGTGCATGGATGCCAAAGTATGCTTAAAGAATCTCCTTTATAGCAAGAAGAGGCTTCAGGCATGTTGAAGTTTTAAATTAAAACCTTTTTTTTTGTTACAAGTATACAAATCATATCTTATAGTATAAAAAGTACTGTCCTATAAGGATTGGAGTAGTCACCCAACAATTCTTATAAACTTTGTTTAAGGTACACAATAAGATAATTCACTAAAATTTAAACTAAAAAATTAATAATTAAACAATGAAATGAGCAGCAGTGAATTTATTGATTGATCAATGATGAAGGCTAGGAATTACTTTTATCCTTATTTGTTTTCACTTCACCTTCTTGATTGAATCATACTTGACATACTTGACCATAAATATCCAATAATAATAATTCAATTAAAATAAATAGAAATTGAATTATGACCTCTTGATATATTAAAACTCTTCCTAACTATGCAATTAGATTTAAAGCAATTTTATGCATAACTAATAAACAATTAAGATTTATCTTCAATCACCTATTGATTTGATATTTATAAGTCTATTAGGGTAACACAAATAATCTAATCTAATCTCTCGATTCAAATTGAATATAACGCCATAAACATCATAAGCATATTTCTTTAAATCAAGAATGTAAAGTTTAACAAATAAATCAAGAGTAATTGTTAAATGGAATTTAGCAGTCCATATATGTAACTATTTATGCCAATTGAGTCATCATTGAAATTCAACAACAATAAGGAAGTAGAGAATTGAATTTGGATGCCTTCTCTTCTTTGTCTTAAGTTGGAATTGTGTAGCTTGTGTTCTTCAAGATGTTGCTTTTTTTAATCTCTTATTTTTATGTTTTCTAGCCGTCTTTTTGATGTTTTTCTATTCCTTTACCTTCAAGTGTTCTTTCTAGGATTTTTCCATGTGTTTTTGCTCCAAAAAAATTCCCAAATCTTAAAAAGTATAAAAACTTGACACTTAAAAAAATTGGAAGTTGCTCCTTGCACAATCGTGCATTCTATGAATGATCATGCGCTGGCTTGCTCCAACTCTCTGTCATAATCATACATGAAACACATGATCGTGCCAAATGTTGTTCTCCGGCTCCTTCAAATTTTCTTGCCTCCACTTATTATGAAACACACTAAGCAACCCTTGAAACATACAATTAATCAAATTCTTTCCCTGATAAATAATAATCAAACAAAACACACAAAACACTAATAATAAGAACAAAAATCTAAGTTCTAAACACATGATTATCACTTAAGAAAACATTTAAAAACACATTTTGAGGCCCAGAAAGCGCACTATAATTTATAACTTTCAGCTTCCTAACACTTAAATCTTTGCTTGTCCCTAAGCAAAACTAAAGCAGCAAAAGAAAAAAACATAAAACGCACATAATTACACAATCATCCAACAATGTAATAATGGTACAATGGTATCAAACACCTAAAATTAACTTAGCCATTGACATCAATCACTCAAAAAGTTCCAACACACTAACTTATTCCATTCATGTTCAAGTGCTTTAATTTAAATACACATATCGACCAAAATATTGACTGCCTATTCATACATCTATGACACTTGTAAGCATGCACTCATTCTTATTTATAATAAAAGAGGTAGCCCCTCACCAAATACCCACTCATGGATTTTTTTGACATTTAACAAAGAAGATTAATAGGTTCACTTTTATTGTCAACATCATATTTTTAGATTTTATTTAACGATGATCTAGTTTCTTGAAATGAAGGCAAACAACTTGTCACAAATGTCCCCCAGTTACTCAACTAGGTTATGTTTTATGAAGATTTTTTGTATGAATGCCTCCAATTACTCAACTATATCACTATTCACAACTGACTACTAGTTCTATTCTTAACTCATTTTTTTAAAGAGTCAGTGGAATAACTATAAGACATTTATATAACACACATTTTTTGTTTATTTTCTAACCTATATCATTTCTTCCCGGCCAATCACTCCCATGAAAGGGTACTATTGATGCCTACCAATTTAAATGAATTTAATTATAAGTGCATCCAAACAAATGTCATAAAATGAAAGAGTAAGTACAATATTCTAATCAACATGCATATTCACCTCAAAAACACTTAAAAACACAAACTTCACAAGCTAATGTTTGTTCATAATTAAATGATCATGTTCATAGATAAACTAATTCGTTTCAATTTCATGCCAATGACACATTCAAACAAATACATCAGGCAACATCATGCAATACAAATTTTACAAAATGTTAACATAATCAAAAATTAACACAACGCAAATGTAAAGTCACACACAATGATAAGCAATTACATATATGTCATTACAGTTTAACAACACATTGTCCTCAATTTGAAAAATGACACACAACTAAAAAAACATACATAACAAATATAACAAACAAAATAAAATGAATAAAAATAAGGGCAAGAATACTTATAAAGATTTTGGTTATGATGGTGTCAGAGAAGGAACTTGGACACATTTCATCCCATAAACATCCATCAATCAAACTCACTGGAAAATAAAAAAGACAATAAATGCACAAAAAATTATAATAAATACCTAAAACATAACATGCTAATTTTAAAGTCATTAGCTTGATCATTTGTAATAGCCCGAGTTCCAAAACTTATTGAGGGTTAGAATCTTAAACTATTGAGTCATATCATTTAAGAATTTATGAAGTGCATTGCATTCACATGCATAATATTTGTATACATAAACATTGCAAAGATAGTATATGCACTCAATTGATATATTTCAGGGTATGAAAGGTTTGAAATGATCATGATGTAAATTGTGTATTACATATGTCTTAAATTTTGGTTTGATGGATTATAATTAGTAAATTTGGAATTAATTGTTCCAATTAGAAAATTGATGAATTAAAATGTGCATTTAGTTTAGAAAAATGTCAAATTGATACATGAAAATTTAGGATGACTAAGCCTATGAAATAAGTTACACATGGTAGTAGAATTGAGTGACATTTGGTATAGGAAATTAAGTTACAAATGGTAGCATTGATTCAGTGAAAAATGGCCTAGGACATTGGTGACATTTGGCAGCTTATATATGGGACAAATGGAATGCATGCATAGGTGACAAAAGTCATTATAAAATGGCGACACCTAGCACCTAATGAGTTAAGCTACCACAGGGATAGTTTCTGCTAGGTTCATTCTTCTCCTTTCCTCTCACCATCGAAACACCATACCCTCACATCCCTGTGTTTTACTTAAGTTTGTGTCTAATTGCCACACCAAAAATCCATGCTTTCACCCTTTTACAAGATATTTATAGAACCAGAATATTGTGTTTTTGCTATTTTCTTTTATCCTAGTTGAAAACCCATCCAATTCCCACCTTGTATTTGAAATGATCTTGCATGCATATAAGGCAAAGTAGACTTGATGAATTAAGGTGGAACTTGAGCTAAACAAGTAAGTAAAGTATTGAGCTTGGTAGCATGCTATAATAGAAAGTTTATGATGATCGAATTGAGATGGTTAGCATGTGATGTTGATGATGAAGTGTGCTAGAAAATGATACATGAATTGGATACTTTTTTGTTTTGTTTATGATGCATGAGAACCATAGGTTATAGGCTGCTATATGGATGATTTGGATTGAGGTTTGAAGTTTAAATAAAGGTGAATTTATGCTAAAGAAAGGTGCTAGTGAAGTGGTCTTAAATTTGGAAAAAAAGAACTAAGACTACATATATGATGAGATTAAGTGAATGAAAGTTTTTGTTTTGTTTTTGTATGCATGAAAGATAAATAGTTTATGAGCTGCCAATTGGATGATTT
>JAOTAY010000008.1:28246986-28258724 GCA_025629805.1 Erythroxylum baracoense | reverse complement strand
GGTCGGGTGTGACTTATAGCCTCTGGATTACCGACGGAACACAACATTCTGTCGGTAATTTAGGTTTCCAGAATACGCGGCCGCCGACAGTTACCGACGGACAAGACCATTCTGTCGGTAAAAGCGCGGCATCCGCCGACAGTTACCGACGGAAAATACCTTTTCGTCGGTAAAAGCGCGGCATTTATATTCGAGTAGAAACTCAAATACCGATCGATAATTTATTCTGTCGGCAAACTAGGTTTTGCTGCCGACATTTTCCGACGGTAAGATCATCTACCATCGGTATCCGCCGGCAAGAGTACCGACGGAATATTGATACCGTCGGTACAATTTGTTCGTAAAACATTTACCGACGGAGGACAGGCGTACCGTCGGTACAAGCGCGGCAATTTTATTAGAGTAGATACTCAAATACCGACGGATAAGTTATTCCGTCGGAAAACTAAGTTTGCTGCCGACATTTTCCGACGGTAAGATCAACTGCCGTCGGTATGCGCCGCCAAGATTACCGACGGCATATGATTACCGTCGGTAAAATTTGTTCATAAAATATTTACCGACGGTAGGCGGGAGTCCGTCGGTAAATGTACCGATGGAAACACTATTCCGTCGGTGTATCGTCCCTTTCTCATTGACACGACGACGTCTGTTAACAATTTATCGATAGAAAAGACTGTCCGTCGGTATATTGCTCGAAGATATAGCGACGGCATGTTATACCATCGGTAACTGGAAGCTAAATACCGACGGTTCTTCTACCGTCGGTAAATGGCGAAGCAATTAAATTGCGGGAACGATTCTCGCATTTTTTCCCGTCGCCTAGACTTTTGACGTCGCTATTTTTTGTCGGAGATTTTGCGCGAAATTTTTTCCTACAGTATTTCTGACGGATTTATTGTCCGTCTGTAAAATATTCTATTTTCCGACAGAGTAGTAACGTTTCGTCGGTAATTATCGACGGATTTTTTTCCGTCGGAAATATTCCGACGCTATTATGCGATTTTCTTGTAGTGAATGCATTCCAAAGTCTAACAGGAACTTCAACCACTGCAATAAAATTGCCCAGCTGTAAATAACTCTAGAAGTTCAATAAACAATACGACAGAAGGATGGGTGTGAGTCTCTTGGCCAGCAAACACGCACACCATGCACTTTCGGCTTCAACTATATATTTTTCCAGCACCCAATTAACACACACTATCTTCACTTTTTACACCCACTGCACCTTTAATTGATGGACACACATGCAGGATACACACACCACAAATAACTCATGCTTCTCACAAAACCCCAACCATAGGTTCTCAAACAAAAGCACACTGAAAGCAATTTAGCCGTAGGTCACAAAATCTATGTTTTCACCCAAGCCATAACCCTCGTATATAAAATCAAAAACCCTTAATTGACAATCAAAAATACCATAATGCCCTTGACTTCTTCATACACATAAGTCCATATCCATTTAATTCAAACTGGAATTTTTCTTCAATATTCCTCAACAAATACACATCTATCTAAGATGGAATTCTATTCTATCTAAAATATTATCCAACTAATGTTTGAATCCAAGACATTATCCAATTAATATCTTATATGTCCAATTAACAAATAATGCCAAAACTATATAAAAGATATATAATATATATCCTAACACCTTTTATTGTAGTGTTTAAACGGATCTTTTCGCACCAATTGCTTTGTTTGATGGTTGACTTCGTAGGTTTAAAACTCGTATGCTTGCAGAAGAATTTCATCAGAGATCGGAAGTCGATATCCGAAAGAGGCTAACCTTAACGGGAATGTTTCATGATTTAACAGATTGTAGTTACAGTAAGTGCATCATCTGTTGCTAATCAATGAAGAGCATCTTGGCGTTTAACAATACAACCCTTTTACTGTAGTGTTTAAACGGATCTTTTCGCACCAAATGCTTTGTTTGATGGTTGTCTTCATAGGTTTAAAACTCGTACGCTTGCAGAAGAATTTCATCAGAGATCGGAAGTCGATATCATGATAGTCGATGTCATGATCCTCTCATTCCGTGATTAAAAGTTAAAAACACAATCGTTCGGTTTGTTTTAAGCATTTCAGTCTCTTGTGAAACGTAAACTTGATGGTAATGATACCTTATCTACACGAGAAGGTAGACATGAGTCAGCCTTTAGGCTTTATGTTATTTTCAGTTAGGTTATACCAAAATGAGCAAGGGTTATTGTGACCTCAAAGGAAAGCTCGCGCAAAGAAAATTTCGGCTATCAAACCAGTACAAATTCCAATACGTTCTTCCTTGTCTTGCCCATTCTCTTCTGGTAAACCATTATCCTATCCTCCTAAATACCGAGCCGTTATTGGAATTCTTCAATATGAGCTTGCTCATATGTCAAGATATTGGAAGTTCAGTGAATACAATCGATAGATGAGTTCTTCCTACCATTGTTGTACTGTGTTAATAATATGTCTGTTGATGATCTCAAAAAGAGGTTGGCTTCTAGAGATTGTGACAACGATGTGCAATGGCCGGGTAAGACTTTTCTTGGGACCACAAGATGGCTGATTTAGTTTAGCTTCCAGTGTTGTGCAATACTTGTCTGTTCAACTATTCGTAGTACTCATAAAAATCTTATTGGAAGATTATTGTTGATTTTGTTGTTCAGAGATAGGAACGTGTGCTCCAGTGATAGGAACACGTGGTTTCCGACCACAATTTCATTCATAATTGCTTTCTCCAGAAGAAAGAAGAAGAAATATAGAGCTCTTTGTTTATTTATAGCAGCTTCCCTTTTCTTTTTTTTTTTTGGGACGTCGGGAAAGAACCAATGTTATAATACTAAAAATTTAAAAGTGTAAGAAAAAATTATTAATCATAACACAAACTTTAATTATGAACTCAAGATCAACTATAAACTTATACTATTAATTTGACCTTATAATGTGGAAAATGCATGTTTGAACGACGAATAAGTTACTTAACGTATGACCAAACTTTTAAAACTTTTGATCAACTTTTATGAAAGTTGTATATCTTTATACTGTTAATGTCTTTCTGCATCTTTCTTAATATATGAGCATTATAATAAGTCAGAGAAACTAAATGTCCATGAACTTACTTAAGTAGGCAGTAGGAGACCTTAGCAGTTATTTATAGTAACTTTATTAGGCTTCTTCATTATAAGCCTAATAAATAATTAACAAACACTGATTAGGACCTATTTTTTCACTGAACTTCAACCCATTTAATTAGTGTTGGAGAGCCATAGGTCCATGCATCATATACATGGCAAGGTAGCGAAAGTGTCGAAATCAAAATTCCAACCCTATGATATTCCCAGAAAATCCATAATCCATTTGCATGTATAAACAGATTATAAAAACATGAAATTATAGCATATGTACCTTGCAAATACTCCTCCTTGTTTGGGTTGTAGCAAACAACAAACACTTTCTTTGGCCTCTAAAGAGCACACAAAGATGAAGAAAAATTAGTATGTAAGGGTGGTTAGAGCACCAAACAAGATGAGCTCAAGTTCACGCTCAAGTGAGAGTTAGATCAAGACCAAGTTACATGTAATTAATTTCATGCAACAATTGCTTAAAGTGAACAAATATCAAAATCACTCCTCTCAATTTCCAGAACTCTTCTAGACCCTTAGCTTCTCTATTGAGTGTATTTTTGGATAAAACATTCGTGTGTACGTAAATGAAGAACTCACTTATGTACCACCTATCATTAAGTCAGTCACGATGGCTTGCTTAAATGATAGCCATACATACTTTGTTTTTCATTCGATCTTTTATGCGTGTGACCCTTAGGTTCTCAGTTATTTTGGTCACTTGAATTAACTCTTAATCTGAGCAAAGCATGAAGGGTTTCCTGATGCCAATTTACTAAAATGTAAGTGGATTAATACTCGAACTCTTCGATAGTTAATTATCTGACTTATGAACCTTTCCATAGTCAATTACCGTGCAATTTGTCCTTTAACAATCCTAGACCCCACTTGCTTCGGAGCATGGGCTATGTGTCAACTCCCACTAGACTGCCTATGTCATATCTAGTCCAAGTGATGTTAGTTTTTATCCTATGGATCTTATTACTTTATGTGTCATTGAAGACTCTCTTCATGATATATAATTGCTCTGGCCAAAGATTCCCGAGTAATGACCCCGACAAGAGGTTGTGGATATTATCTCCTTTTATCAGGAGTGGTGAATCCTTTATTAACTACCTAATTACCCTTGAATACCAATAACTATACCTATACACCACTCTATGAGCGACCTCATCTTGAGGCAATAAGGAATGGTGTCAAAGCACAACATCAGTATCTAAGATATCCTTGAATATCTCAAGTTTAAGAATATTTGCACCATTGTTACAATAAGGTTAAACACTGCCATTTGATAGATCATCCATATGATAATCTCATAGCTGGTCATCCGATGTACTTACTACTCTTAGTAAGCATCCAAATGTTAACTCTAAACATCTCATGCTTACAGTTTATGAGATCTATTGCTTAATCAAATCAATGAATATAACATGTGCTAGTTTAGTCGGATTAACAATGTCCTATCTCATTAATCCTATGATTAGGGATAATTTAGATACTAACATAATTACACATGATAGGAATCTCATTATCATGATCTTATCATAATTTCCTTCATACTATGTTTTGTATCATGGACTTCATTAATTTGATTTAAGAATGACATCAATTCATAAATAAATGAATATTAAATTAATGAAAATTGCCTTTCGCTTTATTAATCAAAATAAAGACTGTAAAAAAGTGCTAAAGATAATTGCCTTTAGAGCACTACTCTAACAATCTCCCACTTGCACTAAAGCTAATCGCCTTTGTATTTAATACCACAGGTGAGTACATTAGAATCAAATCTCATTTTAGGAAGTGGCTTGGTCAAAGAATCAACAATGTTCTGATCTATGGGCACCCAGAGACACCCACCAAGATACGATTGATATCTGCTCGTAACAATAAGAGCATATGATATATCGAGTCTTGTACATAATATAGCATACACGATTGATCCTATTATCGAAGCATACGAGATCAAACTCATGCAAATCCTCTCATCTTGCATCTTGGGACACATAGATTTCAAGAGTTTTATCCCATGAGTTATGGGAAGAAACCTTCTTTTGGATTGCTCCATGCTAAACCTCTTTAGCAGTTTATCTATATATGTAGACTGTGAAAGACCTAGCAACTTCCTTGATCTATCTCTATAGATCTTTATTCCCAATATATAAGTTGCTTCTCTAAGATCTTTCATACAAAAATTCTAGGACAACCAAATTTTGACTGATTGCAAACTTGAGATATCATTTTCCATTAGTAATATGTCATCCACATATAACACAAAGAATATGATAGCACTCCCACTAACCTTCTTGTACACATAAGGTTCATCAAGATTTTTTAAGAAACCAAACTCTTTGATTGTCTCATCAAATCGGATGTTCCAACTCCTAGATACTTGCTTCAATCTATAAATAGATTTTTGAAGCTTGCATGCCTTTCTGCCATCTTTGGATACGAAACCCTCAGGTTGCAAAATATACACATCCTCAAACTAGGTTTCCATTTAGGAAAGTCGTGTTCACATCCATCTGCTATATTTTATAATCATAATGAGAAGCAATGACTAGGAGTATTCTAATGGATTTAAGCATGGCTACGAGGCTAAAAGTCTCATCATAGATAACTCCTTATCTTTGTTGATAACCTTTTAGCGACTAGCCTCGCTTTATAGGTAATCACATTATCTTCCATATCGATTTTCTTCTTGAAAATCAACTTGACCCAATAGGTTTTAACCCTTCAGGTGGGTTAACCAAAGTCAATACTTGGTTTTCATACATGGAATCCATTTTGGACTTCATGGTTTGAAGCCATTTTTCAGATTCTGAACTCTTCAGAGCCTCTTCATAGGTTGTAGGCTCATCGTCCTACAAGAGTAATATATCATTGTGTTCGCTTACGAGAAATCCATATCTCTCTGGAACATTGCATATCCTACTTAACCTATGAACATTTTGTGTTTCAGAAGGTTCAACTATTGTCTCATCTCTTTAAATAACAATTTCGAGTTAAGACAATTGATCTGCATCTGTTTGAGCATCGTGAACTTCATCAAGTTCAACTTTGCTCCCACTGTCTTCTCTTAGAAGAAACTCTTTTTCTAAAAAGATAGCATGCTTTGAGACAAACACCTTTTACTATAAAACATTGTAGAACTAATATCCAATTGTTTCCTTAAGATATCCTATAAACAGACATTTATCAAATTTTACTTTAAGCTTGTCTGATTGAATCTGCTTCATATAAGCCAGACAACCAACCCCAAACTTTCATATGAGAAAGATAGGGCCTTTTGTTAGTTCATATCTCATAAGGAGTAACTTTAACTACCTTTGAAAGGACTCTATTTGTCACACAAATAGTAGTCTCAAGTGCAACCCCAAAAGGATTTCGGTAGATTTGCTAAGCCCATGATTGACCTTACCATATCCAACAAGGATCATTTTCTCCTTTTAGCCACATCATTATATTGGGGTGTGTAAGGTGGAGGCCACTGGGATACTATCCCATTATCTCCAAGATAAGTTAGAAACCCCTCGTTTAAGTATTCACCACCTCGATTCGATCGAAGTGTCTTAATACTTCTACCGAGTTGTTTCTCTACTTCATGTCTAAATTGTTTGAACATTTCAATTGCTTCATACTTATATCTCATTAGAGACACATACCCATATCGTAAATAATCATCAATAAAGGTAATGAAGTACATAAAACCACCTTTGGCATGAATGGACATCAGACCACATACATCAGAACGTATTAGGTCTAATAACCCATTCACTCGTTCACCTTTTCCTTTAAAAGATAATTTAGTCATCTTACCTAACACGCAAGATTCACATCTGTCGTATGATTCATAATCAAATGACCCTAAGCTACCACACTTGTGTAGCTTAATCATGCATTTCTCACTTATATGGCCAAGTTGACAATGTCATAAGTAAGATGATTTTAAGTTATCTCGTTTTTGTCTTTTATTGTCATTGATATTTAAAATTGGATTACACATTTCTAATATGTAAATTCTATTGTACAATGTAGCAGTATCATACAACATTTCATTCATCTTAATTGAACAAACATTGCTTGAAAAAGTTAAATGAAATCCCGCTTTATTAAGACATGAAATAGATACAATGTTCTTTGTCAAAATGATTATAAAAAAGCAATTATCCAAATTAACTCTAGCCCACTAAGAAGATACAAAACATATATCCCTACGGCTAATGTAGCAACTCTTGCTCCATTTCCCACACGTAGGTCCATCTCTCCCTTCTTGAGCGGCCTACTATCCCTGAGACTCTGCATATCAACATATATGTGTGAGCCACATCTGGTATCTAATACCCAAATGTTATTATCAAAAATAGCATTAACCTCAATGATAAACAACATACCTGAAGTAGATGGTGGGGTATCTAATGCCTTCTTTTTCTTCTGCAACTCTATATAAGCTTTGCAGTTTCTCTTCCAATGTCATTCCTTGTTACAATAGAAGCATATCCCCTTAAAAGTTGTCTCTTTTGCCTTCTTCTTGGCTACACCTCCCACTGGCTTCTTAGACTTCTTCTTCTTCTTCTGGTTCTTCTTACGATAACCTAAAGAAGAGTCCACCAGCATCACAACCTTACTGTCTTTCTTAACAGTTTGCTCAGTTGTTTGAGTAGGTTAATCAGCTCAGGTATCAATGTGGATATTTGGTTCATTCGATAGTTAAGCACAAACTGTGAATAACTATCAGTCAAACTAGTCAAAATTAAGTTTATACTTAACTTATGATCCATTACGAAACCTAAACTTCCTAACCTCTTAATATATCTATACATCTTCAGTGCATATTGCACTAGAGATGATCCCTCAGCTATCTTAGAGCGAAAAATCAACCTCAAGGTCTCGAACCTTTCAAACTAAGCTTGCTCATCAAACAATTCCCTTAAATGGTAGATTATGGTCCAAGCATCTATAGCCTTATGCTGTTTTTGCAGTTTTGGTGACATAGAGGCTAGCATTATATAACTAGCTAGCTCACTATCATCCAGTAGCTTCTTGTAAGCTTTTTGATCCTCACCAGATGCATCGGCAGCAGGGGGATCGGGAAGTGGTTCATCTAAGACATATCCTATTTTCTCATATTTGAGAACAATTATCAGATTCTGTAGCCAATCCAAGAAGTTTGGTCCCATGAGTTTGTTGGAATCTAGTAAGGAGCATAGGTTCACACTAGATGAAGACACCGTGGCGATACAATAACCTAGAAGAACGAGAGAAAGTGTTAGAATGTAAACTAATGCATATCAATAATGACTTTAATCATATGCATTATGGGTCCTACTATTCTTATTCAAATCCATAGCCCTCACTACGAATTCGAAAAAGCTTATAGTTTTCTTTATGATTCGATATCCGATATCACCAAGAATGACCTTAGGTTTGCCAACAAGCCACATTAGGTCATTCTATAGGTATCATTCATAACAATTGCATTCAGTTATGTAACTATCGACTTGTGCCATCAACTGTTGATTTAGCACACTCATTGGGTTATCAACTCTTGATTTATATACATCCCATATATATTACCCAACTTTGCCTCGATCCACATCTACCTTAGGTTTGCCCAACAAATCAACGCTTCCAGTTAGGACTAACCCATTAATTCATAAATATAATTTCCATGGTTTGAACATATTCGTGTAGAGTGAGCTTGGGTTCGCCCAACAACCCAACTCCAAAAGAACTCTGGTTCTTGCCATATCAATGGAAGGCGCAAGTCCTAATATTTCGGTTAAGGGATTTTTTCTTTTGTCTCATCATTACTTGGATGATCTTATATATATATATATATATATATATGTATGTATGTATGTATGTATGTCACATATACATATTCAGATTATGGACAACTCAATTAAATTGAGCCTATGTCCATAATAATCCTTAAAATGCATGTAATGCATGTATCACACAAAGGAGGTTTAATTTAGCTTGTGGCTTGACTATGCATCTAAAGTTTGTGATTCGATTCAACTCTTTAACCGAATCGGGTACTATAGTTAGTCTTGGCTAATTCGAATTATGAATGTTATTCGATTAAGAACCCTAAAATTCAATAATTTTAATGTCCATATTAAACACTTTAATCTATGTATATATGCCTTTTTTCTAGTCATACTAGAAATGCTATGCGTTACTTGGATTAATTCTAAATTAACCCCTAGGGTTTTAAAAATTCTTGTACATCAATTAGTCATTTATAATATCCCTAATTCATCTCAAATTATCTTGACGGCTAAAATCGTCAAGATAAATAAGTTAACCTACTAGACACTAAAGGGATCGATTCGAGGTTCGGAAAATTTTCGGAACCCTTATTTCAAGCACATACATTAAGCATGCCATTACCATCAAAATAATACATTTCTTATCACATAAGAACCGTATTAAGGTCTTATAACCGAAATACATACACTATTAGTCATTAAGTAAGTCAACTATATCAGCTTCAAAAAGTTGACCAATGTTGACTTTGACTTGATTTAATAATTGAATCAAATTTAATTAATTCTGGAAAACTTCCAAAGTCTTATACACATTCTAAATGTGTCTAATAAAAAATTTCAGAGCATAATTCTTAGAAATTGTTTATTAACAAATAGGAATTAGCCAACATATCACATGTGTATGACACTTGTCATATTACTTCTAACACTAATCAAACTTTACATCATGCATGCATAAGATAATCACTTTAACAACAAGCGTCCTGCATCTCATACACGTGGCAACATCTCATGTTAAATGTGCATGCATAAAATTCATAAAAACAATTTTTATAAAATTAATATGGAATTTAAAAGCATGCATGTTCATTAGATTTCCAAAATTTCCTAGAACTTCATACATGCATTAGGCTGAAACTAAACTTGTAATAAAATAGCAAATGATGTTCAATTCCATTTTTCTTCAACAAAAACATAACATAACACCTTATAAACATTTCTATGAAAGAAAATGAGAAAATAAATTTTTATAGAATTATTAAAAAATTTTCAAAATTAGCATATGCATTTAGTTTTTCAAAAATTCCTAAAAACCAACATATGAAGAGTCTGGATATTAATTCGAAATAAAATAGCAAATGACATTTAATTGCAATTGCCTTTGACCAAAACATGAAATAATATCTTATAAACATTTTTACAAAAGAAAATCAGAAAAAACAATTTTTCTACATTTTACACGAATTATTCCAAATCAACATGCATGTTAGTCATAACCTAACAAACACTTTGCTCAAGTTCAATACATCTTCTAATACATGCATAAACTTGCTCTGATACCACTGTTGGGGTTTGGCATTGATGCATGTATCACATGCATGAGAATGCAATGGAAGTGTCAGAATCTAAATTCCAGCACCATGATAACCCTTAAAAGCCATAATGATACATGCATGCATGAATATGTAAAAGAACATGAAATATAAATCTTTTTACCTTTTGTTTCTCCTCCTTTCTTGTTTCTTCTCCTTGTTTAGGTTGGTACAAACATCAAACCCTTCCTTGATCACCCAAGAACATGCAAAGATAAAGAAGAAACAATGTGTAAAGGTGATAGAACACCAAACTTGATGAATTCAAGTAGATGTCTAAATGGGAGATAGATCAAGATTATCTTGCATGTATGTAGATTTATACAAAAATTGCATAAATTGTATGAAAATAACTCAAGAACTCTTCTCTCTCTCTTTAGAGCTCTTCTAGAGCCCTTTCTCTCTCACTTGAGTGTGTTAGAAATGGTAAAAGCTTCTGTACATAAGTGAAGAACTCACTTATGTATCATCTGTCGAGGCTTCAGTCACCACAATCATGGACTACTTAAAACCAGCCTCACCTTCAGTCACGATCATGGCCTATGAGCCACGATCATGACCTACTTAAAAACAACCATACACACGTTATTTTTTATCCTATCTTTTATACGTGTGACCCCTTAGGTTCTCAATTATTTTAGGCACTTGAATTAACTCTTAAATCAAACAAATCATGGAAGATTTCATGTCATTTGAATTAACTCTTAATTCAAGCAAATCATGAAGGGTTTTATGATGCCAATTTACTAGAATATAAGTGTATTAACACACAAACTCTTCGATAGTTAATTATTCAACTTGCAAAACTTTCCATAGACAATTACCATGCAATTTGTCCTTTCACTAGACTATACCCTACTTGGTTCGGAGTATGGGCTATGTGTCAACTCCCACTAGCTAACTACGTCACATCTAGTTTAAGTGATATCAGTTTTTGTCCTGAGATCTCATTACTCTATTTGTCCTTGAAGACTCTCTTTATGACACATAACTGCTCTGGTCAGAGACTTCTGAGTAATGATCCCAACAAAAGGCCGAGGGTATCATCCGCTTCTATCAGGAGTGGTGAATCCTTTATTGGCTACCCGATTACCTTCAAATACCAATAGCTGTAAAGTGACCTCGTCTTCAGATAGCAAGGAATGATGTCAAAGCACAAGATCAGTATTCAAGATATCCTTGAGTACCTCAAGTATAAGGATATTTTCATCATTGCTATGATGAGATTAATCATTGACATTCGATAGATCATCCAT
>JAOTAY010000008.1:28231330-28246886 GCA_025629805.1 Erythroxylum baracoense | reverse complement strand
GATTTTAAGTTATCTCGTTTTTGTCTTTTATTGTCATTGATATTTAAAATTGGATTAGACATATCTAATATGTAAATTCCATTGCACAATGTAGCAGTACCATATAACATTTCATTCAACTTAATTAAACAACCGTTGTTTGAAAAAGTTAAATGAAATCCTGCTTTATTAAGACATGAAACAGATACAATGGTTTTTATCACAACGGGTACATGATAGCAATTTTTCAAAGCTAACTTTATCCCACTAGGAAGATATAAAACATATGTCCTTACGGCTAATGCAGCAACTCTTGCTCCATTTCTCATTCATAGGTCCATCTCTCCCTTTTTGAGCGGTCTACTATCCCTGAGACCCTACATAACAATAAATATGTGTGAGCCATATCTGGTATCTAATACCCAAATGTTATGATAAAAATAGTATTAACCTCAATGACAAATATCATACCTGAAGTAGACGGTGGGGCATCTAATGCCTTCTTTTGCTTCCGTGACTCCAGATAAGCTTTGTAGTTTCTCTTCTAATGTCCTTCTTTATTGCATTGAAGCATATCCCCTTTGAAGTTGTCTCCTTTGCCTTCTTCTTGGCTACACCTCCCAATTGCTTCTTGGACTTCTTCTTCTTTTAGTTCTACTTGCAAGAACCAAAAGTAGAGTCCACCAGCATAACAACCTTACTGTCTTTCTTGACAGTTTGCTCAGCTATTTTGAGGAGATTAATCAACTCAGGTATCGTTGTGGATATTTAGTTCATCCGATAGTTAACCATGAATTGTGAATAATTATTCGTAAAACCAGTTAGAATTAAGTCTACACTTAATTCATGATCCATTGCAAAACCTAAACTAGCTAACCTCTCAATGTATCCACACATCTTCAGTGCATACTACACTGGAGATGATCCTTTTGCCATTTTAGAGTAGAAAAGTAACCTCGAGGTCTCATACCTTTCAGACCGAACTTGCTCATCAAACAATTCCCTTAATGGTAGGCTATGGTATGAGCATCCATAGCCTCATGCTGCTTTTGTAGTTCTGGTGACATAAAGGCCAGCATTATACAGGTAACCAGCTAACTATCATCTAGTAACTTCTTGTAAGCTTTCTGATCCTCATCAGATGCATCGGCAGTAGGGGGATCATGAAGTGGTTCATCTAGGATCTATCTTAGTTTCTCGAATTTGATAACAATTCTCAAATTTCGTAGCCAATCCAAGAAGTTAGGTCTTGTGAGTTTGTTGGAATCTAATAGGGAGCACAGGTTCACACTAGATGAAGACATCGCGATGATTCAATAACCTAGACGAACGAGAGAAAGTGTTAGAATGTACATTAATGCATATCGATAAGGACTTTAATCATATGCATTATAGGTGCCACTATTCTTATTAAAATCCATAGCCCTCACTACGAATTCAAGAAAACTTATATTTTTCTTAATGGGTCGATATCCGATATCACCAATAATGACCTTGGGTTTGCCCAACAAGCCACCTTAGGTCAATCGGTAGGTATCATTCATACCAATTGCTTTCAGTTATCGACTTGTGCCATCAACTGTTGATTTAGCACACTCATTGAGTTATCAACTCTTAATTTTTATACATCCCATGTATATAATCCAACTTCGTCTCTATCCACGTTGACCTTGGGTTTGTCTAACAAATCAACGCTTCCAGTTAAGACCAACCCATTAATCTGGAAATCTAATTTCCATGGTTTGAACATATTCGTGTAGACCAGGCTTGGGTTTGGCCAACAACCTAACTATAAAAGAACTCTAGTTCATATCATGTTAATGGAAGGCGTAAGTCCTAACATTTTGGTTGAGGGATTTGTTCTTTAGTCTCATCAATGTTTGGATGATATTGTATATGTATATCACTTATATACATTCAGATTATGGACAACTCAATTAAATTGAGCCTATGTCTATAACTATCCTTAAAATGCATCTAATGCATGTATCATACAAAGGAGGTTCAATTTAGGATGTTACTTGACTATACATTTGAAGTTTGTGATTTGATTCATATCTTGAACCTAATTGGGTACTAGTTTTAGTCTTTGCTAATCTAAATTATGTATGTGATTCGATTAGGAACCCTAAAATTCAATTATTTTGATGTCCAAATTAAACACTTTAATCCTTGTATATATGCCTTTTTCTAGTCTCACTAAAAATGTTATGCTCTACTTGGATTAATTCTAAATTAATCCCTAGTTTTTCTAAAATTTTTGTACATCAATTAGTCATCTATAATATCATTAGGTCATCTCAAATTTATCTAAACACTAGCCAAAATTATCTTGACGGCCAAAATCGTCAACATAAATAAGTTAATCTACTAGAAACTAAAGGGACATATTCGATGTTCGGAAAATTTCCAGAACCCTAAATTCAAACACATGTATTAAGCATGTTATTATCATCAAAATAATACATTTCTTATCACATAAGAACTTTATTAAGGTCTTATAACCGAAATATATATACTATAAGTCATTAAGTAAGTCAACTCCATCAACTTTCAAAAAGTTTATCAATGTTGACTTTGACTTGATTTAATAATTGAATCAAATTCAATTAATTATGAAAAAATTCCAGAATCTTATACACATTCTAAATGTGTCTAATAAAAAATTTCAAAGCCTAATTCTTAGGAATTATTTATTAATAAATAAGAATTAGCCAGCACATCACAAGTGTATGACACTTGTCATATTACTTCTAACACTAGTCAAACATTACATCATGCATACATAAGATAATCACTTTAACAACAAGTGTCATCCATCTTATACACGTAGCAACCTCTCATCTTGCATGTTCATGCATAAAATTTATAAAAAATTAATATGGAATTTACAAGCATGCATGTTCATCACATTTCCAGAATTTCCAAAACTTCATACATGCATCAGTCCAAAGCTAAATTCGTAATAAAATAAAAAATGACATTCAATTGCATTTTCTTTATATAGAAACATATCATAACACCTTATAAACATTTCTGTGAAAGAAAATCAGAAAATATTTTTTTAGAATTATTAAGAAATTTTCAAAATCAGCACATGCATTCAGTTTTCCAGAAATTCCCAGAAACTAACATATCAATAGTCTGGATATTGATTCGAAATAAAATAGCAAATGGCATTCAATTGCAATTTCCTTTGACATAAACATGATATAACATCTTATAAACATTTTTGCAAAAGAAAATCAGAAAATCAAATTTTCTAAAATTTAACAAATTATTCCAAATCAACATACATGTCAGTCACAACTCAGCAAACACTTTGCACATGTTCAATATATCATCTATTACATGCATAAACTTGTTTTGATACCACTGTTGGGTGTGCTATGGATGTATGCATCACATGCATGAGAATGTATCGGAAGTGTCAAAATCTAGATTCCAACACCATGATAACCCAAAAAACACAAAATTATACATGCATGCATGAATATGTAAAAGAACATGAAATATAAACATTTTTACCTTTTGTTTCTCCTCCTTTTTTGTTTCTTCTCTTTGTTTGGGTTATTGAAAACACCAAACCCTTCCCTAATCACCCAAGAACACGCAAAGAGTGAGAAGAAACAATGTATAAGGTGATTTGATCACCAAACTAGATGAGTTCTAGTAGATGCTCAAAATGAAAAGATAGATCAAGAATCTTGTTGCATGCACTTTGATTCAAGCAACAATTATATAAATTGCAAGAACAAGACTCAAGACACCTCTCTCTCACTCTAGAACTCTTCTAAAGTCCTTATGCTCTCACTTGAGTATGTAAGAAGTGGTAAAACCTTGTGTACATAAGTGAAGAACTCACTTACATACCATTTCGTGCCCTTGGTCATGATTGTGGCCAATGAGCCACAATCGTGGCTTATGAGCCATGATCGTGGCCTACTTAAAATTAGCCATACACACTATGTTTTTCATTCAATCTTTTATGTGTGTGACCCTTAGGTTCCTGGTTATTTTAGGCACTTGAATTAACTCTTAATTCAAGCAAATCATGAAGGCTTTCGTGATGTCAATTTTCAAGAATATAAGTGGATTAACACACGAACTCTTCGATAGTTAATTCTCTAACTTATGAACATTTCCATAGACAATTACTGTGCAATTCGTCCTTTTACCATACTATACCCCATTTGGTTCGGAGTGTAGGCTATGTGTTAACTCCCACTAGACTGACTATGTCACATCTAGTCCAAGTGATGTTAGTTCTTATCCTGGGATCTCATTACTCTATATGTTATTGAAGACTCTCTTCATGAGACATAACTGCTCTGGCTAGAGACTCCTGAGTAATGACCCAGACAAGAGGCCGTGGGTATTCTCTCCTTCTATTAGAAGTGGCGAATCCTTTACTAGCTATCCAATTACCTTCGAATACCAATAGTTGTACCCAATCACCACCCTAAGAGCGACCTCGTCTTGAGGTAACAAGGACTGATGTCAAAGTACAAGATTAGTATCTAAGATATCCTTGAGTACCTCAAATCTAAGGATATTTGCACTATTGCTATGGCGAGATTAATCATTGACATTTGATAGATCATCCATATGATAATCTCATTGCGGGTCATCTGATGTACTTACTACTCTTAGTAAGCATCTACATGTTAACTCTAAACATCTCATGTTTACAGTTTATGAGATCCGGTGCTTGATCAAATGAAGAAGTATAACATGTGCTAGTCTGTCCAGATTAATAACGTCCTGACTTATTAATCCTATGACTAGGGATTATTTAGATACTAACATAATTGCACATGATAGGAATCTTATTATAATGATATCAACATGATTTCCCTCATGCTATGTTTTGTAACATGAACTTCATTAATTCGATTTAAGATCAATATCAATTTATATATACAAACGATTATCAAATTAATGAAAAATGTCTTTCGCTTTATTAATCAAAATAAAGTTAGTACAAAAGTGCTAAAGGTGATTGCCTTTAGAGCACTACTCTAACAAGAATATCACAATGATGTGATTGAATGTTTGTATTTAGTATAATCGTATTAATGTTTGCACAACATCATATCAATGTTAAGTATTTGTATAATTGTTTTGACTTTTGGTTAAAATACTGAATTCATCCTTTCCTTGTAAATGCTACCAAATACAACACCGTTATATCATTTGTTTAGCAGCAAAATATCATTTTTTGGATATCATACACTTCTAGTAATTTATTAGTCTTTTCAATGCCTTGAAATGTTCATCATGAATTGGTAAAGCTATATTACTGTAATATACTTAAAAGCTCCCACAACTTCACGATACTGGTCACCATGTTAAACAGACTTTAATCGTGTTTCAGATAAAATTGGTAAAATTAAACCATTAGGGTCATCGAATTCTTGGCGATATCTAATACGGAAATAATTGAAAATAGTCGTATTACTGTAACCCTTCAGAACCTGCTCTCACCGAATATCGTTGAATGTCGTTGTTGTATCTAATATGAGAACAGTGGAGGACGAGCTTACCACTCCGAAAGGACGAGCTTACCACTCCGAAACGAGGTGTATTATTCGATCAAGCATGCTTCAACGATTTCGGCAAAGCATATACCCCCACACCTTGATCGCAACAGAACTAGCGTGCTTTGATGGTCCTTGACGGGAAATTTGGTTAATGAGCCACAGTTTTGGTTTACTTTTTCATTTCGAAACCTACACCTATTGAGCATAAGGATTCTCTTTTTTCTTAATAATAGTGTTTTGTTCTATTGAATTTGTTTAATAACTATAATTTAAAATTCCAAACAATAATATATCCTATTTTTATAAGGATATGGATTTAGGGAATATAAAACAACTGCTTAATATTTGATCAAAGAAAAAATTTAGTGATTCTTATTTGATTGTTATGCTAATAAAAATTATTATTATTATGGTAAATATCAAACAGTATTATTTTAATAAAATAGATTTTTATTTAATAATAATAATAATAGTTACCAAATAAATCAAAAGATGGTAAGTTAATCAGGTATTGAAACAGGACTTATGGGATTTACTCACATTATAGTGATTTTGTTTGGAACTTCGTTTATAATGGAGACTCAAGTATCTAAGTTGATTGTTAACAGGTTGCATTTGATTCTGCTAAAAATTATATCTCCTTAACAAGCGGTTTTCTTACCTGGGCAATTCATCTTGGATAACATTTTGTTGGCTTAAGAAATATATTTCGATATGAATAGAAAGATTAGAGGTGAAAAGCCATATGACTGAGTGTCTTGGCTTTTCTTGATTAAAGTATTGCAACGCTTTAGGTTTGGGAGCAATTTATAGACTGTTTGGAGGCTGATTTCTAATTGCTGGTTTTCTGTATTGGTAAATGGAGTACCTTCAGGATATTTTCATTCATCGTGAGGTCTGAGACAGGATGACTTGTTATCTCGAGCACTTTTTATTATTGGGGCAAGTGTTGACAGTGTTGAATAATCTTCCACAGACGACCACATTTGTTATTCCTAGAGCTTGCCCTAGGGTGACACATCTCTCTTATGCTGATGATGTATTGATTTTTACAAATGGACTGATATCGTCCCTCACAGCAGTCAAGTAGGCATTGGGAGAATATGAAAGACATTCTGGCCAGTTAGTTAACGCTAATAAAAGTAGTTTTTATGTGGGTAAATGCTCTCAGACAAGATAAAATTTGATTGTGCATGTCACTAGGTTCTAATGGATTGGTAAATTTGATTGTGCATGTCTGAGTTTTTCAATGGATTGGTAAATAAAGTCACTCAAAAAATATCTCACTAGGCAAGCTATCTACTTTCAATGGGAGGAAGATTGACCATGCTTCGATCAGTTTTACAATTTTTTCCATTGCATATCTTAGTTGTAGCAAACCCCTGCGAGGGATTTTAACTAAATTGGAAAAAATATTTTTAGATTTTTGTTTGGAGTAGATGAAGAAGGGGAAAAGCATCACTAGATATCATGGAAATCAATGTGTTGCCTAGTGGAGGAAGATGGTATTGGTTTGCGGAGTTTGTCTGATATATACTTGGCCTTCTCGGTTAAGTTATGGTGGAGATATCTAGTGGGTAATTCTTTATGAGCATCCTTCTTAGTGACTAAGTATGGAACTATCTAGAGATGATTCAACCTAGACTGATGGACTCTCAGACTCGGAAAAGAATGCTAAATATTCGTAAACAAATTCAGGATTATATTGTTCACTTTGGTAATAAACTCATATGGAAGGACACCACCATTGGAGACTTCTCGATGACTTCTACCTATAACCATGTTAGAGATATAGGTACACGAACTATAATTGGTTGTAATATTTGGCATAAAGGGATTCCTCTGAAAGTATCAATTTTTATGCTGCACTTATGGAAAAACAAGCTTCCTTTGGATATTTCCTTGTGAAGGCTAAAGATTCTTAGACCTTCGAGATGAAACTACTATCTAAATGGTTGCGAAGAATCTCTGAACCACATTTTCCTTCTTGGTGATTTGGCTAGGCACCTTTGGAGTTTTTTCAGTATGCCTTTTAGTTTAGCATATCCATGCTTTCGGTATAAAGACATGTTAATTCGGTGGTGGTTAGTTGGGGCCAATCAAGCTATGAGACTAGTTTTTCGTGTGTTACTATCCTTTATTAGCTGGAGTATTTGTAAGATCTGTTGCTTGATAAAATTTGATGGATCGCCTCCGCTTATATCTTTGGTGATCTCAGAGATTATTGATTCTATCTCTTATGTTTTACATGATTCTCTTTCTTTAACCATTTCAGGTAAACAGTGGCAAGATGTGGTGGAGACTATTGAAAGGTATATTCAGCACCGCAAGGTTTCACTAGTGAGTTGGTGTAAGCCCTCCCTAGGATTTCTGAAGCTAAATATTGATGGTTTGTCGAAAAGGAAACCCAAGACCAGGTGGAGGTGGTGGGATTATTCGAGATGAGTTAGGAAGCTATATATTGGCATTTATGTTCCCTATGCAACATATTATAAGCCTAGAAGCAAAAACACAAGCTTTTTTTGCAAGGATTAAAGCTTTGTACCGAATTATTACCCAATTCTCAGGTAGTAGTGGAGTTGGATTCGAAAATTTTAGTTGACATGTGCCTTGATAAAGTTTATATTCCATGGAAGCTGGCAGATTGGTTAGCTGAGCTTCTGAGTTTATCTTTTGTGAATGTTTTTTTCATTGTTATAGAGAGGCAAATCAAGTAGCATATTTCTTGGCAAACCTGGGATGTTCGTTGGACGGTTTGACCACTTATAACACTCAATCACTGATACCTCGTCCCTTAAAGGGTATATTGACTTTAGATAGGTCAAGCTTGCCTTCATTAAGATTAGAGCTGTTTATTTGTAATAGATATTAGCGATATTGAAATTTGTAATTTCTTTTAATTATCACGCCTTTGGTGGTTGGCACCTGGGGCTAGATTATTTGTTAATGCCAACTCCATTTGTTTTTGGTAGGACAGGTTCATACCTCCCTATTCTGTACTCATGGCTTTTCTTTTTAATAAAATAGGGTATCTATTCTCTTCGGGGTGTTGCCCTTGGTTAAAAAAATCTTTCTTTTAACATGATTATACCTAATTAAGCTAGAATTTGACTTGTTAAATATAATCAAACACTTTCATGATTACAGATGGATTTTGAAACTCTCAACTGGCCTATATTGGGTTGAGTTGAAACAAGTCATAAGCCACTCATTGACCCCTCCATTTCCCATCTCTGATGATACTTGTAGTTGACAAAAATTTACAGCATTTGCAATAAAATAACCAATCTAACCGAGTAATTAAATACTAAGTAGTAAAGAAAAATTTTCAATTAAATGACTTTTCCATAATTTCTTAAATGGATTGAATTTAAACTTTCTACGCAATGTACAGTTAGTACCGAGTACCGTTTCGAGTAATTTTTTAAATTTATAAAATAGTTCCTAAATTTTTTTAAAATTGCAAAATATTCCTTCAATATTTTACTGTATAATTTAGACCAACCTTGTCTTCAAAAACCATACTAATAGAAATTTAAAATAACAAAAATTTATATAATTTTCTTAATATAATTTTCACTTATTCCATATATAAATAATAACTGCAAATAATATAAAAAAAGATCATTTTATCATTATAAAAATATAAAATTAAGAATAATATAAACTATTTAAAATATTACAATTTCATCATATAATAAATAATAATTACATCAAAAAATCAAATAAAAAGAATAATTATTATCAATAATAAAATATAATTTCTATCTTAATATTTAATTTTCAATTTATTATATTTTTATGTTAATATGTAATTATTGAAATATAGTTATATTTATATTAACAATTTAAAAAGAAATACAAAAATTTAAGGCCTCTCAATTTTCATTTTAACTTTTTAAAGTATTCTTTGTAGAAAAAAATATAACTATTATTTACTATATGAATCTAAATATTATTTTATTAATAATAAAAAGAAATGATAAATTAAACAATATTTATTTTTAAAATTTTCAATTTATTACATAATTGAAATCTTAATTTAATAATTAAAAATGGAAAACTAATAACTGATATTTAAATATTATCTTTATTAATTATTTTTATTAAGTTATGGAGCACAAGTTTTTATTTAAGAATTCCATTTGACTTTACTCCAAGCCTAACCCTTTTATCCCTTGTCAAATAACTTTAATTGTTTTATTTTTCTCCTCTACCCTTCCTTTTCATCTGCAAGTACAACCCAATTACACCATACACCAATTCTCAGCAAAAACCATGGCAACTAAAATAGTAGCTACAACCTAGGCTGGGGCCTTTCCTAGAAAAAAGTGGTAATCCAAATGAGGTTACAAATGGATTTCATATGGAAGCCAAGACATATAAGCGGACAAGCAAACTAGCTAGAGAGTGAGGCACAAAAGAAGAGATGATGGTGGTGTGTTATGTGTGAGCCATGTGAAGATACGATGGTGAGGTAGTGCCGAGTGCATGGTAGCTAGTGACAACAACATGTGAGGGAGAGTCACCGGAGAGGAGAGTCGAAGACAAGGAGTGACTGAGAGGGACACAGAGAGAAATGAAAAATGTGAGAGATATAAACTCTGGCAGAGGTGGAGGTAGATGTTTTTTTTACAATTAGGTCCTTTAATTTTTTGAAGTTTACGATACTGACTAGCATTTGGCTGGTATTTTAAGTACTGGCTGGTATTAAATGAAATTATCGGTATTGACGATCGGCAACAATGAGCTAGGTTTTGTACCTTTCACATTGTTTCTAAGTAATAGAAAACGTAGCATAAAATCTGCTAAATCGTTAGTAAAAATAGAAAATAATGAAAGGAAAATAAAATAAAATAAATGTTTAACGAGCTTCGACCAATTAAATGTGTCAAATCCTCAAAAATTAAGAGTTTTTGATTTCATTATTGAATAATTATGATTATAGTTACATCAAACTAGGTTTAGAATAGTATGTTTATGTTTAAACTCTTATTGATACAATTTTACTTAAATAGCCCATATAGTAAGTCCAACCTAATTTAGCTATGACCATAGTGAGTCTTAGAATCCTTCTAAAGTTTAAAATATATTAATAACTTGTTTTTAGATAAGTTTAATTATTGCAGCTGCGACTTAAGACAAGGCGTATCCTAAGCTATAGATCTCATTGTCTTTCTTCAGAAGATGACACAGTCTTTAGCACGTTTGCCTTCTTAAATTATAGATTCTTTTGCTTCTTTACACATTGAGTTATAACTTTGCCCTAAAGAATAGATTTTGCTGACTTCTCCATGTCGTGTCCTAAACTGTATCTTCCTTTAGAAACACCTTCACTACATTGACATGCATATGTCTTTAGCTTGTTCTTTCACCTCTAATTTCCAGAAAGGGTGACATCCTAGGTTATGCCATTTTCTCAAATTATGCCTATGCAAAAGGCTTCTAAAAATGTTCATTTCCATTTCAGAACTCTAAAATTGTATGCCGTGTATATGATCTAAATACAATAATATCCACTGTGGTGCATATATCCTTTATAAGTTAAGTTCTATCCACTATCATAAATTATGCTTCATTGTAGACAATGTAACCATAAATTGTAAATTTTATTTCTAACAAATAGACCCTTATATAAGACTCAAAACATACCGTGTAGTAGACCTTATATTATATAAATCTCCTACATAGTCCAATTTATGTATCTTGTAACTAAAAGATTACCTTAGTAAGTATTAACATAATCTCATAATTTGACCTACCCCTTAAATACCTAAATATCCACTCAGTTGCTTCCTAATATTGTCTTCCATGTTTCAACATGTACTTACTAACCTTATTAGAATTATGAGCCAAATTTGGCCTCTCACAAACCATTATATACATTAAATATTTAACAATACTAGTATATGGTCCTTTAGCCATATCATCAATCTCTACATCTGTTTTTGGACACTGTTCTAGGAAAAATATTAAGTGAATTGATAATTAAATTTTTATGGATTTATGGATTTTGCCTTGCTCATTCTAAATATGTCTAACCATAATTTTCTCGAGCTTCTATCCTTTTAGATCCCTACTCCTAGTATTTTCTTTGTAATATCTAAATCTTTCATTTGAAATTCCTTGTCCAATAAGATCTTTAATTGATTCACATCCTGCATACTCTATGCAACAATCAATATATCATCCACATATAGTAGCATAAAAATAAATTATAATATCATCAACATTCTTAATGTATACACTATAATCGTACTCATATCTCCTATAACCAATTCATATTAAATAAAAGTCAAACCTAGTATAGCATCTTTATAAAGACTGCTTCAATCCATATAGTGACTTCTTCAATTTACACACCAAATGCCCCTTTCTAAGTTATAAAATTCCCCAAAATGTTTTATGTAAATTCCCTTATAAAAGTCACTATGAAAAAAGTTGCCTTCATATCCATTTGCTCTAAATTTATATCCAGACTTGTTACTAATGCCATTAAATTCTTAATGAAAGTATGATGAACTATTGAGAAAAAGATTTCATTATAATCAGTCCCTTTTGAAGTGTAAATCCTTTCGTTACTAGTCAATCATTGAACTTTTTTCTATATTCCTTTTACTATTGTTTTTTTACTCTTATATATCCATATGCACCCTGTAGGCTTCTTCCCTTTAGGAAGCTACACTAATTCCCATGTTTGAATCTTATTCAAAATCTCTACCTCTTCAACCATAACTCAAATCCAACTATCCTTCTCATGATTATTCATAACCTTTTGAAAGTTAATTAGATCTCTATTTTTTATAATGAGTGCTAAGTATACCGAGTCTTCCTAACCATATCTATTTGGTGGCCTAATGTTACATCTAGCCTTATCTGTGACTATAACATGAGATGCTCTTCTCTTGACATTGGTCTATTTTTTAAACTATAATTTTTAGCCTCTTTCAAGTATGTTCTAGGCTGAATTAGTTCCACTTATACCCCCTTTATATTGCCTTATTTTGATCTTAACACATCCTCTCCATATATTTTCTTCAACATATGCTACTTATCAAACATTGCATCCTTACTAATCACCATCTTCTTTAAAGTTAGGTCCCAAAACTTGTATTCTTCCATATTGTTAGGTAGCCAATGAAGATACATTCTTCAAATTTAGATTAAGCTTAGACTTCTCATCACTATTAATATGTATATAATCAAAATTGCTAAAGGTTTTCAACCTAGAAAACTTTATCTTATTTTATGTTCATAGTTCCTCTACCACTATCTCATCCAATAATTTCCATAATGGTCTATTAATAAGGTAATATGTCATGTTCACATATGTTGTCCAAAATTTTAGGGAGCCCTATGTTTAACCTGAAGCACTTGGCCCTTACAGTTTTGGATATGTTCATCCTCTCAAAACTATTCTTTTTGTGGTATTTTTTGAATTGTAAAGTGTCTCTAAATCTTATGTTCGTCATATAATTTCTAAAATTTCAAGTATTAGTACTTCATACTGTTGTCTAATACTAAGTAATTAATTTTCTATTTGTGTAATTTTCACCTCAACCTTCCACACTTTGAACCTTACAAAGACCTCATATTTTTGCTTCATGAAGTATACCCAAACTTTTCTTAAAAAACTGATGAAGAGTGTCAAAAAGTTTGAGATCTACCCGTTGACAACTCTATAATAGGACCTTATATATAAGTATGCATATACTATAGAATTTTACGCTCCCTAGTTTTGAATATCACTTTAGACTATTTACCAAGCATACAAAAATTTCAAAAATCTAACTTGTGTTTGACACTCCTCAGTAAACTCCTCTCAGGAAATTTTATCATTCTTTTCTCATTAAGATGACTCAGCAACATGTACTATGACACAATATTATCATCATTTGGTTTTATTATAGTAGCCTTTCCACCTATAATTATACTCTCCATCAGTTTATAGATGCCTTTTACCAATTTTAAGCTCTTTATCATAATCAATGCACCCTTTACCACCTTTATATTATCTTCATCAGTTTTATAGCTAAAACTATTTATATCTAAAGTGCTCAAAGAAATTAAGTTCTTCCTCAAATCTGATACATATCGAATATCACACAATATATTTATAACATCATCAAACATCGTGATCCTGACATGTCTTATTTTGGTAAATTTTCAGGTTTTATCATCCCCAAATTCCCTATATGTATGATATATATTAATACTTGTTTAGCATCATATGATGTGAGCATATCATATCTAATAGCAATGAGTCCTAAAGATAACTAATTGAGATGTGTTACTAATTGAAATGTAGAACACATCTCAATTAATGCAATTTGAGTCCCTATTTTGCACTATATTATCAAAACTTGGCAAATAATTAAACTTCCTTTTTTCATCCAACCTCTTTTTATTTATAGAATCCCTCGTGATATCTTTTGTTTACTCTCACTTGTAACAGTGAATTTTCTTTCTACCTTATATTTAGATCAATAACTCCTTTTAGACAAGTTATCCTTATTCTCCTTCCTCTCACATTCTCGGTTTCCTTTCCCATATAACCTTTCAACTTAATAGAATTCACTAATATTGAGTCTTTATTACTTATAAGCCAACAATGCATCAGTGATATCCTTCAAATCGATTGTCACCTTGCCTAATGTGACCGAGTTCATTAGATGTTCATAAGAAAAAGATAAGGAACAAAGTTTAATGATTGCTTTGTGCTCATCAATATTAGTCACCTCGAGCCTTAGTAGGTCACTGACTATTTAATTGAACTCATTGATATGTTATTCTAGATTTGTTTCCTCTTGTATCTTCATCTTATATAATTTTTACTTTAAATAAAATTTTTTTGAAAGAAAAACATGTAATGATTCTCGTGTTTCTTCCATATCTTTGTAGGGCATGCAACAACCATGAAACAATATATAACCTCATCTGTTAGATGAAGTTATATGGTTCTAGCAATAGATGAGGTTATATGGTTCTAGCTATTGACGCCTATAACTCTTCTCAGTCAAGCTCATCCAAATATTTTAGCTTATTAACTTGTATCCTTTAGCATGCCTTATTGCGCTAATAAATCCTTCACTTTCTATTGTTAAAGTCTAAAATTACCAATTCTATTAAAACCGAAATCATTATTGTGTTAATAAGGAATTGATTTCACTTGTTGATAAAATAGATCACAAGAATAGAGAATAATGAAAAAAATAAGGGCATAAGAAGTTCTTCTAATTATGTGTGCCTATGTCTTTAGGACATAAGAGCGACTGATTCACCATTGAATAATTATGATGATGGTTATGCCAAATTAGGTCTACAAAGATATATTAATATGTAAACCCTAATTACTAAAATTTTACTCAAATAAGCTTTTTACCAAGTCCAACCAAATTTAACCATAACTCTAGTAGGTCCTGGAATCCTTCTAGAGTTTAAAATCCACTATAACGCACCTTCAAATAAGGCTAACTTTAGTAACCATAACCTCGGAAGTAATGCCAGATTTTTTAAGCCCTTTTTACATTAGTTTATACTTGGAGATACTATTGTATATTGACATATACATGTTGTCTATGAGCTCAAAAATGTATTTGAATCCTTTTGGTATTTATGCCAGTGACACATAATGCTATATGCCCTTACATGAACTTAGAGTTCATCGGTATACGAAATCTTGGAGAATTATGATATATAAGCTTCTAAGTGTGTAAAATCGATTCCATTGGATGGATATGGCCATGATGGCCCAGTTAAACATGTTCTAATGCCTTATAGGTAATTAGACATGATTTATAGACTTATTGGACACTTAGAAAGCTTAATTTGAAAAGTTGATGTACATAAGGGCTTATTTGCAAATTATTGGAAGTTAAATGTAATTTTTCAATTCTTAGAGGACCAATATGTAATTTTGTAAAGTTAAAGGGCTTAATTGTAATTTTCAAAAGTCCAAGGACCAAAATGAAAATAAAAGTTTTGGTCATTCTCAAATTTTGGGCTTAATTGCAAATTTAGGAAAGTTTGGAGGG